>NQII01000143.1:763053-819685 GCA_002778355.1 Clitarchus hookeri
GCATGTATGGCGTGTTTGGTTGTTTCCTAAATATGTCACGTATCACAAGCGTTTTATAATTGTGTTAACGTAGATGTATCATATTTTTGGTTAAAAATGGACTTTTACTTAATCTATTAATTACAATATTTTATTTATAATTAGTGTGAGTAAAGACAAAGTCTGTTGATAATGCCTAGTAAGAAATATACTTCTTATGCAAAACATTACTGAATTGAAAGCGCACTAATACAGCGTGTTTTCCGTTTGATGTAATTTTATAGACTTAGTTAAGCCTTGTTTGCATGAGGCGGAGGAATGCTCTGAAAGTAGAACTTAAGCAGGGCTCCAGAAAAGTTGCAAGTAACCATCAATGGACTAGGTTTTCTCTGAAAACAATGCAAATTAATTTTTGAGACGTCCATATTATCTTTACACTTAATCANATCAATGGACTAGGTTTTCTCTGAAAACAATGCAAATTAATTTTTGAGACGTCCATATTATCTTTACACTTAATCAAAAACATTCCTTTCTAATTATACTGATAAAACATATTGCCAGAAATCATGGGAATTAAACTTTGGTTTTTAAATCACACAGTTAAACATCACTGAAAGGCTGATGGCTAATGCTAGAGTCACAATTATAGATTAAAGATTAGGTAGACCGCTTGTTCGTCTTCTGCGTATGAACCCAAAATTGACTTACCCCAAAGGAACACAACTGTCAAAGTCAAATGGTCAAGAGTGATGAACCTGTTAGTTTATACCTTAATTTTCAAATGACAAGCACTTTTATATTAATAACATACTTTTACCAATTTAAATTGTATCAAACTGCATTACAAATTAGTTAGAGTAAGTATGGATACATATTGGTTTACAAATAATTTTTCTAACCTAAAATCCAAACCACGCCGTTTTTGCTAGCCGTATTGGCAGAAAAACAGTTCAATGTTGGGACACGGAGATTGGTTGTGCGCAGCCAGCGAGATCGGTCTACCTCATCTTTAGTCTTTGGTCACAATAGTATGACGATCACGACACCACAAAACGATATGACATCAGAGCCCGACCAAATTTCAAATAATATTTTATTCAGTGTTCGCAATATCACGACGATATCTGTCCGACAAGTGCTGTACTTGGACGTTGTAAATTCCTAAAACGGCAAGTCACAATCCAATATTTACGCCATGAAAATCACGATAAAGGAAATAATTTTTTGCTCTTGACGATATCCGAACACATACGAAAAATGTGTAATAGAAAAAGTCCCGAGGCGTAATGTTTGCACCAAGCGAGTTTGTTTATTACTAACCACAGTAAGAAATACACAAATTATTGTGTAATTTTGTTTGCATATTTTGCGCCTCCCGACGAGCCCGACAAAAAGTATAAATAGAATCTACTACTATCGTGCTGCCAAGGCTGCGATTTTGTCGGGTGAACCTCGATTCCTATTGGCTGTTACAAATTTCTCGTCGTGTGGAGAATCTCGTGTCTTGATCGTCGTACTATCGTGCCTCCAGCATACATATGACGGGGAGACTCAAACGCAGTGGACTGCGAACCACTTGCTGCACACTCGATTAACATTAACTGAGTAATATCTAGGAATGGAGTGCAAAACCATAACGCATTCACCGAGAAAAAATATTTATTTGAAACAAACATTGTTTGATTGGTGAAAGCAAATTAATTGTTTTTATAGGGGCAATAAAATAATTTGTTGTTGAAACCAAATTATTCTGTTGTTGTTAATTGGTTGCCCCAAACAAAGATTTTTTTGGAGCAATTAAAGGTTTGTTTGGCTCTGCGTAAAGTAAACAGTTGCGGTTTATATGAAACAATAGGAAGCCCAACAAATATTCGAATCTAGATCGTTTTTTCCCGAGAGCTACGGCTTAGCAACCTCAACCAAAGTGACTACCGATGAAAAAGAGAATGTTTTTAAGTATTTACAATTAGAGTACTGGACAACATGTGCCAATAAATAATTCAAGTTTTACAGCTTTACTTCTGAGTTACCTGTTAAACTTGGTTTACTTAAATGGTTATAATATTATTAGGCATCAATAAATGTGTACTAACAAATACTGTTACTATCCTAATTGTCACAAAATTATAAACAAATTCTCGAGATGTATTTTCGAACGAAAGCAATCAAATGAATGGCCAAACAAATATATATAGTTGATTTAACTAAATATATTGTTGATAGTGTAATTTCCCTTGGCCCAACACAGAGGTTTTGGTAATTCAATAGCATAATTTTTAGATAAACAAAATTAATTTTGATGCTTTTTAAGTTTGATTATTCATTTAAACAAATTGTTGGGGCAACTAATATTTTTGGGCCTATAGAAAAAAATATTTGGTTGGCTTGTCTCCCAGCGTAGTTTGGACAACCAACGGCACTCAAAAAGTTACATACATAAGCGTTAGGTGCAATGTATTGTCGGCTACAAGTTAGGGCGTATAAAACGTGATTTAAATATTTAGTATTCTTTTATTTATCTTGAACGGGACGATCTCTCAATATTTTATTCATTTTGCTTATTATAACGGATTAACTTATTTGTGGTACCACGATTTCACCCCTTGCATAAGATTACGACTTTATTGCTTCCGTCCTGACAAACTCTAAATAATATTGACATAAACGTGGATGATGGTATTTACGAGTAAGTAGTACTTAATCACGTTTACATCGCATTCTCCTGTTACACACTTTCCCGTTATGGTTTAGAAACCTTAATTTCCATATTTTCTTTAAAGTTTTTTATAGCGTGATTTTTTTTTGAAACTATTAACGAAAAGATTTTACATTTATTTTGAAAGATCTCCATTTTGTGGTGTCTTCTCGTCCTGACACGTATATAAATGTTATACAGTACAAACTTTCAGACAATATCTGTGTAAATGGTAAGTATCATGGTCATACATCCCACAAAGACGGGGTCACCCCGATTTTCGCATGTGGGAAACATGACGGACGTGGTCATTGACCAGTGGGTTTTATCAGTGTATTCCCGCTTACCCCGCCCTTGGATTCCGGCAATACCCCTTATTTACTTCATTTCACCATCACTAGCTATCAAGACCTCGATGTTAAACACCAAACGAAAAAGTGGCGTGTTAACCACTAAAATTTTACATTGGCAAGTAACATTATTGAAGTAAGACACAAGCGATAGTACAAAGAATGTTATTCCCGGGAACAGTAAATACGGAGCTCCAACCGTGGGAGTTTCCGAAGCAGAAATCTTCTTGTCCGTGCTTGGGAAGAGGGTTGCGTTCACGAGGCTGCAGGCGCGAAGACGGCGGCGAGAAGAACAGCAGGATGGCAAGCGGCTCCTCAAGGCTCTCAAGGCAGGCTGGCGGGACTCAGCCCTTGGGGAGAAAAAAAAAAAACAACAAAGCATGAGACTCCAAACAGACAGTATTACTAAGGAAGGGAAGGGAAAACACATGCGTTTACAATCATCACGATTCCCAAAATAATACCGCAATTGTAAAAGGGGTGGTCACCCGCAAAACTCATAACATCTTAAGTACGATCATGAAATTCTTTCAGATGTCTGACATGGGCCTTACAACAATCACGTGTAGAACCCGGATGAGATAACAGAACAGTGTTAGGGGCGTGAAACTTACAAATTAAAAAGGCGCCAAACAATTTCGGAATTAGTTTAGAGCCAACGTCTCTACTATTATCAGGCAGGGTAAAATACCCACACAAAACCTTATCCCCAACTTTAAAAGGCACTGAAAACCAAATATGGACAAAGCGGGCGGCAACGACCTGTTTCGCGGTAGCGAGACGACTGCATACCCCAGCCAGCAGACGGCCCTGGTCAGCATCACATTGGGAAACAGGCGGGGAAGGGATATTCTTGATCTTAAGCATGGCATGACTCAAGTGGTTACCTGGGAAGGGGTGAGAAGGAGGAACCCCCGTAGAGCCGTGGAGAATACTATTAAACAGTCCAGATCTTTGTACCGAGCAAACTGATCATGATTATAACAGATAGACAAACACGCCTTCAGATTATTATTAAATCTCTCCACTTGGTCACCCTTTGAGAAATAAGGACAGGATATAAAATACTTAATCGCCCAGCGAAAACACATATCTTTAAACAAATAAGATTGAAAGTAACGGTCACTCACCGTAAGCAATTCTTTTGGGCGCACCGAACACCTTATAGATCTGTTCTGAAAGAGCCTTAACTATGCTAGAGGCCTTCATATTGAGCAAAAGTAGCAAAATTACAAACATCGTAAACGCCTCCAACAAAATTTACACACAAATATTTCCTTTATGCAAACGAACCGGTGGGCCAAAAATATCGAGATGAATAACCTGTCAAGGATATTTTGGTATCTGAAAAACTGACTGGCCGAAATCTGTTTGTTTCGCCTTTAAGGTTGGCCAGGAAAAGTGAACTGAAATTTTGTGAAGTTATATTTACTCCTAAATGGCCTATGAAGACCGAATCATGAAAATCTTTAAAAACAACGGGATGCAACAATTCTGGTACTACCAACTTTTTCGCACGCCCGTTTTTCCCAGTGTAGTACAATAACCCTTATCTTTCTACATAAGGAACATTTATACCAACAGCAATATCACACTTTACTTGCAAACATCAAACCTCCCCGGCTTGTGTCTCGTGGAGCTGAACGAACAATTCTAGGAATTCCTTTATCATGCCTAACGTGGTCTCGGCTTTGTCCTTTTCGAACTCGAAATCCACTGGATCGTACATACGGTGCAACACATCAGCAACCTGGTTATCCGTGTCACGAACATTATGAACTTTAAATCGATAACGGGACCAACGCAATACCCACAGTCCCAGTTTACCCAATTGGTGGGGATGATTAAGGACCCAGTTCAAGATCTGGTTGTCAGTGAATAAATCATATTCGTTGTGCTCGCTGTAAGAAGCGAATTTCTGCAAGCCAAATAAACAAGCCAATGTTTCCTTTTCGTTAACTCCGAGATTACGTTCGGTTCCTGACAGTGATTTACTAGCAAAAGCCACGGGAGCAAATTTGCCCTTTTTACCGCTGTCCCAAGACAGCACCTACTGCTACAGAGGAAGCATTGACTTGAACCACGAAACGTAGCGAAAAATCAGGCCATCTCAAAACTGGCGGAGAAGAGAGCTTCTTCTTTAAGGTCTGAAAAGCCGATTCCTGATCTGGACCTCACACGTATTCCTGCCCTTTTTCTTTAACATATTCAAGGGCGCCGCTAGCTCTGAAAAGTGTTCCAAAAATTTAGAGTAATGCCCCATTAGGCCCAAAAACTTATGCACTCCATTAACAGTGCGTGGGAGAGGAAAATTCACAATTGGGACAACACAGAACAGATCGATTAACAATTGACCTTCACTCAAAACATAACCCAGAAATTTTACTATGGTGGAATACACGGTGACCTTCTCAGGGTTCACTGTGAATCCTACTTCCCGCATACATTCAAACGCTTTACGCAGATGTTGCAAATACGCCTCGATATCCTCAATATATATTATTATGTAATCACTATAATAAAATATATATTTAAATTTAAAGTCTGAAAGCACATGATCTAACACTCTTGACGCCCGAAATTTGCTCCTATTGGGAAGCGAGTGAATTCGTACTGATTCCAAGGAGTGCTAAACGCCGTGTACTTCCTACACGAGGCATCCAATAAACATTGATGAAACCTGTTATTGAGATCAAGAACTAAGTAGATTTCAGCTTTGCCTAGATATTGAAGCGCACAGTCGACAGTGGGTAGCGGAAACGGGTCAAGGTGAATTTTCTTGTTCACCAAAGACTGATTAACCACTAATCGATTCTTATCACTATCTTTCTTTTTGACTAAAAACCCGGGTGAACAATATTCTGAGGTGGTCGGTACAATCACTACCTTCTCCAACAGCCTGTGAATAATTCCACGGCGAAACGCCCGCCCAAGGGGAGGGGGAGGGGGGGGACATAAAATGCCGATCTCTGACAGGCACTTCGTCAATCAACCTGAATTTATAAGGTAATACACCACACTTTTCTATTTTAGGTGTAATTATATCATAAAATTCTTCGCATAGAAAATCCAAGCGCTGCTGCGCGTCCGCCAGAAGGGCCGCATTTATAGACGCTTGATCGACGCGTCCATCGGACCCTTCAACAGACAACTTAACTTTAACGTTAGAAGCAAAACCGAATGACAAATAACCTTCACCAAAATTAACCAGAGCTCGTGCATGTTCCAAAAATTCTAACCCCAAAACGGAAATGTCCAAGAAAAACAACCAATTTTGAAATGAAGCTGAAGAACCTGATTTATCGTCAAAATTTATCCATTGGCGATACACAAATGTAACTCTAAAAATTAGTGTACCTTAGAACTCATAGCCACTTTGTTTTTTAATCGCCGATCCAAAAATTCTTTACTAATAATACAATGACTGGCTCCTGTGTCAATAAGAGCGGGCACCAAATCCTTACCGCAAGTAATTTGTACGGTACATTTTTTTACGACACGCTGCTTTTGTTGTTTCAAACCGCAGACACCGCCAACATTCCCGGTTGATAACCATTTCCCGAGCGTGGACGGTTGGAGCGAAAGTGACCTGCCTGCCCACACCGCAAAAATTTACGCTCACCAAAGGATCGTATGGCCTCCTTACATTCGCTGTGCAAATGACCCCGCGCGGAATAATTACTGCAACTGCGGCTGTCTTCCTGTACATTACGCGGCGCTGCTAACCGATGTAGCCACGATCATCAGGCTGGGAGCGTTTCACGGGCAGAATAAGCAGAGGAAAAGCAGCTCGATATTCGTTCGCCGCTACTAAACGACCCCAAACTCCCACAGCTAAACCACACAATTCCTGCAAAGTTGTGGGGCAGGTAAAAGCGAACCCAAAACCTTAACATGAGGCGCAATATTATCCACCACAATCCCAACTAATTCACATTCTACCATGTTCAAAGACAACGCACGTTGGTATGAGATTACAGAATCAATAAAATCATACAGGGGTTCGCCTGGTTTTTTAAATCTAAAAACTAAATCACGTTCAAATGTACGCCTGACACACGAAAGGAAAAGGCTGGCCAACATTTTACCTTTAAAACCTTCGAACGTATCTCTATGCTCAGAATTTATTTCTTCATTTAACAGTTGTAATAGAAATCTCTCACATTTAAAGGCCAGAGCTTTCAATACAGAGCTTCCACTACAAAGTAGAAGGTCGACAATTTTAGACACCGACACAAAAAAATCCAAAATACGGTAGGGATCAGACGAGGACAGTACGGGAACATTTTCCACGGCTTTCAAGGTAAATTGGTCACATTGGCAATTCCAACACTCACCGGAGCCGTCGCTGGAGGTGAATGGGCTGCTGTCTTTGTTCGTCCACGCCAAAAAGACACAGCTGCACGTCGCAATTCTGCGACCGTAGCGTTAGCGGTGAAGCTCACGTTGTTAACAAGCAGGAATTATTGCAAATCCTCTTTCTTAGCTGATACACGAACACACCTCCGCCATGACCACGTTCGTAGAGCGTGAAGAAAAGAAAGACAAAAACTGTGTCAAACTTATCAAGTAGCAGAAAAGTGCGTAGATACTTGTGGCGTGTTAAACACTACAACTAACATTGGCAAGTAACAAATTAAAGTAAGACACTACCAAATAAAGTAACACACATTTAATGCTTATCATTTCAAACATTTAACTCACTCAAAACATATACTATGTATAAGAATACAAAAGTGCTAAACCACATGCAATAAATGCCACCAAAATACCATATCATTTAAATTGACTACAAAGGGGCAATAATACAATAATAACTATTTTTTTTAAATTAAAAAGTGAAGATAAAAAAAAGACAATATACAATGCCTCGAGATGGAAGGGCACCTGTCCGGCCAATCAGAGCCTCCCAACTCACAGTGTGAGAGGCATTAAAAATTGTATATTAAAAGAAAATACTCCGCCACAGTACATTATAGCTAAAGCAGATAGGTTTACGTAGAATAGTTTAAAAAAAAGGCTGCAAGGATTACGTTAAAGCTTAGTACCAGGGTTCATGTACATATTATATCAATACAAAAAAAAAAGGATAATTTAAATAAAGAGGAACTGGCCCGAAAGTCAACGATTGCAGTGTTAAAACAGGTACAATCAAGGGTAACACACACCAAGGTCCAATCAACCACCGTTACTATGCACCAAGTTTCCAACAAGAATTCAATAAAAAAATGACATGTGAAAATACAGACAGCATGCCGTGAAGCGGCTTACCGAAACTCAATTTTGAACGGCGACCAAAAATAGGATTTAAATGTTAAGCAAACTACCCAGAAGCTCCCTAAAAACACTAAACCCTAGCCTGCATACATCATATTAAAAACTTTCTGAAGTTACTAAAATGTGAAACATTGCAGCCATGACTTACCTTAAAGTTAGCGACGCCCATTAAAACATGATACCTAAGTAGTGCAGGTCGTTAAGCGACGGTACCAAGCAGCGGAGTGCCAAGGGCTCAGACAATTAAAAAAATCTGAAGTGCAGAAGTGTGGAATACGCATGCGCTTAGAAAGGGGAGGGGTAAGGCATGGAGGTTGAACGAAAGGACGAGGGTAGGGGAAACTACTGAACGTGCCACCGTCTGCCGAGAGTCGAATCTGCGTAGAAAGCGCCGAAGAAGAGACCAGTAAAAGGTGGCGCATGACGGCGCAACACTTTTTCAACTCAATGCCTTACATGAAATATTTAAAACAGGAACAATACCTTCGTTAACAGTTTTATCACAACCATCACTACTCATGTAGAGGTGGTAGATAATTCAAATCAAGCTTCTGATAGATGAACACTTCATGACACAGCAGAAATATGCCGTGTTCACCAAAAAATTAAAGTGAAGTAAGTCACTATTTTGAGTAAATTGTAGAAACTACATATTCATGTAGTGTTTGATGTTCTCTGTTTGGATATATAGTGAGGTAAGTCATAGCTTCCTCCGTTAATCATAGATAGCAGGACAATTTCGACCGGTCTCCAGGAGAAGATATGAGAGGAAAGCATGCTCCAGTTATGAAAATATCAGACCTTCGGAAACAGGCAGTTATTTATCATACCAAGAAGTTCCCAGCATGTAAAGGCCACTACACCCGGAAGGACAATCCAAGTAGGAAATTTCTCTACCCCGATCTGAATATAGGAAAGATGTATGAACTGTATGTGGAGTTGCGCAGAGAAGAAAAATATGAACCAGTAAATGAACATTGCTACAGGCATGTTTTCAATACTGAATTCAACTTAAATTTCCACAAATCACGAAAAGACATGCGTAAGACATGCAACAAGTATCAACAAGCCTCCAGTACTGAAGAGGATCCACAAAAGAGAAAATAATTGCAAGTGAATCATGAACTTCATCTAAGTAGAGCAGAGAAAACTCGAGCTGCTTTAAGCGAGGATGTACAGAAGTCTAAAACCAATGAAGCTGGGATTTTCACACTTACCTTTGATCTCCAAAAAGCTTTACTATTCCCAAAACGTTCAGTTTCTGAAGCTTACTACAAATAAAATATGTGTGTCTGAAATTTGGGAATATACAATGTAGGAAATGCCTCACGTGGCTCGCAGGATATTGAATTCTTATTCAGAAAACACATTAAAACCACTGTTGCAGATAAATCCCACGTTATACTATTCAACGAGGCTTGCGCGGGACAGAACCATAACTTGAAATTGGCCTTATCTTTATTGAAGCTCACACAAGAAGAGGTCTGTTATTGACCATAAGGTTATGGTCTCTGAACACTCTTTCTTACCTAACGATACTGATTTCGGACTGATTGAAAAAACAGGCAAAAAAGAAAAACCGTTTATATTTTTGAACACTGGTACGAGATAATAATCAAAGCAAGAGGGAACAATAAGTTTATGATGGTGCAGATGCAAGCAGACAAATTAATCTCCACAAAGTCGCATGAGAAATCCGCCACAAAAAGGAAAAAAGAGCACAGATGGCGAGGTTGTAAACTGGTTATACATTCAGTGGCTCGGGTATGAGAAGATGACACCATTCTTCATTCAGTAAAAGTATACACTCCAAGAGGATTTTCAGTTCTAAAAGCTCAACTTAAAACCTTCAAAGAATGGCCACCCAAGGATGCTGAAAACAGTTACACAGGAAAAACTCTTCAAGGAGCCCAGGATTATCAACTTTCTCAAGAAAAGGGACATGCTATATCTTTTGAAATACTTACCTCCAATATATCACTGGTACTTTCGAAAAATCAAGTGATCAAAGATGGTAAATGATAGAGGCACTCTATCAGATGATGACCAAGAGTGACAGCTCAACAAGTGTTGCGAAATAGACTCAAATAATTTGTTTGCGTTTGTATGTGTTATCAATGCATTTTTAAATTACATTAAATTACATCAGTATTTCTATGATACATTTCTCATTCAGATGTCAGACATACCAACATTGCTTGTAATAATAGCAATGCAGATAAAAAACTTTCCATATCCAGGGCTTTTACTAATAAAATATTAACTTTTCTTAGAAGGCAAACAAATACATATTATTTTTAAACCTAGGAATAACGACTTGGATGCTTTTAAAAACGTTAGAGTTTTTTACAATTAATGTTTCTAAACACTTTAATCTGCAAAACTAAATTATCGTGACTTACATCACTTTCATTCTAACCCTCTCATATAGAGGTGGTAGATAATTCAAATCAAGTTATTGATAGATCATTGCTTCATAAAACAGCAGAAATGCGCTGTGAACACCAAAAATACCTCCAACTTTACTTCTGCAGGAAGATACAGTAATTCACTACAGCTCTCATAAGCGATCAGTTGCGATTATGTGTTGGTTAAAATGGTTCTGCAAAAATTCGATTATTTTTCCATTCTTCATTTCGAATTCAATCTTTTTTGCAAAAAATTGAAAAATTGGAAAACATGTTTTCACTGAATTTCTTTTCTTTCTTGATTTGCGCACATTAATATTTTGTCCTTATATCGCATTTAATAAAGTGAATGTGTAAATATTAATATATGGAGGGGTAAAGAGAGAGAATGAGTAGGAAAGAAAATTTTTCAGTAAGGTTCTGTTGACTACTGTGTTTCCCGCCTTATGACACCAACACATAACATAATTTCAGAGTTAAATGAATTAGTATCTGTCGATTTTTAAAGAATTTTGTGACATAATTGATTTAACTCATCTACATTATAAATTAATTAAGTAATGTCTAAAATTAAATCGTTATAAATAAAATATAAATGTAATATTTTTCATTTTCAATCTTGTACTATTACCAGCTTAAAAATATCTCAATTTTATGTTTTTTTGCTGCTAATACCAAAATCTAAACAACAAGCAGAACAGAAACGACTTTCTTTGAAATTGAATACCACGGTATAATAAAATACTTTCTTAGACACTTGGGGAAAATACAATTTTTAGAGATTTTATTTTATGTATATTTTATATAAGCCAGATATTTATTTAATGTCTTAAAAAATCTGTTAAGCAACCATGTCTTAAATAAACTCAATACGGTTAATATAGCCTCCAACAATTTGGTTTTTTAAGTGACAGTATTTATTTATTTATTCATACTGAAATTTAATTTAAAGGTAATGTAAGAATAATATTTTTTGTATACCAGCAATTTTGACGAAATATGTTTCTTTACTGCAATAGCTGCTAAAAATAACTGGGTATGAAATAAGAAATAAATAACTGAGGGATAATGTGGACAACCAATAAATTTGTGTGTGTACGTGTGTATATATAAATATACATATAAATGCGACGCCAACGAAACAGTCGTTTAACAGATAGATGTACTTGTAGATCTCAGAGATTTTGTGAGTGAGTGAAGAGATTTTTGGTGGTTTTTTTTTAGCGAGGTCTTGAAAGCCGATGGAGGTTATTGTAGTGAGAATGGAGCAGCGCTGGAAGGAAAGGGCGGGGGGAAACGGGAGATACCCGAGAAAACCTGCCGGCCAGCGGCATCGTCCGGCACGATTCCCACATGCGAAAATCCAGGAGCGACCCCGTCGGCAATTGAACCCAGTTCGTCTAGGTGGGAGGCGAGTAGTCTAACCACTAAACCACCGCGGCCCCCCGATCCCTTTGTGTTAAGAATAAACGAGACTGGTTAGGCCTTGCGTGGTGACTATAACCACGATAGAGCTTTGGAAACGACCCAGGGACAACCGCGGAGAAAGGGAGATAGCAAAGCAGCAAAGAGACCTTCGAAATTGTGCCACTGAAGAGAGTTACAGAGGTCGTAAACTTTACTCAATAACACAATAAAAGTAATGTAAACAAAGAAAGTAACGGTTCATTATTTAGTAGAAAATCAATAATAACGTAACAGCAAAATGGGTGTTTTTAAATAAATCTNATAGAGCTTTGGAAACGACCCAGGGACAACCGCGGAGAAAGGGAGATAGCAAAGCAGCAAAGAGACCTTCGAAATTATGCCACTGAAGAGAGTTACAGAGGTCGTAAACTTTACTCAATAACACAATAAAAGTAATGTAAACAAAGCAAGTAACGGTTCATTACTTAGTAGAAAATCAATAATAACGTAACAGCAAAATGGGTGTTTTTAAATAAATATACTTACCATTTTATAATATTAGCTGGTTTCTTGTGGCAACTCAATACACCCTTTCGAAATATAATTCTTTATATTCCCTGACTTTGCGTCTCACAAGATACTGGAAGGCACAACCGTTGTATACAATTAGAGGGTGGCCACCACTATTATTTTTATGAAGGCGGAAAGTCTTCACACAGGTTTTTTCACAAGTTGAATATCTCGATAACACTTAACACTGTCCAGATAATCGTAGTTAGATTCCACGCTGTTTCCGATATTTGCAAAGATAATACGTATTTATTAACTCGGTTTTAAAGGGAAGTTACCGATTTTAGGAGTCGGGCTAGGCTATAAAATGTACTACATATGCCTAACTCATTTTCCACAAGGATTCACCTCCCGAAGTATTTCAGGTCAGTTTCCGAACAGCCTGTATATATATATATGCGTATGTAAGTGTAAAGTTGTATGCATGCACGTGTTTCTATAGGCCTATACATGCGTATTTACGTACGTAGGCACCCATATATAAATGTTTGTAGGTGAAAAATATTTTGTAGGATTTCTCTCGCTTTGTAATGATCGAAAATTCAAAGTAATTACTAAACAGTTCGTTAATGAATAAAATATGTGCTATTGAAGTAATACTTACAAATAGTTTTGTGGTTATTAAACAAGAAGTTAGTGATATAAATAATGAACCTATTTTCGTCTACATGGGTAAAAATAATTTTTAATGAAATTATTAAAAGCTAACAACGTAAATAGGCAATGAAGACTCGTTGACTGCAATATCATTAGAGGTAAAACCAGAAACATATGCAACAGTAGTGAGACAATAACAAATACACATGTGCCTACCCGGGACTCTAACCTAGAAAATCTCGCACTATAAGCTAGCATTTGGAGCAGTAACTTCGAATGTAATCTGTATAATGTTTTGAATGACAGGGTTTACTAACCTGAAATATTTACAGGGCTACCATTTCGAAAATAAGTTACTGGTCCACTTAAATCGCGTATGTTTACATGGCCTATTCTAGCGCTACTTGTGTGGAGAATTAGGCGGAAAAATTTACATACCGTGACATATGACATAAAAAAAATTTATTTTCTAATTTGGGGCTATCTTACAAAATTGTAATAAAAATTTTCTTTACACGTTGCTTCTAATAGATACTGCTACATGAATAGTTTGGTTGAACTTGGTTACAATGTTTAATAGATATGACCAAATTATAAAAAAATTAATATGGCCGACAATTTAAAAACGGTGCCTGACTCCACTTAAATCATGCAAGTTTAAATGGCCTCCTATAGCATTAATGGTGTGCAAAATTTGAGGAAATTAGTTTACTTGTTCCGGATATATGGCAAAATGTTGAATTTTTCTCATCTGACACTCTTTTGAAAAATAAACATAAAAGCTGATGTGTGATTTCATAATTGATGTTTCTAATTAATATTGTTAGTGTATAAAAATTTATAGAAATTATTTGAATGGTTTAATAGATAATGACACGCTTAGCTAAATAACTTATATTAAGGACATTCAAAAAAGATTTGGCGCACCTAAAATATGTTAGATTACATACATACTGTAATACTACTTGGGTGTAAAATTCAATGGGATCAAATTGATCCTCAAGGTATGGCATAAAGCCTTAATTTTTTTAATCTCAGACTCTTCATAAATAGACAACAAGGTTATGTATTAGAAAAAATGAGATGATTGTCATAGATACAGTATACATAGTTAAGTAAATATCATTTATATAGTGTCGTAGATATAGCGCACTAAGTTAAAGTGTTGTTATAGCCTCCATTCTGAAAATAAGTGCCCGGCACACTTAAAACATAAAAATTAATATGGCCTACCACAGTACAACTTCTTCGCCAGATTTGGTGGGAATCGTTTGATTATTTACCGAGATATGGCATAAAAATTTTATTTTCATGTGGAGCTATATTACAAATTGACTTAGAAATCAGACTCTGTATAAACAAATTTTATGGTTAT
Organism: Clitarchus hookeri; assembly: GCA_002778355.1. NCBI lineage: Eukaryota > Metazoa > Arthropoda > Insecta > Phasmatodea > Phasmatidae > Clitarchus > Clitarchus hookeri. The sequence goes on from NQII01000143.1 coordinate 777,715, forward strand.
AATAGATACTGGCAGCGTATAAAGTTAAGTTGAAATTGGTTCTGTTGTTTCGCCAACATTGCACTCTAAGCTAAAATATTTATAAGCCTACAGCAGCCATTTTGAAAATAAGTGTTTGACCTACTCAAACTTAGAGATTTACTTGGTCTTCGTGGTGCTACTTATTTGCCAAAATTAGTGGGAATATTTTAGTTTTCTCCAGAGACACGAGATAACATTTTTAATTTGTCATATGATTCTATATTACAAAATAGGAGACGAAAGAGACACGTATTGAAAGTTGTAATAGATACTGCCAGCTTACGCATTGAAATTGGAATTAATTACATGGTTTCGACAATATAGCATACTAAGCTAAAATATCTAAATTGCCACCATTTTTTAAATGTATAAGACCTACTTATAACATACCAGTTTATATCACCTGCGCAGTACTAATTGTTTGACAAATTTGGTGGGAATCGGGTAATTGTTTCCCGAGATATGGTATAAAAATTTAATTTATTTGTGTAGCGCTATTTTACAAAATGGCGGACAAAAGTGATTATGTTGTGGCATATATAAAGCTTCTAATAAATATTGTCAGCATACAAAATTTGGTCGAAATTGGTTGTTCGGTACAGTATATATACCAAAAGAACCTAAAATATTTGTATGAACGCCATTTTGAAAAAAGGGCATAATAAGTTTAATTCATATGCATTTGTATTGCCTACCATCGTATTATAAGTCAAATTTTGGCAAGAGTTTTTTGAATAGTATTCGAGTGAGTAAGTGAAGATTTTTGGGTGGCTCATAACAGCGAGGTCTTGAGAACCGATGAGGGTGAGCGAGGTGAGTGTGGAGCAGCTTCGGAATGAAAAGGGCGGGGGAAGCGGGAGATCCCCGAGAAAACCCCCCGACCAGCGGCATCGTCAGGCACGATTCCCACATGCGAAAATACAGGAGTGGCCCCGCCGGGAATCGAACCCGGTTCAACAAGATGGGATGNAGGAGTGGCCCCGCCGGGAATCGAACCCGGTTCAACAAGATGGGAGGCGAGTAGTCTAACCACAACACCACCTTGACCCCAATAGTTTTCGAGATATAACGTAAATGCTTTATTTTTCAAGTAGTGTTATCTTCAAAAATGACGGGTTAAGTACAACAAAATCTCTTAATTCAACGCTCACACGACGCAAAGTCGAGAGACAAAATTTGGTTCTAATCGGTTGAATGGTTCCCGAGATAAGACATTTCGCACTAAATTTTAAAATGACCACAATTTTAAAAATAAATGCCCGGCGTAGAGGAAAACTATAAATGACAGATGTTCGCACGAAGTACTATATGTGTACTGAGTTTGGTGAATTTCGGTTAACACGTTCAAAAGTTTTTAAGGGGGACACACATCCACACGTACAGACACATACACACACCTAACCTCTTATACACACACGCAGGAAAGTGATCGCAAAAGGCTTTCTTTCTTTCAGAAATGAGGGGTAAAAAATACTTTGCTTGCCATAAAATTTTCGGCAGTGTGAATATCGTATTTCATTTTGCGCAGTAAACATTTAGAGTTACAAATACTGAGCCAGATACCATTTATAATGGAATTTGCTCATTGACGAAAATTAAAATAGTCTCCAAAGCAGCAAATGTAAACATTGTGTAAGGATTTAATTCAGCAAAGTGCTGACAATTCTGAATTTTCCATCCAGCCAAAGGATGTATATAGCAAAGCGGATAATGTACTTGAGGTGTTTTCTTTTTGTTTAAGCATGTACAGTTTTGGTGTCAGAATATGAAATTATCTGAATTTCCTTAACTTCCTGTCAACCCATGGTGAGTAGCCAGTACATATTTTTAAAGATTAGGTAAGTGGCTGACCACTACACTAAAACTGGAAAGTTTTTTTGTATTTTTTAATGATTCCTACCTCCGTCCTTAATATTTATTATTTGCATACAGCTTAGAACTAGAATAACACAGAAAATTACTACGTAATAGGTGTATCATTACAAAATAAACCTTAACTTGAATAGCGTTGCAGTTTTGACAATTAATTATTTAAGTAAAAGTTAACATGATAAGATATTACATACTAAAGAAACTTAAAGTACAGGATATAATAATTTTAANTATATATATATATGCGTATGTAAGTGTAAAGTTGTATGCATGCACGTGTTTCTATAGGCCTATACATGCGTATTTACGTACGTAGGCACCCATATATAAATGTTTGTAGGTGAAAAATATTTTGTAGGATTTCTCTCGCTTTGTAATGATCGAAAATTCAAAGTAATTACTAAACAGTTCGTTAATGAATAAAATATGTGCTATTGAAGTAATACTTACAAATAGTTTTGTGGTTATTAAACAAGAAGTTAGTGATATAAATAATGAACCTATTTTCGTCTACATGGGTAAAAATAATTTTTAATGAAATTATTAAAAGCTAACAACGTAAATAGGCAATGAAGACTCGTTGACTGCAATATCATTAGAGGTAAAACCAGAAACATATGCAACAGTAGTGAGACAATAACAAATACACATGTGCCTACCCGGGACTCTAACCTAGAAAATCTCGCACTATAAGCTAGCATTTGGAGCAGTAACTTCGAATGTAATCTGTATAATGTTTTGAATGACAGGGTTTACTAACCTGAAATATTTACAGGGCTACCATTTCGAAAATAAGTTACTGGTCCACTTAAATCGCGTATGTTTACATGGCCTATTCTAGCGCTACTTGTGTGGAGAATTAGGCGGAAAAATTTACATACCGTNTTAAATCGCGTATGTTTACATGGCCTATTCTAGCGCTACTTGTGTGGAGAATTAGGCGGAAAAATTTACATACCGTAAAATATGACATAAAAAAAATTTATTTTCTAATTTGGGGCTATCTTACAAAATTGTAATAAAAATTTTCTTTACACGTTGCTTCTAATAGATACTGCTACATGAATAGTTTGGTTGAACTTGGTTACAATGTTTAATAGATATGACCAAATTATAAAAAAATTAATATGGCCGACAATTTAAAAACGGTGTCTGACTCCACTTAAATCATGCAAGTTTAAATGGCCTCCTATAGCATTAATGGTGTGCAAAATTTGAGGAAATTAGTTTACTTGTTCCGGATATATGGCAAAATGTTGAATTTTTCTCATCTGACACTCTTTTGAAAAATAAACATAAAAGCTGATGTGTGATTTCATAATTGATGTTTCTAATTAATATTGTTAGTGTATAAAAATTTATAGAAATTATTTGAATGGTTTAATAGATAATGACACGCTTAGCTAAATAACTTATATTAAGGACATTCAAAAAAGATTTGGCGCACCTAAAATATGTTAGATTACATACATACTGTAATACTACTTGGGTGTAAAATTCAATGGGACCAAATTGATCCTCAAGGTATGGCATAAAGCCTTAATTTTTTTAATCTCAGACACTTCATAAATAGACAACAAGGTTATGTATTAGAAAAAATGAGATGATTGTCATAGATACAGTATACATAGTTAAGTNCTTCATAAATAGACAACAAGGTTATGTATTAGAAAAAATGAGATGATTGTCATAGATACAGTATACATAGTTAAGTAAATATCATTTATATAGTGTCGTAGATATAGCGCACTAAGTTAAAGTGTTGTTATAGCCTCCATTCTGAAAATAAGTGCCCGGCACACTTAAAACATAAAAATTAATATGGCCTACCACAGTACAACTTCTTCGCCAGATTTGGTGGGAATCGTTTGATTATTTACCGAGATATGGCATAAAAATTTTATTTTCATGTGGAGCTATATTACAAATTGACTTAGAAATCAGACTCTGTATAAACAAATTTTATGGTTATAATAGATACTGGCAGCGTATAAAGTTAAGTTGAAATTGGTTCTGTTGTTTCGCCAACATTGCACTCTAAGCTAAAATATTTATAAGCCTACAGCAGCCATTTTGAAAATAAGTGTTTGACCTACTCAAACTTAGAGATTTACTTGGTCTTCGTGGTGCTACTTATTTNAGCAGCCATTTTGAAAATAAGTGTTTGACCTACTCAAACTTAGAGATTTACTTGGTCTTCGTGGTGCTACTTATTAGCCAAAATTAGTGGGAATATTTTAGTTTTCTCCAGAGACACGAGGTAACATTTTTAATTTGTCATATGATTCTATATTACAAAATAGGAGACGAAAGAGACACGTATTGAAAGTTGTAATAGATACTGCCAGCTTACGCATTGAAATTGGAATTAATTACATGGTTTCGACAATATAGCATACTAAGCTAAAATATCTAAATTGCCACCATTTTTTAAATGTATAAGACCTACTTATAACATACCAGTTTATATCACCTGCGCAGTACTAATTGTTTGACAAATTTGGTGGGAATCGGGTAATTGTTTCCCGAGATATGGTATAAAAATTTAATTTATTTGTGTAGCGCTATTTTACAAAATGGCGGACAAAAGTGATTATGTTGTGGCATATATAAAGCTTCTAATAAATATTGTCAGCATACAAAATTTGGTCGAAATTGGTTGTTCGGTACAGTATATATACCAAAAGAACCTAAAATATTTGTATGAACGCCATTTTGAAAAAAGGGCATAATAAGTTTAATTCATATGCATTTGTATTGCCTACCATCGTATTATAAGTCAAATTTTGGCAAGAGTTTTTTGAATAGTATTCGAGTGAGTAAGTGAAGATTTTTGGGTGGCTCATAACAGCGAGGTCTTGAGAACCGATGAGGGTGAGCGAGGTGAGTGTGGAGCAGCTTCGGAATGAAAAGGGCGGGGGAAGCGGGAGATCCCCGAGAAAACCCCCCGACAAGCGGCATCGTCAGGCACGATTCCCACATGAGAAAATAGAGGAGTGGCCCCGCCGGGAATCGAACCCGGTTCAACAAGATGGGAGGCGAGTAGTCTAACCACAACACCACCTTGACCCCAATAGTTTTCGAGATATAACGTAAATGCTTTATTTTTCAAGTAGTGTTATCTTCAAAAATGACGGGTTAAGTACAACAAAATCTCTTAATTCAACGCTCACACGACGCAAAGTCGAGAGACAAAATTTGGTTCTAATCGGTTGAATGGTTCCCGAGATAAGACATTTCGCACTAAATTTTAAAATGACCACAATTTTAAAAATAAATGCCCGGCGTAGAGGAAAACTATAAATGACAGATGTTCGCACGAAGTACTATATGTGTACTGAGTTTGGTGAATTTCGGTTAACACGTTTAAAAGTTTTTAAGGGGGACACACATCCACACGTACAGACACATACACACACCTAACCTCTTATACACACACGCAGGAAAGTGATCGCAAAAGGCTTTCTTTCTTTCAGAAATGAGGGTAAAAAAATACTTTGCTTGCCATAAAATTTTCGGCAGTGTGAATATCGTATTTCATTTTGCGCAGTAAACATTTAGAGNAAAAAATACTTTGCTTGCCATAAAATTTTCGGCAGTGTGAATATCGTATTTCATTTTGCGCAGTAAACATTTAGAGTTACAAATACTGAGCCAGATACCATTTATAATGGAATTTGCTCATTGACGAAAATTAAAATAGTCTCCAAAGCAGCAAATGTAAACATTGTGTAAGGATTTAATTCAGCAAAGTGCTGGNATTGACGAAAATTAAAATAGTCTCCAAAGCAGCAAATGTAAACATTGTGTAAGGATTTAATTCAGCAAAGTGCTGGCAATTCTGAATGTTCCATCTAGCCAAAGGATGTATATAGCAAAGCGGATAATGTACTTGAGGTGTTTTCTTTTTGTTTAAGCATGTACAGTTTTGGTGTCAGAATATGAAATTATCTGAATTTCCTTAACTTCCTGTCAACTCATGGTGAGTAGCCAGTACATATTTTTAAAGATTAGGTAAGTGGCTGACCACTACACTAAAACTGGAAAGTTTTTTTGTTTTTTTTAAAATGATTCCTACCTCCGTCCTTAATATTTATTATTTGCATACAGCTTAGAACTAGAATAACACAGAAAATTACTACGTAATAGGTGTATCATTACAAAATAAACCTTAATTTGAATAGCGTTGCAGTTTTGACAATTCATTATTTAAGTAAAAGTTAACATGATAAGATATTACATACTAAAGAAACTTAAAGTACAGGATATAATAATTTTAANATTATTTAAGTAAAAGTTAACATGATAAGATATTACATACTAAAGAAACTTAAAGTACAGGATATAATAATTTTAATTTGCGGGAGGAGTTCAAATAATTATTCAGTTGTGTACATATTTCAGGTTCTATGGCGTTATTTTCCGTAAACACTTAGTAAATAAATTACCTAATCTTCTTCAAAGTTATAAAAATATGAAAAACAAACATTTAAAATAAAAATAATAGAAAGTACTTTATTTATTTAACAGGAGTTTCTATTTCCCCAGAATTTGCACTTCCTAAACCGCTTTCTTCTTGACAATTCCTATACAGTCTTACGCACTTTAATATTTTCCTACATACGTACTATTTTCTGGTCAGTAGTATATATGGGTTAGTTATTAAAAGTTTCTTGAATTTTACATTTCACTTGCGTTAATAAATTAATCGCGATCCAAATTTTCCACCAAAATTTTATTTTTAGACACTGACATTAAATTTATTGTTATTTCTGCCTTCATCATATTTCCCTTGGTCTATAAGGTAGTTTCAGGTTTACATGGTATAATAATTTCTATAATTAAAGACGTAATTGAAGTACAGTAGTAAAACACTTTGAAGTTTTGTCTAACTTACTTTGAAAAAGAGCATGAAATAACATAAATGAGATAAAATAAAAAGTGTTATTGAAAATTCTGAATGAGAAAATCTGCGAATGTACTGAGCAAAACACTGATTTAAATACGGGTAACTATGTGCTTTGCATACATAGTATGGTACAATAATTAAAAAATATCCNGAGCAAAACACTGATTTAAATACGGGTAACTATGTGCTTTGCATACATAGTATGGTACAATAATTAAAAAATATCCTTCATTGAGATACTTAGTTATTATATAAAATGTATGTTTGTATTTAACAATCTTTTCATGACATAGTTCTGTTCAGGGTAAACTTTTTCTTTCACACAGTAAAGTAAAGCCCGTTATTCTTATAAATTCCGTTCTTCCAGTAAATTATATATTTGACCGGTAACGTGTATCTTTCCATNGAGCAAAACACTGATTTAAATACGGGTAACTATGTGCTTTGCATACATAGTATGGTACAATAATTAAAAAATATCTTTCATTGAGATACTTAGTTATTATATAAAATGTATGTTTGTATGTAACAATCTTTTCATGACATAGTTCTGTTCAGGGTAAACTTTTTCTTTCACACAGTACAGTAAAGCCCGTTATTCTTATAAATTCCGTTCTTCCAGTAAATTATATATTTGACCGGTAACGTGTATCTTTCCATAATCTGTTAAATAACAATGATGCTACAATAAAAAACAGAAATAATGCAAACATTTGCTTTTTGAGAATACAATATTACAACAATATTAATATGTACCTTAAATAGATTAAAATAAACTACATTCAGGTATTTAATATTTAATTAATTTTAATTATATATATATGATGCTGTTTTTTAGGATTTTCGTAGACGTTTGTTATTAGTTCGTCCTGGTTTGTAATCTCTTCACAGTATGCATTTATATTAAAAAAATTTATTATTACAACGTTTACCTAAAGAGGAACAATGCCTATTTCTACTTGCGAAGTAATAAGATATTTATACATGTTTTTGGGTACACGTCATATCTGCTGACTTTATAATGTATATTCTTCTCTGACAAAATGACCAGTAACAAAAAATAATGCACTGACATCACAATATTGGATGGGCTAAATAGCATGAAGTTAAGCACTTATTAACACCTTGCTTTGGATATTATTTCCTGCCTAATTTGTGTGTCTTCCATATGTATGAAAAATTGCTTTAACCGCGGGTCCGATGCCTTTATTGATACGTAAACAAGTTTAACTGTGAAACTGTAAATAACGTAAATATCTTACTAATATACCTGTTCGTACCCTCATTTGCAATAAAAAGAAAATTACATTAAAAAAGTTTAGTGTCTACATATTGAACCGCAATGGCTGTTCATGGTAAATTAAGCACTTTCGAAAACATTTATAAAACAAAAATCACTGCCCATATCACAGTAGGCACTAGCATGCGGCTCCCAGTTAGGTCGGCAGCGAATCAAGGAAAATAGTTCCACAATTTGATGTTGTATTGAGAGTGTAAAGCTTTAAATGGTGGCAAATGAAATCAGTGTTTCTCGTTTCTCATTTCATTAACACATTTACTTTACTAAAACATTTCGTGGTTTCCCATGGTAATGAGCGAGTGAAGATATTTGGGCGGCTCCTAACAGCGAGGTCTTGAGAGTCGATGATGGTGATTGAGCTGAGTATGGAGTGGCGCCGGGTTGGANGGGGGATCCCCGAGGAGACCCGCGACCGTCCGGCATGATTCCCACTTGCAAAGATCGGGAGTGACCCGACCGGGGATTGAGCCCGGCTCACCTTGGTGGGAGGCGAGCAGACTAACCGCTCAGCCACCGTGGCTCCGGTTTATGGTAATGTTCATATTACATATTACGGAAGAACACGAAATGAGGAGCCAAGTATATCTAAAGTAGGACTTTCAAAAGTGCCCTATTAACTGCTAACAGCCTACATCGCTTTTCATAAGAGGCTAAGACGTAGAACTCGTAAGGAGCAACTTATTCGGTGTTTCTATTTTGTGGAGTACTGGAGAATCGTATTGTTTCTTAGTGACTTCAATAAATTAAGTTTACTTTACACTTTATCACAAAATCGGGCGTTCAAATGTGACAGCATAAATCAATGCAGAATTTCACCTTATACTGGAAATTTCGTCGTAAACAGATTTTCATCAAAATTTTAATTTGTTTTTGTCAGAGACACATGAAACGTGAAAATTCTGTAATATGTTGAATAAAACTAATACAATGCGTCCACGGAGATCGATAATAATTTTTGTGCTAGAATTCTAGCGGTACATAGCAATCTTAGCAAATAATTGAGAAAAATATAAATGTATTGTAAACCGGTGACATTTACAATATAAACCCAATATCATGGCTTTTAAAAACCTCCTCGATCCAATTACTATTAAACAAGGCTCAGCCAACTTATTTTGCCTCGTAGGTACCAAAGTTATGTTCATATTTATTACTACGGTCTATTTTACATCCTCAATCATATTACTACGTCCTACAGATCAACGCATTTCCCTTACAATTTCTAAAGAAAATTGTTTCTTATTTTTATACGGCGCAATGAAATTTTCTTGCGGTAGTTTTCAAAATTTTCTCTTTCAATTCGGTAGTTTGTGCTCAGCTGTCACTCTTTTTTCCTTCTGTATTAGAATAAGTATTTATCATATTTTTTCGCACAGACTATTTTTTTCAACTTGTTTAACATCTCACAAAATAAAACTATTGTTGTTTCTTAATTATTTATATATATATATATATATATATTAAATTCTTCACCCATACCGAGTTACTGTCATATTGTATTTATTTCTGTTTGTTTTTGGTTTCTATAATACCCTCTCGAATAGTTTTTCAAAATAATTGAATATATTATTAATTTCTTTCTTTCCGTACTACTCGACCTTCCTTATTGTTAAAATTCGCAAATTTTACGCACCGTTCCCTGGGCAGTGCCAACGACCAGCCTCTGCAGTGGAAGGAAGTGCGACAAAGCCGACGCTGGACAGAAGGATCGTTTCCCCGGCTGTAAATAAATAAGCGCCGTAATAGCGGCGTTGACAACCACAGCAGCGCGTGGGAGGCACGCATAAAGGTCGCATGTGTTGCCTGCCTGCCAGGAAGCTCGCGCACCTGGCGCGGGTCAAGGTCACGCAGGATGTGGCCTGGCCCCGCCCACCACCCCTCCTCTACTACTCCTTCTTCCACGGCGACAACGGCTGCAGGCTCTATCTCCCCGCCTGGAAAAAGGCTAATGAGCGTGTTCCTGCACACCGAGGCCAACAAGCTTGCTATGGTTTTGGAAGTGCTTTAGCACCGCCGATACCAGGCCTGGTCTACTTGGATACAGCGGGGTAAACGAGTCCTTACCGGAAACACCACAATTCCGTGTTCTACAGTGTTACAACTTTTAACCTGCGCATCGCATAAATATGCAATAAACGATGATGCAGTTTTTATCTTTAGATTTTGTAGAAACACGTGCTTGGTTACGTATTTTTGTTTTGAATGTGGTAGCGCAGCATTGTTTGGTGTAGGCTTTTCACGGTAAAGTGAGCACTTTTGAAAGCCTTCTCATTTGGAGAAATAGTAAAAAAATATATTTTATTTTACCCGCTGATGGGAACTTCCAACTGCAGTGGAATATACAAACTGTATTTATTACTTAAATTGCAATAGTTATTTAGAAAGGTGGCTAATAGATAAAAAATATCCGAAAGGAAAAAAAAAATAACTAGGGCCTCAAAAGTGCTCACTTTACCGTGAACAGCATATACGTGGTTTTCGCAAGTGTGATTTCATACCACGTACATTTTCGAGAATATTTGCATGAATCTATTTATAAAGTAGTTCCATCTACATGATTATTATTCTTGTTCTCCCAAATGCATTTGTGGTATAAAATAACTGGATAAATGACGCAGTCAATAATTTTGCCGAAAAAACGTAGATAAGTATTAAAATAAAAAAAGACTAGCAACAAGAGGTTTGACTGCCAACATAACAAAGGCAATCTTCGTAGTTTACCATGCATTCTAACGTAGGCAGTGCCGTGGAAACTACTTTGGCTGACTTCGGCTAACAAATGAATAAATTAAGGTTTTTCTTGTTAACCGTTGATTGCGATTCAGTTATTGTATGCTCCTTGGCTAACACTCGTTTGTACTCTCACATACGGGAGTGAAAGCAGTGTTTTTCACATTTTTCCGTCTTCTGTTTTTTGAAGTATCACAAATACATAAAGTTACCAAGAAAACTTAAGTGTATTAAATTTTATATGTAAAGTAATTAGAAATGACAAAATTACTAATAAGGTATTTCCGATTATATTTTTTTAACAGGTTTCATGATGTAATATTATTAATGACACCCTGGATAGCAGTAGGTTTTGAATCATCCGGAAAAAGTCAACGTGCACCACTTTTCACTATGAAATAAGGGTTGGTTTTGTTTGCCAAATGTAACCTACCAGCTGTTACGTTGACATAAATACGCAAATACGTACAGTNAAATAAGGGTTGGTTTTGTTTGCCAAATGTAACCTACCAGCTGTTACGTTGACATAAATACGCAAATACGTACAGTTGCCCGAGTTTCTGACGAATGAATCATTGAGATTTAATTTAGAATCCCTCCGTTTAGCGCAAAAATTATCTTACTTTAAATAGTGTAAGATTAGTGTAATATGATAAACATACAAGACATGAGTATAACGATAAGAAAATAATAAATTTGGATGATTGTCTCTGTATGAGCATAATTTTTGCAATTCTTAAGAGATATTTTAATGTCATACACAAACGATGACATATAAGTAACTATAAACAAATAAATATGATGCGCACCAGAAAAGTAAAACGAACAATAATAAAATAATAATACTATTTAACGTCAAACTCATATGAGATGAGAACAGCGGGACTAAGATTACCAGTAAGATATTATGCCTCGTAAAAATCACCACTTGCGTCGTATCACCCATTCACAGTTTTTGAGATTTTTGCTCCCACAGACTTCATCGAATTACTTATAAAGATTTACATATTTTCTATTATTTTATTGGATCTTGCTAACACCGAAATTTTTATGCGTATTTGCTAGTTGAGGAATGTTTACGTAATTAACTAAACCAAAATTTGGATACACAATTGCAATAATACAGTATTTGCAACAGAAACCTCACAATCCGAATGTAACTTTCCTGCAACCTCAGAAAGGCTGTTATTAATAAGAATTAAGTATTACTTTTATTGACAATTCGGATAACACACAATTACTGCAGGATTTTTAATATGTTCAGTCAGTATATAAGTGCGTAGTTTTACCTGCCATAAAAATTACTCTGGCCCTTAAACCATTTAAGTATTGAGCTNTCAGTCAGTATATAAGTGCGTAGTTTTACCTGCCATAAAAATTACTCTGGCCCTTAAACCATTTAAGTATTGAGCTTACAGTCGAGAAGTGCTTTGAGGTGAAGAATTACTTGTTAATGTCTTTCACGCCTTCTGTAGTAATTTGGTCTTGTGCCTGTACACTGAAGAGCCAAAAAACTGGTACACCTGCCTAATATTGTGTAGGGCCCCCGCTAGCACGCAGAAGTGCCGCAAGACGACGTGGTATGGACTAGACTATTGTCTGAATGTGTGCTGGAGGCAATTCACACATGAATCCTGCAGGGCAGTCCACAAATCTATAGAAGTGCGAGGCGGTGGAGATCTCTTTTGAACAGCACGTTGCAAGGCATTCCAGATATACTCAATAATTTTCATGTCTCGTGATTTAAGTGGCCAATGGAAGTGTCTAAAATCAGAAGAGTGTTCCTGGAGCCACTCGGTATCAACTCTCGACGTGTGGGGTGTGGCATTGTCCTGCTGGAATAGTCCACATCCGTCGGAATACACAATGGACATGAATGGGTGCAAGTGATTGGACAGGATGCTTACGTATATGTCACCTGTCAGAGCCATATCTAGACATATCAGGGGTCCCATTTCGCGCCAACTGCACACACCCCATACCATGACAGAGCCTCCACCAGCTTGAACATTCCCCTGTTGACATGTAGAGTCCATGGATTCATGAGGATGTCTCCATACCCATATACGTCCATCCGCCCGATACAATTGGAAACGAGACTCGTCAGACCAGGAAACGTGTTTACAGTCATCAACAGTCCAATAGCGGTGTTGGCGGGCCCAGGCGAGGTGCAAAGCTTTGTGTCGTGCAGTCAATAACGGTACACGAGTTGGCTTTCGGCTCCGAAAGCCCATATCAATGATGGTCCGTTGAATAGTTCGCACGCTGGCAGTTGTTGATGCCCCAGCATTGAAATCTGCGCCAATTTGAGAAAGGGTTGCACATCTGTCACGTTTAATGATTCTCGTCAGTCGTCGCTTGTCCCGTTCGTTCACAATGTTCTTCCGGCCACAGCGATGTCGGAAATTTGATGCATTGACGGATTCCCGATATTCACGGTACACTCGTGAAATGATCGTACGCGAAAATCCAAATCGTATCTCTACCTCGGAGATGCTATGTCCCATCTCTCGTGCGCCGACTATAACACCACGTTCAAACTCACTTAAATCTTGATAACCTGCCATTGTAGCAGCAGTAACCAATCTAGCAACTTTGCCAGACGCTTTTTGTCTTATATAGGCGCTGCCGACCGCATCACGTTACTCTGATTGGTTCCATACGTCTGTTATTTGCATACGCACGCCTATACCAGTTTTTTTGGCTCTCCAGTGAATAATGCATTTTGATGTGCTGACGACTGAGCATATTGCAACGGTTGTTTTGAGTTTACCCTTGAATCCCAAGACATGACATGCAACAGGAACCGTTCCTGGCGCACCAGGCATTCTGCAATGGCTTGTCGTTGTCTTCCGCAGTACGACGTCGAAAGAACATGCTGCTCCCGCTCCTGAAAAACTACGTTACATATCTTGACCAGAAATTGAACCGAAGATTTTTACCTACCAATTAGAAATACTGATTACTAACAATCCTAAACCTACTTTTTCTGACTGACGGCCTTACGCTGAAGATGAATCCCGCATACTAGTAAAATGAAGCCCATGTGAAGGATACGTAGTGAGGTGCAAGGCTGTCTAAGAAAACGTTTGCAAAGAAATGTTGTGAACATTATAACATAACACATTCTAAATAGTGCAATCATAAGATCGTTTTATGTGATTGTTATGATTATGCATTTTAATATCTACTGTTGCAAACGTTGTAAAGAACATACAAGTGTTTTTTTTGGCATACCTTCTTTCACGGAATTCTCATATTCATGTTTTAAAAAACTAACATGGAAATATTTGATGATATTTGGTTTTGCCACTCTCGNTCAGTCAGTATATAAGTGCGTAGTTTTACCTGCCATAAAAATTACTCTGGCCCTTAAACCATTTAAGTATTGAGCCTACAGTCGAGAAGTGCTTTGAGGTGAAGAATTACTTGTTAATGTCTTTCACGCCTTCTGTAGTAATTTGGTCTTGTGCCTATACACTGAAGAGCCAAAAAAAACTGGTACACCTGCCTAATATTGTGTAGGGCCCCCGCGAGCACGCAGAAGTGCCGCAAGACGACGTGGTATGGACTAGACTATTGTCTGAATGTGTGCTGGAGGCAATTCGCACATGAATCCTGCAGGGCAGTCCACAAATCCATAGAGGTGCGAGGCGGTGGATATCTCTTTTGAACAGCACGTTGCAAGGCACTCCAGATATACTCAATAATGTTCATGTCTCGTGATTTAAGTGGCCAATGGAAGTGTCTAAAATCAGAAGGGTGTTCCTGGAGCCACTCGGTATCAACTCTCGACGTGTGGGGTGTGGCATTGTCCTGCTGGAATAGTCCACATCCGTCGGAATGCACAATGGACATGAATGGGTGCAAGTGATTGGACAGGATGCTTACGTATATGTCACCTGTCAGAGTCATATCTAGACATATCAGGGGTCCCATTTAGCGCCAACTACACACGCCCCATACCATGACAGAGCCTCCACCAGCTTGAACATTCCCCTGTTGACATGTAAAGTCCATGGATTCATGAGGATGTCTCCATACGCATATACGTCCATCCGCCCGATACAATTGGAAACGAGACTCGTCAGACCAGGCAACGTGTTTCCAGTCATCAACAGTCCAATAGCGGTGTTGGCGGGCCCAGGCGAGGCGCAAAGCTTTGTGTCGTGCAGTCAACAACGGTACACGAGTNGCGCAAAGCTTTGTGTCGTGCAGTCAATAACGGTACACGAGTGGGCTTTCGGCTCCGAAAGCCCATATCAATGATGGTCCGTTGAATAGTTCGCACGCTGGCAGTTGTTGATGCCCCAGCAGTGAAATCTGCGCCAATTTGAGAAAGGGTTGCACATCTGTCACGTTAAATGATTCTCGTCAGTCGTCGCTTGTCCCGTTCGTTCACAATGTTTTTCCGGCCGCAGTGATGTCGAAAATTTGATGCTTTGACGGATTCCCGATATTCACGGTACACTCGTGAAATGATCGTACGCGAAAATCCAAATCGTATCGCTACCTCGGAGATGCTATGTACCATGTCTCGTGCGCCGACTATAACACCACGTTCAAACTTACTTAAATCTTGATAACCTGCCATTGTAGCAGCAGTAACCAATCTAGCAACTTTGCCAGACGCTTTTTGTCTTATATAGGCGCTGCCGACCGCATCACGTTACTCTGATTGGTTCCATACGTCTGTTATTTGCATACGCACGCCTATACCAGTTTTTTTGGCTCTCCAGTGTATAATGCATTTTGATGTGCTGACGACTGAGCATATTGCAACGGTTGTTTTGAGTTTACCCTTCAATTCCAAGACATGACATGCAACAGGAACCGTTCCTGGCGCACCAGGCATTCTGCAATGGCTTGTCGTTGTCTTCCGCAGTACGACGTCGAAAGAACATGCTGCCCCCGCTCCTGAAAAACTACGTTACATATCTTGACCAGAAATTGAACCCAAGATTTTTACCTACCAATTAGAAATACTGATTACTAACAATCCTAAACCTACTTTTTCTGACTGATGGCCTTACGCTGAAGATGAATCCCGCATACTGGTAAAATGAAGCCCATGTGAAGGATACGTAGTGAGGGGCAAGGCTGTCTAAGAAAACGTTTGCAAAGAAATGTTGTGAACATTATAACATAACACATTCTAAATAGTGCAATCATAAGATTGTTTTATGTGGTTGTTATGATTATGCATTTTAATATCTACTGTTGCAAACGTTGTAAAGAACATACAAGTGTTTTTTTTGGCATACCTTCTTCACGGAATTCTCATATTCATGTTTTAAAAAACTAACATGGAAATATTTGATGATATTTGGTTTTGCCACTCTCGNTTCACGGAATTCTCATATTCATGTTTTAAAAAACTAACATGGAAATATTTGATGATATTTGGTTTTGCCACTCTCGCCGCTTACCAATACAATTTTTAATGGTCTTAATTTTCCGTATTTATTTATGTTACAATAAACATTGATATTAAAAAGAATAATCAGGCACGCATAAGGGGCGGGTATAGACACTCATTAAGGCGGTGGCTACTTGAGGGGTGGGCATTATATCCAAACCACATATTTTCCAGAAAGCATTAAGTTCTAATGATACATATAAATACCAGAAGATAGTGGATAAGCTATCTAAATACATTTTAAAATTTACTGTCACTACACTAAGTGTATGTACGCCCTTTTAATAGTGGGTTCTTAACTATGTACCTTATTTCAAGAATAATTTAAATTACACAGTCCTTAAGCTAATATGCTTTTCTTAATTATGATATTCTGTAGCAATTTCACGCGTATTTTATAAGGAATTGGCAATCGTAACCTCAACGATTCCGACCCGTTTGAAGTGAGCTGCAGGCCAGCGGAGACTCGAGCCTGCGAGGAGCCAAAGGAAACTCTTAGGAACCCCAACATCCGTCAAGCCATGTGAGAGAACAACAGAGACCACATCTGGTCAGCGCGTCATGAGTGTCTGTAAGTACAGAGTGAGTATAAAAAATACCCCATCTTTAAAGGTCTGTAATATCAAAACCAAACAACCTACAACCTTAGTTGACAAATTAAATGAACCATAGAACCGTGAAGTTTGTTTACCATATCTCCATAAATGTTCAATGTGACCACCACGAGAGGCCAGATGCTGTAGATGCACTATTAGTTTGAGCAATATGTGAGAACAGTACATGTCCGGTGTTACGGTTTGGATGGCGTCCATATTTCTCGTTTTGGGGTCGTCAATGTTAGCCGGCAATGGTGGACGAAACACGTAATCCTTTATGTACCCCCATAGAACAAAATCGCACGGGGTAATATCCAGGCTTCTTGGGATCCAGTGATGAAGAGCCTGGTCACCAGTTGCTCCTCGAACAATCCAGCGTTGCGGCAACGTCTCGTTCAGGTATCCGCGAACAGCTAGGCGCCAATGGAGTGGCGCACCATCCTGTTGGAAAATTAAGTCTCCCGCCGCCCCTTCTAACTGAGGAAACAACCACTCTGTAAGCATGTTCAAATAAGGGATTTCAGAAACAGTGGGCTCATGAAAAAGAAAGGGCCGAAAACAGCTGTAACCTGTATGGTTTGTACAGCAATCACTTTCGAAAAACTGTCCATACCGTCGATTGAGGGATTTGCATTTCCCGGCTAGCTTTTCGAGTTGATTTTCTCGGACAGCGAGCGAATGCTTCTTAAATACTTTGCACATTCTCTCGACACACACGCGGCCGCCTGGAACTTTTGCCTTTGCAAAGGCAACTGACGATACCATCGTAGAATATTCCACCTATCGGGAGGACGACGTCCGTATTAGCGACGTAACTCACATTGAACAGTCGTAACCGATTCACATTTAGCAAACTGAATAACACAGAACGCCTTCTGTTGTTCCGTCGCCATCGTGATGCGGACTTACACACAACACACGCTCATAGTGCGACGACAGGCGCTCCCAGTGTCATCTCTCGGCACGTAAAGGAAACATCAGACCGTCCCCTTCACATTGACGTGTCGAATGTGAGCTTGCTACCCCCTCACCGCCTCAAATCAAGAGTTACGAACACCATCCAAACCGTAACACCTTACATTCTGACAAGAGCATGGAATGAGTTTGATTATGTGGTCACATTGAACATTTATGAATGTATGGTAAACAAACTTCACGGTTCCACGGTTCATTTGATTGATCAATCAAGGTTGTAGGTTGTTTGGGTTTGATATTATAGACCTTCAAAGTATTATTTTATACTCATCCTGTATATTGGATTATGTGTTCGAAAATGTCTTAAGATTTTAAGTAGTAATAAACTTGCATAATTGTTTGATAATAGCAAATTATTAAAGTATCGCTGGCGACTTTCCTGGGCAATGATTTTGGGTGACAAAACATAACTACATGTTTGAATATATTTATAATGTTTATCACAAAAGTATTCAATACGATTCTAATCAAACATTTTAAAACCATTTATGCTAATAATGCACCTTACCATTATTAAAATTAATATGTTATATAGTTTTCCTAGTCATTTAGAATATCGAGTTGAATCCTTACTTCCAACAAACAGTTACGAATTATTCATGGCTCTTACAGGTTTCCCCTGTACCAACTGTAGCTAAATTTCGCCAGTTTATCTCGGCCACCATTTGCGTTCCATTAAGCATCTCGTCCTTCACCCCACACGCTGAACACCGTGGATGTGACATGTTCATTTTTGGGAGCCAAATGGCCCGAAAAGGCATCCTTCCAACACCCTTCTCACGAGTCCAGGACATCACATGTCTTATCCCATAGGATTGGAATCCAACAATGAAGGTGGATACCCCATGCATAAAACATTCGTCACGAGAATGCCTGCAATCTATATTCGAATCAGTGGAAAGTAACTGATTCGCAGTCAAATTAAACTACTCGAATCAGTGATAATTGTACCATTTAGAATTGGTGGAAAACGACTTAATTCAGCGAAACAGTTTCACTGAGTGAATGACAGTCAACTGCATGCAACTGTTTTAATAGAATTTAGTAAAATAATCATAACAAATAAACATATTTCCGATAATCGTTGTTTATTTTAAGCAAATTAACGTAATTTTAGTAAAAAAAAAAGTAAAAAAAATTGCACTGGCCAGGATTTTAACTCACAGCAATCAGTGGAAACCACCACTGAATCAATAAGTGAAGGAAAGTGGACCTTTTTTCACTAATTCACGAGTTGTTGAATAAGTCAGGTGCGGTTAACTGATTTAGACAGGGAAATTCTCACTTATTAAGGTTTATAATGTATAGCGCGGAGAACGTTCGGCATTGGAGCCATTCGAATGAGGAGGCGAAGCAAGTTTGCCTTGAACAGCCGAGGTTGCCTTCCGAAGAAATCCTGACCTTTCCACTAAGCTGTGAGAGGCAGCAGCTCTTTGAAACTAAAGTATAAACCATTTCCCACCCGTCAAACCAACGTTTTCCTAGATAGTAGGAGTAATGAGGCCCCAATGTGCTCTATCACGAATGCTCTTTAACCCACACTAAGGTGTAAACCATTTCCTACACGTCAAACCAACGCTTGTCTAGATAGTAGGAGCAATGAGGCCCCAATGTGCCCTATCACGAATGCTCTAAAGCCCACACCTTGCGCTCCTCTCTGTCTAGTCGCTGTTGAGAAAAAAAAGGGGGGAGGGATGCTTTGCGGGCGGAGAAGGAAATGATGAACCCCAGTGGTTGAAGGGGGGATAGGGCAAAAGTATGGAGTGAAGATCCCAGTGCAGATCAGTGTTTGAGCAGCATGGCTGAGACTGTGGTTCGCGCCAATACTACACTCACTTTAATAGGTATTAAATCACAGATACAAGGCTGGCGTAGGTCGTGATGACACAGCCAGAGCCTTTTCTGTTACAAGAAAGAATAATACTGCGAACATAGCAAAACTGCTGGTCGTATACTTAATCCCAACTAAGCACGAGGATGAAGCACCCGTAATAATGTGAAGATGCACATCTGTAAACATTTTGTATCTAGTTCTGCGTCAGACGAAGGACGATGAATTGACTTTCATACAACTGCGACTTGACAACTGTAAATACTTTCTTCTGAGGTTACAACAAATACAGTGAAAATTACAAACAGTTTTCGTCGTTTGTCGGCTGAACATATGAGGAACAATCAGTCAATTATGGTCGAATTCAACGTCTGTTAGTAACGGCAATATTCCAAAAATTCATATTTAAGTTCTTAACCAACGAGTATATGTCCAAAGACAATAATTAATATAATTAAATGGTTTATCGAAAGATTTTCATTTAATATGCTATATGTTTATTTACCGATACATGTTTCTCCTCCTAAGAATACAAGCTACATGCGTTGATAAAACTTATATTATTATGTTGTGAGGTTCCAGTTCAGTGAAAACTTGAGAGTTCTAGCTACAGGCAGCCTTAAAGAATGCGGTTGTGAACATTTATGAAGCACCCAATAATTTTGTACGCGCACAGATTCTTTTCAAATATACAGGTTGGTCCTCAACTAAAGTTACAAACGCTATGCAAAATTGAATAGAAAACATTATACGAAAAATGTTGTACAGTAACTCACACGGGAGGTAGTTACCCTTGAAAATCGTCGTTTCAAATGGTTCCGGAAAATAATGAAACCTACACGAGATGAAAGAGCCATTCTGTAAATAATGTTTTGTTTAACCAAGACCCGAAACATGCTAACAGTTGTGAAGTACTATCATCCCAGTACATTGGGAAAATAGGGGGTCGTATGCTGGTATCCTACCAATGTGTGTGTAACCCTTGGGCATTTATTTAAGACGTCATAATAATACGTACAGTACGTTAATGCACAAATAACGTTACCTAGTTGTAAAACTCTCAGGCGAACAGTTTGCTATAAAACAGACAACGTTTGTGAGGGTGCACTTGGTTGCCAGCAGGTACGCAACCCACCAATCAAGGCAGGTCGTACTACGTAACGAGACAGTTTTATGATAACGACGCTAATTAAGATTAGGAAGCAAAGAAATAGTGAGTCGTAGAGACTGCGCCATGAAATTAGTACCTCTCTGCGTTTCGCGTGACTGGAGGCAACTACTTGACAAGACCATCTCACAAACAAGGAAATTAGTTAATTGGTAAGTAATTGTTATTTCTAGCTCCCTCGTGGGTGGGAACGTAGCACTCGGCAGTTCTGTTGACGGTTCCTGGCGCACATTTGTTTGTCCGGGTGGCCAGTTCATTACGTGATTGAGAGTTGCATTATTCACGTGACCGGCAGGATTAGCTGTATCGAATAAAAACCCACCCCCTTCCCTCTTGCTCCCCCGGACCGTCCTCTTAGATAATGACAAACAACGGGCCATCTCGTCCTCAGCACTAAAGGTTGATTAGGTGGTTATATGTATTTGCGGTTTTGTAGGTGCGCATATTGGAACAGCTTGTGTACACCGTGCCAGGCGATCCATTATTAACTCGGCGGAGGCCCTCCTTCCCCACACCACGCCGCAGCTTTTCCGAAAAGTCGCCAAACAATAAAGGCCGAGGAGGGGGTGGGGGTGGTCCCTAATGACCGCTTGATCACTGTAATCACTTCTCGACAGCCGATTGGCTGATGTCAGCCACGTGCCGTGATGATATAGTTCGTGTAGGGTCCGCCCATTCCCGGGAAGAGGCGGCCGCTATCCCCTTCCCCCTCTAACGACATGATTAATACCCCAGCAGACAAAACACTTGCGTCGAAAGTTGGATAACAAATAAATAACGCTTTTTCACGCCCTAAACGTAACATACGTTATTCGTTTAGAAAAAAAAAACTAACTGAAGTGAAATTTTTTATAATAGTTTTTTTAAATCTAATGCTTAATGACTGTTATCGATTTACAATAATACATTTTGTGATATTTATGTAGTCTCAAAAATCAGAAGTATCCTATGTTGCAATAAAACAAAGTATTAATTAAGGTGACAAATTCAGACCTTATGTTTTTGTCTACCACAAACGCAATTAAAGAATTTAAGAATGCCAACACTTAGGAAAATAACATTAATGGCAACACTTAAAAACTACAGCAATAGATTTTAAGATGTAGAAATATATTTCGTGAAAATATTATATTGTAAATAATATATAAGAAATCCTACGCGTATATTTACAACATATTCATATGCATACATACGTATACGCCTGCAAACAAACACAGGCATATAACTTTACAGAGAAATTACCACTTTTTCACAAATATCTTTACCACACATGCTCCAAACACTAACATCAATCAGTAAGTGCCCATAGTGTGAAAAAAACCTACGCCTGCTGTATTTACTAACAATTTAAACTTTAGTAAAGACTTAAAAATGATATACCTTTTTCGGGGAGTTTTTCTAGAGCCGTAGCCTTTATATTCAACTGAAAAAAAAGCGGGCATATAAATCCGACTTATGAGATGGAATGGTAAGGAGGTGAGAATTATCGGGCGTATAGGCTCTTCACGGTAAAGTGAGCACTTTCGGAAGTTTTCTCATTTGTAATGGTAGTCAGTAACTATATTTTATTTTAGCCTTAGACGTTTACTTCCGAGTGCGATGGAATCTACACACTGTGTTCATCACTTACGTGGCAGTATTTATGTAAATGGCAGTGAAATGATAAAAAAAATATCTGATGTAAAAAGGAACCAGAGCCTCAAGGGTTTTCAATTTATCGTCAACAGCCTAGTATCGAAAGCATGGCGCGAATGCAGCGGTAGAATACTGAAATCCAAATATAATGGCCGATGGTGCTCCATGACTTTAAAAAAGTAAAATCAGTGCGTGCAGTTTCTTTCGTTGACCCAAGCCTAGCCTGACGATGACAATTTGTTGAAGTATGAAGTCATATTACCGCTTTTCATTGAATTGAAAATATGTAGGAGACATATGTTTGTGAAATGTTTGGATTTTAGCAGGTAGGAAAGAGTTTAAATAACAATACACAACATCTCAGTAAACGAAGTTATGAAAAATAACGCTGTTGACGAGATAAAATTGACGCATTCTGCGTCCCTATATTTTATTCGTCAGAACACACGCTCTGGCGAAGCTCGCTGGCGGACGACCGCAATAAGGATTAAGGGTTTTGTGGACGTGCCGGCAGAGTGACGCCAGGAGCCTCGCAGATGCAAAGGCGCGCTACCAAAGGTTTCTGCACGTGCAACTGTTCCTGCACGTGCAGACGACATCCGGAGACAATGGAAGGCACCAGGGCGCGGACACAGCTGAATTTTGCAGCTGCCCAAGGGACACCGAGATCCCAACACCAGCTGCATCTATCCCGGGCTTGTACCACAATAAACCACGAGAGCTTTTAGCGGACGTGCGTGGAGAATGGGACAATAAACTTCCAGGCCAGAACCAAGGGACGACGCCAGGCCGGCTGCGGACCACACGAGCAGCGGCCNTGCAAAGGCGCGCTACCAAAGGTTTCTGCAGGTGCAACTGTTCCTGCACGTGCAGACGACATCCGGAGACAATGGAAGGCACCAGGGCGCGGACACAGCTGAATTTTGCAGCTGCCCAAGGGACACCGAGATCCCACCACCAGCTGCGTCTGTCCCGGGCTTGTACCGCAATAAACCATGAGAGCTTTTAGCGGACGTGCGTGCAGAACGGGACAATAAACTTCCAGGCCAGAACCAAGGGACGACGCCAGGCCGGCTGCGGACCACACGAGCAGCGGCCACGTGTTTTATGACCCAGGGGGACGACAAGCACCCCGGACCACGTGCAGAGACGGGGGAAGTTGAATATGGTGATGGACGCTACAAAACCACGTGAAGGGGGGAGCAACGGGGCAGTCAGTTGAGAGACGTCGAATCAGTCAGTCGGGGGACCTGAAGCGAGGCGTCCGGGTCGGAGCCGGACGAAGCCAGTGCGATGAACGAGTCAGTCAGTCAGTCAGTCGCGGATCGAGCAGTCAGTCAGTCAGTCGGAGTCAGTCGAGGATCGAGAATGCATCACGACGTCGACCTCAGTCGGAGGCCGTCAAACGGGACGTGCGGCGGGAAGAATCCGAGAAAAGTCAGTCAGACTTCGTCAAACGAGAAGGGTGTACCGGGAGCCGAGAGAAAACGAGTTCGCCAAATGCATCAAGACGTGGACCTCAGTCGGAGGCTGTCAAGCGGGACATGCGGCGGGAAGAATCCGAGAAAAGCCAGTCCGACTTCGTCAAACTAAGAGTGCTGAGTGGTCCTTGGAGGAGGGGTTCCGAGAGCAGGCGTCGGGACGCCCCACCGCCAGCCGAGGGAAGACAGCGCAGCAGTGTCAGATAAGTAGTTCTACACCAAGTGTGAAGAATCTCCCCCCCCCACCCCCCACGACGCCAATCGCGGCGTCAAACCATACGTAGCCTACATAGAAAAAGGGGAGGGGAGTTCGTCTCGTGAGTTCATGTACCAGTTAACCTGTTCAAGCAACAATAAAACTCGATTATGTGAACTCACAAATAAAGTGTAATTTATTAGTAAATTGGACCTAGAGACAACAGTGTCGACGTATTCCTACGCACTGTCACTGAGGGCTAGCATCAAATCCTGGCGCCTCACGCCACAGAACAGAATCAATACTTACTTCCAAACTTCAGCATTTGGCAGGTATCAAAGTATTGTCGACTGAGTAAGTTCTTTTCCCTTTTAAGTATTTGTGCGCGTGATGTTCAAATGTAGATCTGAAAATGGTCTGCATATATGCGATAATTGTAAAAGGTGAGACAAAGTGGTAAAATATTTATGAAAGTTAAGTACAAGAGAGGACCAAGCAGAGATCCTTGGACTTCTCCACCACATAGTGGCAATGACGACGAGACAGAGCCAACATAAACGACATACTGCCGACGCCATTTACGGTTACTTACTAGCTTTTTTGCGATTTTAAAGTGTTCACTTAATTTGAAAGGCCGGTTATCGAATACCTGCTATTTGACTCTAAATTGTTCCTAAGGTTTTCAAGGGCAAGTGGCAAGTTTTCTAGGGCAAGTGTCGTCTTAACTTTTCCACATGAAAAATAATCTGTAAAACACATAAATAAAATGTTTGGTATAAGTTAAGTATTATAATTCTTCATTCTTCGTCCAATGTATGATATCATCTGTGATTTTTATCCATGATAGAAATAGATTTGTTGCTCCTTTAAATGGTTACAGGAAAAAAAAATAATTTTATCATCGTCGGGGACAGAGGTAAGTATGGTGTTTTTATAAATGGTGCCATTTTCCACAGCGAATAATGAAAAATTATTTATGGTAGTAACAATATCTAAAATGGCTGGCGTAAACATATGACTAAATTTATGTGAAATTTTGTTGGTACCTGACATTTTTGGGTTTATTAGCCAACTTTCCGAATGAAAGATGGGCATATGCAATCACTTGAATGTCTTATCTGGAATGTGTCCCCACCACCCTTTTTCTTAATAACTTTTAAACCCCGTGAAACAAATTTTACATAACTCTGTCCACATATAGTATTTAGCAAGTACATCTGACTTCTATTGTTTCCGATCACGCAGGGTACTTATTTTCAAAATGGGGGCAATTTATAATTTGTTGGCACAACGTCATATTTCGGGAACCATTTAACTGAATAAAGCCTCAATTGGTACGTTTATAGTGCATGATACAAGCATTAAATTTATAAAGTGATAACGCTAATGGTCAGCCATTTTATAAGATAGTGAATGTTATATTTCGGAAACTACTCAACTGATTCCTATCAAATTCGGAATATAAGTGATACTAGTGTAATCCACTTTAATATGGGCAATTCAAATGTAATTAAAGCTTGTTTTAAAAATGGTGGCAATGTAAAAATTTTAGTGATAATTTCCTGTATCTACTTTACTGTTTGACCAATTCAGACCAAACCTGGTATGCTGAAAGAATCTTACGAGTACAAATCTGTCAATATGTAACCTCATTTGTCCGCCAATTTGTAAGATAGCCCTACATAAAAATTAAATTTTTGCCATATCTCGGGGTAAAAATGAACCGATTCTTACCAAACTTGGCAAGAAAGTAATATTACAGTAGGCTATGCAAACTGATATGTTCTTGTTGCACGTTGGTCCCACACTTTTTCAAAATTGTGGTTATATAATCGTTTTATATTACTATGCTTTATTTACAAAACNATGCAAACTGATATGTTCTTGTTGCACGTTGGTCCCACACTTTTTCAAAATTGTGGTTATATAATCGTTTTATATTACTATGCTTTATTTACAAAACCGTATAACAAACTGTAATATAACTTGATATGCTAGCAGTATTTGATACAACCATTAAATGTGTATACCCAGAGCCTCTTTTGTGCACCATTTTTAAACATAGTTGCACACGAATAAATAAAGTATTGTCATATATCGGAAAACAATAAACCGATTGCTGTCAAATTTGGCAAATAAGTTTTACTTCGGTTGGCTATGAAAACTGACATTTTTTTTGTAACGCGCTAAACACTAATTTTCAAAATTCTACTTTAATTTTGTATGCTGGCAGTACCTTTTACAACAATAAAATGTGTCTAAACAGAAACTCGTTTGTAAGCTAATGCTACATGAGTAAAAAATGTTTTGTCATATATCGTGAAATAAATAACCCATTCCATCCTAATTTGACAAACAAATAGTACTATGATAGGCCATGAAACGGGCATGGTTTATGTGTGTCTGACACTTATTTTCGAAATTGCTGCCATGTTAATATCTTTAAATTTGGCATATAGAATAGATAATACATTAAAATTTTGTTCTTAATTAATGATGATAGCATCACATGAGAAAGTTTAGCTTTTCTAGTATAAATTGGGGACAAATCAACCGATTTTGCATACAAGAAGTGCTACAGTAAGCCACCTGAACTTGAATGTTTTAAATGTATCTGGCAATATTTACAATATGACTTCCATATAAAAAAATTTAGATACGTAAGAAGATTTAACCAATTTTAATTAAACTTTCTATACGGAGAATAAATATATAAATATTCTTATAGTGACCCTCTTTTGGCAGACTTTTTGGAAGATTGTGCCTGGTGATAAAAAGGAACATTTATGCCCTATCTAGGGAACCGACCAACCAAATTCCACCGATTTTTTCACATAAGTAGTAAAACAGTAGGCCATATAATTGTACATAATTTAAGTTATTAAAATGCTTTTTTTAATAGTAGCAATATA
Source organism: Clitarchus hookeri (assembly GCA_002778355.1). NCBI lineage: Eukaryota > Metazoa > Arthropoda > Insecta > Phasmatodea > Phasmatidae > Clitarchus > Clitarchus hookeri. The sequence goes on from NQII01000143.1 coordinate 804,760, forward strand.
TATTTTGTAGATAAGTTTATTGTATCTATTTTATAATTTGTCAAAAATTCAACAAATTTCTGTACACTGACAGTACCTGTTAGCATCAGATATGCCAATACAGAGCCTGGGTTTAGGACTTTTTGTACAATAGTGCCAAAAGAGAAACTAATTCTTTTATGCCCTACCTTAGGAACCAGTTAACCGATATCCACCAAAACTCTGCACACAATTAGTTCTACGGTGCGCAATCTAAAATTACATTATTTAAGTAATTCACACACTTGTTTTCAATATGATTTTGCTGTAAGTATACATGATTGGCAAACCCAGTCTACCAAAACTTTAGACTGATTACAACCGTAATGCAGTTGGTTGCATGCCATCTTAAGGTACGAGGTGTTCTGGATTCGAGTCTCGGGTAAGCCACGTGTGAATTTAAATGTTTCACTATTATTGCATTTGTTCCTGGTTCCATGTTTAATGATATCGCTGTCAACGTGACGTGAAGACCCATCTACCGTCTAACGTTTTGAGAACTTAATCATAACTATTTGCATCCATGTAGAGGAAAGTAGGCTCGTAAGTTGTATCGGTAACTTCTTGTTCTCTTTATAGCATTTATTACAAGAGTCACGGATAACGCGAGAGAAGTACAATTTGTCGTCACTGTAATTACTGCATACCATTTGTCTTCAAAGTACGGACAAGTAAGTAAGACTGCGTGTGTCATTCTTGCATACCTCCACTGACAATTACTGCACAGTTTTCCTTTCTGAGCCCAGTGCTCATGGCACGCAATGTTTTACAAAACTTCAGAGTGTGACTGGCTTCCAAACATTAGACCATGTATCTGAGCTCAAAATATTGCACTTTCTGTGAACATTCGTTTAAAAACTGTTTGTAAGCATGCAAAAGAACATGCTGTATTTTATTTACTCTCGTATACTCATGAAAGGTAGCATCATGTTGTGACATTTATGACAACCGGGAGAATGGGAGGTCGTGTGGCACGCTTTGTTTTTGTAGGCACGTGCTTATCAAAATATTCAAGTGTAGTATAATAAGTAATTGTTCATTTATATTTTGCGTTATTCGACAGCCAACCAGTCAGCATGGCACCCATCGTCCAGCAACTTCTCGAAACCAATGTTATTAAAAACCTGTACAGTGTTTAGATTGGAGATGTAATCATTTTTTTTTTGTTTTTCGCGTGGAGTATGAGATATATAAAAATCAAATGAGGGAGTGACAGACCAGGTGCAGACATTTCCCCGCACAGTTGTGAGGAGAGAGTGTGAGCGCCGTCTCCATCGCCAGACACCACGTGGTTACCAGCGGAGCGATTGCCTTCTTCGCTGATGTCGGCACATCCACCTTCCCAATACACCACACTGAGCAAAGTGGGAACACTACTCTCATTTGGAGCTATCTGTGGAGCTGCTTCGTTACCATGGTTTAATTCTGTATTGACTTAATACTTTTGAAATGTTTTTTTCGAAAAACAAACCCCATCAAGAATTGTAACTTCGCGGTCAAGTGAATTTTCGTTGTGTTACTATTCCTGCTCGGTTGAATAAAAACGCCGTTAGTCACTTACAAATCTATCTCATTGCTGCAAAGTCTCTAGTGGAATTTTAACATTTAAAAGAATTAACTCGGCTACAACTTTCCCCGAACAAATATGTTAAGTACTTACTTTTAGCAAGCAATGGACAAAATTCACTAGATTTTAAGTTTGACTCATCTACTAACTGATATTGTGATATCCGTAACCAAGTCGAGGCTCCTGTAAGTAAGTAATTTAGCTACTGGTCCATGATAAAACACTGTTATTATTTGACGAAGCAAATATACCTATTAAGTAACTTGAACTGTTCTTTTAATGAGTTACAAACAGCGGGGAAAAAAGTTAGTTTACACCAAAAAAACATCGTGCTAATTCTTGGAATTACTGGAATCATACACAGGGTGTTTCTTTAAGCACTCCGTGTTACAACATTTTGGAGGATATTCTTTATAATTGTATGATGATTAATAATCTGACTATCTGCAAAATTTATTCTGCAGTTCTGCATGCTGCCCAAACCTAAACGCCTGGACCAAGAAGATGGCTAAATACTTACAGTATACGTCTTAACACAGGCTATTCTAGTGCCTTCCAGATAGTTGATATGCCCATCACCCAAATCACTCTTGAACATCACACACTTCAACTTTTCAGCTAAGAATTTCAGTTCCAAAGAATCACAGCTCTCGACCTTGGCTTTACACAACCAAGACTGACACGAAGACTTTATTTGTCACTCAGTGGCTTTGACGTGTGGCGTAGTAACATGGTACAGGGAAGTGAGTCTGTTGCCAACACAGAGGAAAATGTTATCCACACAGCATTCAGTGTTTCTTGTAGTGACCAAAGTGACTCACACCATTCTGATCAACATTCTCCAAGTGCTGATTAGTATGATCCCCACAGTTTTTTTCTGGAAGTGGAAAGGGGCGACGCCATTGTATATCTCAAAGTCACCAACAAACTTGAACCAGAGGATACAAAATTTCTTACAAAGGGAACTGTTCAGGAGTGGTAGTTACAGTAAGATACTTCGGTGAAACCCTGTTGGATTCAAGAGATATTCGGAAGTGTTCAGGATTGCTCCCATAATATTGATGTAGTGATGCAACACACTCTTATGCAGATTTTCTTGGGTACGCCAACAAGCTTCTGGTACACCAGGTGAAGATAGGGCAGTGTCCGCTCTGCGAGTACTGTCGCCAAAAGGATGTCCGTATGCATGTGCTCAATGCTTGTACCAAAATGGAGGGCATCCGATTGTTATTTGCTATGAATGTCTTACTTATCGAAATAGAAAATTCATTGACTGAGGTCGCTAGGTTTATGAAATGGCTGCAGAAATTTTCTTGGAGTATCACTCATAGAATGGAGTTGACTGGTAGCAGGATTCCTGTTAGAACCACATAGTTAACCGGTAGGAGGTCAAAAGCAGCTTGTGGTGGAAAGTATCTGAAAAAGTGACTGCAAGTGCTGGCTCGCAGAGTTGCAAGTTCCCAAAGGGAATATTTAACTCTACAAGGAACTTTGCCTGCCGATTACTGAACGTGATCCGCGAGAGAGCTTCTTTTGTGATCATGTGACTACTTAACACGCTGGCAGAGATGAGATTGGCGGCTCTATAGAGCCTCTCTTGCATCCGATGAACGAGGGAGGTGTGCGGTATATCATATCTTGTATATACTGTTCACGGTAAACTGAGCACTTTCGGAAACCCTGCTTAAGACCTACTTGTATGCACATTGTGTATTCATCCACCATATGTAACATTAACATTGTAGTGGCCCGTTCGCTTCATTCGTGCGCCGGTCAAATTAAACTGTGAAATTACTAGAAAAAGTATAATATAGTTCTGTGAACTAAAAATCTGAAAACAAAAGAAATCGTTTCAATATTCAACACTCATAACTTAACGTTAAGACATGGAACTACTTCATCTCCGTCGTTACCAACTTTACTGTGTGCATGTCAGTCAGTGTGCCTGTTACAATACATGCAGGTAAAGGCTGTTCACATTAAAGTGGCGATTGTGTTTTGTTACTTATACGTGTCGCTGGTATCGCCATCTTTCGACGGAAAGCTGAACAAACAAGAGACTTTGAAGATTTGTCTCTAGTGTCCACCAACAGGTGCGCCACTTACCAATTCTACCTACCGGCCGCCAAGGATACCAGCCCCTTAAGGTCTTCTTGTATGCACATTTCGTATACTTCTGCCATATGTAAAATTAACATAGCAGTGGGCCTGATCACTTTATTTATGCGCCGGTCAAGTTAACCTGTGAAATTATTAGAAAAGTAAATATTTTACAACTCTGCTAATTCTTATTATTATATGCATTTAAAATGCAGAAAGTAAAACAAATATATTGATTATTCTCAAATGTTTTCCCAACACTTTTAATCCAACTTTAATACATGGCACTGCTTTCTCTCAGTCGTTATCAACTTTACAGGGCGCATGTCAGTCAGTGTGCCCATAAAAACATATGCAGATAGCGGCAGCGACTTATTTCATAGGCTGATTTAGAAAATGCTCACTATACCGTAAACAGCCTTTATCGCTGTTTCCCTTGCAGGAGGTTAATTTTGCCTCGTTCTGGCGAAGCCGCGAGTGCGTGAGCTTCGACACCCTACCTCGCAGTTGGCAGGTTGTGACGGGCCACTTCCGCAAACGATATGAAAAGTTGACAGACATAATAAAGGTTAATACAGAATAATAATAAGCGAATTTCAAAATTGACATTTTGCTGGAGAATGACGTAGTAACGGTGGGCAAAGACAACTTAATTAATGAATGGCCAAATAATGGTATTAGGAAACGTCCAGATGTTCCGTGAAAACATTCAAATATTTGTTTGTTGTAAGTGATTAAATGTAAACACCTACGGTTATTCAAATTATTTGGCAAAATGCATATTATTATTTAACAATATCAGAGTTGCCTGTATTTATTGTCATGGGTACTTTTTCACACACGAGGCGAAGTCTTCACAAAACTGTCTCATTAGGAATTTTATTTTAAGAGCAATATAATTTCAAAACGCCGATATTAATTGGACTGAAAAAAATTGGATGACATTTTATATTTAAATAAGGGTTCTTGATTTTGTTTGCAGAATGTATTTAAGGCGGAAAATCGCGATTAACTTCTGGTGGATTACATAAATAACGAGTCGTTTTGAAAAATGGTCGCCACTGTAAGCAATAGTCTAGAATGCGTGAAAGGCTTGAAGTGCGTATAATTAAAATTCGGCCACTACAGCGCTCAGTTTATCTTCACATGGCTGTTTTAAACCTCAGTTCAACTACCTGGGAATACATTGTGCAACCTTGAGATGACCTTTACCTTCCGGAATGCTTATTAATAGCCAGATGTGACCTTGAGGGGTTAAAAATTTTGTACTAGTGATTCCTCTTTAGAAGGATGTCTCTGTATTTTTTTTTTTTACGTGGCGAACTAAAAGCTGGACACACCTTCTTATACAACCCCCGCACCTGTGCCTTTTCTGCGTAATGCAGGGGTATATGAGTTTTCTTTTCCTTTTTAATTTCCCATTTATTTCTTTTGTTCTTTGGTTTCCTATCGGGACCACGCAGTTGCTCCAACTCTTTTCTTTTATTCTATTACATCTACATACATGTAGACTGGAGCAGAGGCGTGGCGCGGTTAACCTGCCATCCACCCAGTTCCCCACACTTCCCGGAATCTATTCTACTTTATGTATGCCATTATATAGCGGCACTAACTACTTCACTAATTAACTGATTATGCTTTCGATTCAATCCTTCTGTGTCAACAGCCAGCGGAGAGGGGGCCCTCCAGACATCTTTTCGTTCCCCTTCCACCTGTAGACAGTCGCTTAAAGGCTGTTCACGGTAAAGTGAGCACTTTTGATAGTCCTGCGTAAGATCTACTTGTATACACATTCCACATACTTCCGCCAGATGTAAAATTAACATAGCAGTGGGCCTGATCACTTTATTCAGGCGCCGATCAAGTAAAGCCGTGAAATTATTAGAAAAGTATATATTTTATTACTATCATAATTCTTACTCTTACATGCATTGAAAATAAAGAAAGTAAAGAAATAATTGGGGTTTTTTCAGATGCTTTCCTAACACTTTTAACACAACGTTAAGACGTGGAACTACTTTCTCTACTTCGTTACCCACTTTACAGGGCGCATGCCAGTCAGTGTGCCCGTTTAAATACATGCATTTAAGGGCAGTGACATTTTTGATAGGTTGACTTCAAAAGTGCTCACTTTACCGTGGACATTCTTTAGTCCTGAATATTGTGTATAACTCTCTATACTAAAACCACTGTACAGGGCAGCAGCAGTGGCGGTCCACCCGTCGTCCAAGAAGGCACGAGTACTTCGTTACTGTTGAGACGCGTCACTTGTCTCTCTGGTCAGGAAGGGTGGAGGGGGGAGGGGCAGCCTGGCGTGATTCCCTCTCCGGGAGTCGAACACGGACGTGCGGGCGGCAATCAGGCGGAGTGCCGCTTATCTCGCCAAGGACGTGCGGCGCCGGGGAGACTGCGACTCGCGCTCGCAAATCATCGTCGACGACCTCCCCGTCCAGGGAGCATCGTCGCCGTCGCCGCTCAGGTGCGAGACGTACCGAGGTGGGGGAAAAAAAAACTTAGCCCTGTCGCATCCCGGTATAGTCTCGTTGTTTCCCTCGTCGCTACTGCTCCTGTTTCCACTCTACTACTCGCTGTCAGTGTTACTTTCAAGGTATTAAGGTGAGGTTTTTAGCGTGTTTGAGGCAGGGAAGCGCGGGAGCGATAAGGACTACACTGACACGCGCGCCTGATGACACTTCGCTCCTACGCGCAAGGCGCTGAATTGGCGTGCAGTGCTCTCGTCATGCTGCGTGTACCTATGCGACTTAAGCGATGACCCTACCATTTAATTGGGCGAAAATCTGTAGGAAAGTTCAATGCGCGTCCCCATAATAGTTTCCCATGTTTCCAACGAGTATATTATGAGATATAGCAGTATAAAAAGCTGTGTTTAGCTATGTTGGAGAGCTAGGGAATAGTATTTATAACGTGCATGACGTGTTGAGAGAATCACACGTACATCGTCTGNTAGCTATGTTGGAGAGCTAGGGAATAGTATTTATAACGTGCATGACGTGTTGAGAGAATCACACGTACATCGTCTTAAGGGTGTTTTCTTTTCGTACATTGGTGTCATGGGGACACGTTTAATGGTTTTTTAAAACACACACGGATTTCAAACACACTGTAACGCAATTTAAGCGTCAGGTAGGTGGTGCTCTTAAGAGCCTGTAACATCCCTTATATATGCATTACTCTTTTTAGTGCCATAACAGAAGAGTCAGGGTTATTACTGAAAATGTTTCATGATAGAAGCTTTACATTTCATGATTCTGTGCAAATTGTTTGTATCTGATTGTTAATAGGTGTCATTGAAAGGTGAAAATGAATTAATATTTAACATTTTGTATTAAGTTACTTGTTGCATAAATATGCGCAAGTAGTTCATATACTATGTTCGCAATTAAGGACAAAGTAATTATCTGATATTCTACTGTCACATTTTTCAATAAATTCTCCTAAATTGTATTTAGGAAGATATAAATATAAAATTAAATACGGCGGGTGACGCGAGCTTTTAACAGTAGCTCTTTTCATTCCACAGTGTACTGACTACCAACTTCACAAGGTAGGTGGAGTTCATTCATGGTTACTTCCAGGGTTTGTAAGCCCTGCTGAAGTTCTACCTTCAGGATATTCCTCCGCCTCATGCAAACAAAGCTAATTGTAACTAACTATAGAAAATTTCACCACAGGGACAACGTACAGCATTCGTGCGCACTCATTATAATAATATTTTGCATCAGGGCCATTCCTTAATAGGCATTGCTAACACGCCTTTTTACTCTCTGTTATTATTAAAATTAATAAATAATGCAATTTTTTAATTTACATATAAAATAGAAGTACAAGTTCAATATATCCAAAAATAAGACACTTCTATGTTAAGATAAGTACAAAACGCTTGTGACACATGACATGGGAAACAACCCAACAGGTAATACATGGTGTGATTTTTCAAAAGTTTGATTACAAAAGTGTGAAGATAAAAGCGAATGGACTATAGGTACGCTTTAACGTCTCGTAGACAGTGAGATCACGAGTGAAATTGAGAGATTTGGGCAGCTATTAACAAAGAGAATTTGAGAGCCGATGAGTGTGGAACGAGTTGGAAGTGGAGCAGCGCCGGAATGCAACGGCAGGGGAAACGGGNGTGACGCGAGCTTTTAACAGTAGCTCTTTTCATTCCACAGTGTACTGACTACCAACTTCACAAGGTAGGTGGAGTCCATTCATGGTTACTTCCAACTTCTGTGAAGCTCTGCTGAAGTTCTACCTTCAGGATATTCCTCCGCCTCATGCAAACAAAGCTTATTGTATCTAACTATAGAAAATTTCACCAAAGGGACAACGTACCGCATTCGTGCGCACTCATTATAATAATATTTTGCATCAGGACCATTCCTTAATAGGCATTGCTAACACGCCTTTTTACTCTCTGCTATTATTCATATTAATAAATAATTCAATTTTATAATTTATATATAAAATAGAAGTACAAGTTCAATATATCCAAAAATAAGACACTGCTATGTTAAGATAAGTACAAAACGCTTTAACGTCTCGTAGACAGTGAGATCACGAGTGAAATGGAGAGATATGGGCAGCTATTACCAACGAGAATTTGAGAGCCGATGAGTGTGGAACGAGTTGGAAGTGGAGCAGCGCCGGAATGCAACGGCAGGGGAAACGGGTGATCCACGGGAAAACGCGCCGACCAGCGGCATTGTCCGGCACGATTCCCACGTGCAAAAATCCGGCGGTGACCCCATGGGGAATCGAGCCCGGTTTACCTTGGCAGGAGGTGAGAGCTCTGGCCGCTACACCACCGCGGCCCCTGAGAGATCATAAGAGACTGAGCAGTTTACTCAGAGAAGCAGGCACGGGGAATAAATCAGCCATGGCCTCTTTTAAATAAGGAACCATTCAAGTATTCGCCCGGAAACGTTTCGGGGAACCATGAAAAAACCGAAATCAGGATGGTCGGAGCAGGATTAGAGCCCTGGTCCTGCGGAATGCGAGTCAAAATAATAACCACCGCATGACCTCGCTACTTCCAGTTCAAACTAACTCCCACAGTAATGTCGGCGGTAATATCACACCCATTTTACGCGGTTATTCTTTAAATTTATTTTTCCCAAGTCAAGCAATGGAGTAAATTTTCTCATAAAATTCAGCCGGAGCGAGAAAAAGGGACGCATGTCACATTTTCAGATATAATCCTGATATTCTATCCTACCAATTGAAAACTTTTATAAAACCTACCTCTGTTTTTACTTCTACCTGCTTGTGTTTACTTCCAGTTTTTAAGTTCTATTATGTGTTACTAAACCGAAATAAGTATATTTGTTCAAATAGTTTTAGAATGTGGTAAAAAATATCTTTGCTTCTTATTTACCTACATAAAAAATTCTCAATTCGAATTTGAGGAGTTTTAATACCAGGCGCGCAATAGTTATTCACAACAAACCAGTAAGAACAGTCAGTTACGTAAAACATCAATAACGATAAGTTGTTTACAACTGCAATTACAAAAACGTTGGCTTCTGCTAGAGAATAGACAGAAAGAGCAGCCATTGGTAGGTAACGTACGGTCTCGGAAGGAAAACGCTAGAGGCACTATTCCAATTTTTGAATTTTATAAACCGAAAAAAAAGAGCTGGCAGTAGACTGGTAAGGATATTAGTTTCCAGATATCGAAATGCTGGATAAATAGTACTTCTTCGGCGAAATAACGAGAGCAAAAAATTTCTAATACGGAAAGCAAGAAATAAACGAAGTATTGGGTTCATACTATGTAAATTAAATTAAGACGAAATAGAATTTCCTTACTTTTTCTTCGCATATTCATAATAGTTGACTAATTTAGTGACTATGGTCTCAACAGGTATTTTTGCCAGCTATCATTTGTACATTCTAATCTTCAGTTAACTCAAGACTGCACATCTTACATGCAATGTTTAAAATCAGTAGACCCTACAGTGCAATCTGTAAAAAAAGAAGAGTCAATACATTAGGAAAATATTACTATTTCAACAAGTAGGATTGGTCTTCCAATTGAATTTCAGTTCTGTAAGCTTGTTAATGTTCTTAACATTTTCCGAGCGATTATCAGACAGACTAGTTTCAGCTAGGAGAGAGATATAAAACTAGAACTTCTTTGTCTTCCAAAGCCACTCCGACAACATGCTCATCATGTGATTTAATTAGTTTCGTAGACCACATTGTGTATTTCCCCACAGTACTTGTTTTCAGGACACTTTCAGCATCTTCCTGGTCTCTGCTGAAAATGTATTACTAGATGATATATACTGTGCGTATAAACTGTTCAGTNCACTTTCAGCATCTTCCTGGTCTCTGCTGAAAATGTATTACTAGATGATATATACTGTGCGTATAAACTGTTCAGTTTTTTAACAGTTTAATACAGTCTTTAGTTCTGAATTTGAAATTTACACACAGAGATGCGTATTTGTAGAAAACACTCCAGATGAATTACCGTGTTATAAATGATAACAAAGTTAAGCACTACCGCTAGTTTATACATCTTTAACGTTCAAAATATTCATAATCAGAGTGAATAGGGGTTGATTACCTCAGTAGCTATGGATAACTTTCGTTTTCAAAACAGGAATTTTATGGTTGACATATATCTCGGCTTCGTCGTTAAATTAGTCTAATTAATCATTTCTGTAATTAAAATTCTTTATAAGTTTGTATTTTTTAAATTTTGTTTTGTTTCGCGTCTGATAATATTGAATATTATAATTGTAAACCTTAACAAAGTAAAAATCAGTGCAGCAGAAAATATTTGGACTAAATAAGTTGAATGAAAACCATTCTGNATCAGCCATGGCCTCTTTTAAATAAGGAACCATTCAAGTATTCGCCCGGAAACGTTTCGGGGAACCATGAAAAAAACCGAAATCGGGATGGTCGGAGCAGGATTAGAGCCCTGGTCCTGCGGAATGCGAGTCAAAATATTAACCACCGCATGACCTCGCTCCTCCCAGTTCAAACTAACGCCCACAGTTATGTCGGCGGTAATATCACACCCATTTTACGCGGTTATTCTTTAAACTTATTTTTCCCAAGTCAAGTAATGGAGTGAATTTTCTCATAAAATTCAGCCGGAGCGAGAAACAGGGACGCACGTCACATTTTCAGATATAATCCTGATATTCTATCCTACCAATTGAAAACTTTTATAAAACCTACCTCTGTTTTTACNAGATATAATCCTGATATTCTATCCTACCAATTGAAAACTTTTATAAAACCTACCTCTGTTTTTACTTCTACCTGCCTGTGTTTACATTCCAGTTTTAAAGTTATCGTATGTGTAACTAAAGCAAAATAAGTATATTTATTCACACAGTATTACAATGTGGTAAAACATATCTTTGTTTCTTATTTACCTACATAAAAACTTCTCAATTCGAATTTGAGGAGTTTTAATACCAGGCGCGCAATAGTTATTCACAACAAACCAGTAAGAACAGTCAGTTACGTAAAACATCAATAACGATAAGTTGTTTACAACTGCAATTACAAAAACGTTGGTTTCTGCTAGAGAATAGACAGAAAGAGCAGCCATTGGTAGGTAACGTACGGTCTGGGAAGGAAAATGCTAGAGGCACTATTCCAATTTTTGAATTTTATAAACCGAAAAAAAAGAGCTGGCAGTAGACTGGTAAGGATATTAGTTTCCAGATATCGAAATGCTGGATAAATAGTACTTCTTCGGCGAAATAACGAGAGCAAAAAATTTCTAATACGGAAAGCAAGAAATAAACGAAGTATTGGGTTCATACTATGTAAATTAAATTAAGACGAAATAGAATTTCCTTACTTTTTCTTCGCGTATTCATAATAGTTGACTAATTTAGTGACTATGGTCTCAACAGGTATTTTTGCCAGCTATCATTTGTACATTCTAATCTTCAGTTAACTCAAGACTGCACATCTTACATGCAATGTTTAAAATCAGTAGACCCTACAGTGCAATCTGTAAAAAAAGAAGAGTCAATACATTAGGAAAATATTACTATTTCATCAAGTAGTATTGGTCTTCCAATTGAATTTCAGTTCTGTAAGCTTGTTAATGTTCTTAACATTTTCCGAGTGATTATCAGACAGACTAGTTTCAGCTAGGAGAGAGATATAAAACTAGAACTTCTTTGTCTTCCAAAGCCACTCCAACAACATGCTCATCATGTGATTTAATTAGTTTCGTAGACCACATTGTGTATTTCCCCACAGTACTTGTTTTCAGGATACTTTCAGCATCTTCCTGGTCTCTGCTGAAAATGTATTACTAGATGATATATACTGTGCGTATAAACTGTTCAGTTTTTTAACAGTTTAATACAGTCTTTAGTTCTGAATTTGAAATTTACACACAGAGATGCGTATTTGGAGAAAACTCTCCAGATGAATTACCGTGTTATAAATGATAAAAAAGTTAAGCACTACATACATCTTAAACGTTTTAAATATTCATAATCAGAGTGAATAGGGGTTTATTGCCTCAGTAGCTATGGATAACTTTGGTTTTCAAAACAGGAATTTTATGGTTGACATATATCTCGGCTTCATCGTTAAATTAGTCTAATTAATCATTTCTGTTATTAAAATTCTTTATAAGTTTGTATTTTATTAATTTTGTTTTGTTTCGCGCCTGTTAATATTTAATCTTATATTNCTGATAATATTGAATATTATAATTGTAAACCTTAACAAAGTAAAAATCAGTGCAGCAGAAAATATTTGGACTAAATAAGTTGAATGAAAACCATTCTGATTTTTAATTCAGATTCGAACACTGATAAACATACCGTAAAATGCTTCTTAGTGTACAGTTGTCAGTCCATTTACTCTTGCTCAGTGATGAAATATTTTCAATCTGCGGAGATTATAACACATTTGAANATTTTTTTTTTTTTTTTTTTTTTTTTGGAGAAGTAGTGAACAACATTATTCATAGCGGAGAGAGGGCGATAATCACCACGTTTTGTGATAAAGAAAAGCAGATCACCATCCGACACTTTAAGTATGTATTTCCTGGAGTGTACTGCTGGGACTGCTGGACACTTGTTTAAAATTTTGTTAAATGAGATTTATTATTTATCAATTACCAAGGCAGAAAGGAGGGTGATATATTGTAAGTGTGAAAATTTTAATAATTTATTCGATGTCTTCATAACAGGTACAGTCTGGCACTGGCAAATAAAAGTAAAATTTGCTGAATCCGAAGTCATATAGTTTCAGCCTTTGTCCTCCGAAAACTGGAATTGAATTTATAAGTTGTGAAATGAGTAGCTTTCTGTCACTTGCGTTTTGCGTTTGATAACACTCCGCTCGGCGAACATCATTCTAACGGTTGACTGATATCCACGAGATTTTGTTTGCAGTTCTCTTTTTTGCATTTGTTAGATTTAAAGTTATCTCAAGAAACATTTAATATATGGGATTATTTTTTATAATTTACTCAGTCGAACATTTTGATACAGAAAGTGTCCACCCCGCCTGCCCTCTGCATAGTTTTTCATGCATAAATACATTAAGTCAAAGTTTCATCATGATAACAGGCTCTTAAAAAAATAATTTTACAGCCTATACAATACATTATTTTGCAACAAGAATAGAAACTGTTACTTCTGCTATTGTAAGTATAAGAAAAAGGAAACGGTTGCAGAGAAGCAACATAAATAATGCATGCTTCCATTTCAAGAAGGCTATCAGGTGGTATACCAATTATTAAGCAAGTGATAGAAAAGTTTTTTCATTAATTGCAATGAAGTGAAGTTATGTATGTTCTACTAAAACTGATATTTATTTTTAAAAATTAACTGAGAACATTTTTAAAACCCTTTTTTTTGTGTTTTAGAAATTTATTACGAATATAAATGGTGTTAGACACGTATCGGTAAATATTAGGCTTAGTTCCTATTATAAGAACTTGTTAAGAAAAAGGAAAAGTCTTCATACATCCTATAAGGTGACGAATTTTGCTCCAATTTCTAGAACCTTGTATTAAAACGGACTGTGCTACACACATAAACTCTTAACAAACTGCATAAAAGAAGAAACTAGATTTTCAAGGGCATTATACATTTTTTTTTAAATATACAATCACAGGAACGGAATACATTTCCTGATCATAGCCTAAAAGACTACCAAACATTTTATTATATTTTCATACATTTTAGAGGGCTAAACATGTATCAGAAACCAGTTTATAAGCAGTGATTGATTACTTGTCAGCTTTCAAAGGCTTTAAGCAGAAACTTCCCAAAACGTATTTAAATCAACACAAAGGAAATTCAAAGCAGATTTTTAAATGCGGTAAAAGGCATCTGTTTACTATAGGATACTCTTCTGCAGATCAATTAAACATAAAAAAATTATCAACAATTTTTCCTGATTAAATGCTATAAAACTCGGGGAGCTACATACGACAGGGTCTGCTTCAAACGAGCTGTTCAGGGGCATATAGTCCACTCACGGTTACTTCCAACTTTTCTGAAGCCCTGCTGAAGTTCTACTTCTAGTATATTCCTCGGTCTCATGCAAATAAAGCTTAACTGACCCTAGAAACTTACACCAAAGGGCAGCGCACCGGATTCGTGCGCAATCACTTTAATAATATTTTACATAAGAACTATTTTTTACTGGGCATTACCAACACAACTATTTTCTTAATGTTTCCATTCATATTATTTATAAATAAAATATTATAATTAACAGGTAAACTTGAAATAAATATTAGATTTAATAAAAAAATAAGGTATTTTTATGTAACACAAGTGTGAAACGCTTTTGATATATTACATATTTAGGAAACCACCAAGTATGTCATACTCGGGGTAATTTTTCAAAGGTTTGATTTAAAAAGTGAAGAAACTGCGCACATACTTAACACTGTGAAATGCCGTCCTTCAAAGTCGTAATACCATTCATTACCTCTCCAGGTATATGTTGATGTGGACACGAGGCCGCGGACGACACTATACGTAAGTTATCGCTGGCAGGCGACCAATTAAACTGTTGAATGCGCTCTCGGGCAGATCACACCGGCCCGGAGGAGTGGTAAAGGGGATTGGGGAGGGGAGTAATTAGCTGCAGCCATTAGCCGATTAGCGCAGCACGCGTGCACTCCGCGAGTGCATCAGATGCACCGCCCCGCGCTCAAAGACGCTTGCACCGTCGGTCTCTCTTCTCGCTCCCTCGTCGAATGTGAGT
>NQII01000143.1:819974-854915 GCA_002778355.1 Clitarchus hookeri
AAAATGATATCTCACGTACCCTCCGTCCGAGCTATACAAGAACATGTCCGAATAAGCGCCAGTTTGTATCATGTTATGCAATGCAACATTTTGTTTACAAGACAATTTACAAAGCGGATGTAAACGAATACAAGAAAATAAAGGGGAGGACATTTGCACCTTAATTTCAGCTGAGCAAATTTACACACGTTAAAAACAACATATAATAATAATCAAGGGCTTAACTTCTAAGTTTTCCGGTTATTTTGCACATCTATAATAATTTTGGAGCATGAGACACATGTGGGGTACAGTCCCCAAGTGCTGTATGATAAAAATTATAAAACTTTAATTGGCCTACAAAATGACATATTCTTGCATTATTCATGCAATTGTTCTGATACCGAGGCTTTAAAATATGCCTCGTAGGTAAACATTTACTTCTTTAGCAGACAATATTTACACAATGGAATTCCAGACAGAAAGTGTCGAAATCACTAGCAATCCAACATCTGCGCAATATAGATTTATTAACATTCAGTAACGATGCCGGAATTTGACGACGTATTAAGACCAAACATGAACCACATTTAGCAGAAAGGAACCGTCCCTTGTTCTCATAAATTTGAGAAAACGGGGCGCAAAGTTAAATTGACGCTATAATTACATGTTTGATATAATTATACAATTATTGATTTTTACATATAGAACTAATTTTTAATATTTACAAACAATTAATTAATACAAACCGGCTGCAACTCTTATTGGTATTCCAAATCATTGTGGTTTTGTTCCATGATGCTATTTGTAGGCCTACATTTCTTCTTTGTTCGAAAAACAGAAATACATCAGAGGATTGGTAACTTTCAAAGATATTGAATTAACGATCTAAAACTAAGCAAATAAAAAGTAGAGTGTGATAATGATTGTATAGTTTTTGAAATAATTTACTTATTACAAAAAACACTTAAATTTAAATGCAAATTTTGAAGTTATTATTATACTGAAACCTAGTGAATATNTTGCGGTCACGCGATCGGGGGTCGACCAACGTCAGCTCCCTTCCCGTCCACATCTGCAAATTTTTAATTAGAACCTCTGGCAGTTTACCCCCTTCCCCATGCCTAGCCACTCCTGCGATATCAGTATAGTCTGTGCTTAATGGGGTCGATATGATCTGCCCCTGCAAAAATACCGTTGATTCACGTAAAACTAACTTGATTGAAATACAAGGACTGATATAAAGGTACGCTACAACGTTTACGACCCTAACGTGATATACGCGTGTGCGTGAGAGACAGATCGTGATGGTAGGCGACGACAACCAACGACACAGACTTTTTTTACCCCGGGCATGTTATAAAATTTAAATAGGAAAATGATATCTCACGTACCCTCCGTCCGAGCTATACAAGAACATGTCCGAATAAGCGCCAGTTTGTATCATGTTATGCAATGCAACATTTTGTTTACAAGACAATTTACAAAGCGGATGTAAACGAATACAAGAAAATAAAGGGGAGGACATTNCAATGCAACATTTTGTTTACAAGACAATTTACAAAGCGGATGTAAACGAATACAAGAAAATAAAGGGGAGGACATCTGCACCTTAATTTCAGCTGAGCAAATTTACACACGTTAAAAACAACATATAATAATAATCAAGGGTTTAACTTCTAAGTTTTCCGGTTATTTTGCACATCTATAATAATTTTGGAGCATGAGACACATGTGGGGTACAGTCCCCAAGTGCTGTATGATAAAAATAATAAAACTTTAATTGGCCTACAAAATGACATATTCTTGCATTATTCATGCAATTGTTCTGATACCGAGGCTTTAATATATGCCTCGTAGGTAAACATTTACTTCTTTAGCAGACAATATTTACACAATGGAATTCCAGACAGAAAGTGTCGAAATCACTAGCAATCCAACATCTGCGCAATATAGATTTATTAACATTCAGTAACGATGCCGGAATTTGACGACGTATTAAGACCAAACATGAACCACATTTAGCAGAAAGGAACCGTCCCTTGTTCTCATAAATTTGAGAAAACGGGGCGCAAAGTTAAATTGACGCTATAATTACATGTTTGATATAATTATACAATTATTGATTTTTACATATAGAACTAATTTTTAATATTTACAAACAATTAATTAATACAAACCGGCTGCAACTCTTATTGGTATTCCAAATCATTGTGGTTTTGTTCCATGATGCTATTTGTAGGCCTACATTTCTTCTTTGTTCGAAAAACAGAAATACATCAGAGGATTGGTAACTTTCAAAGATATTGAATTAACGATCTAAAACTAAGCAAATAAAAAGTAGAGTATGATAATGATTGTATAGTTTTTTAAATCATTTACTTATTACAAAAAACACTTAAATTTAAATGCAAATTTTGAAGTTATTATTATACTGAAACCTAGTGAATATGGCTAGATACAATAAAAATACCACATAATCCACTTAGTAAAAACTGAATAACTTATATATTAAAGGTATATGAATTATCTTACAAACATTGTGATAAGGAACCAAATAATACCATTGAATGAAACAATGTCACAGTATAAATAATGGGATTGGTGGGAATAAAGAAATAAATCCTACGCCTATTATTTCTGAAATTTGGTATCAAATTGTGGATTCTCTCGTACCTCGACATGAAACTCTAATGATGCACCAAAAAATAAATAAAGACAATAAACCATTGCTTAAAAATTGTAATTAACTATTGTCCTGGCATCTGAATTATTTTATATACATTAAATGTGACACGTATTGTTGGACTGAATAAAAATATGCCACAACATAAAAAGTGGGATTGCTGGAAGAACGAAAAAAAGACTGTCTCTTCTTTTGCTCAACATTCACATCAGATTGTGAAGTTTCCCTTTCTCGAAATCCAATGATAATGGTTCAGAATACCCTTCCACATCATCTTCAACAGCACGGATATCTGAAAGGCATATATTGATTTTTTTTGCTACTGTAGGAATAAGGTACATCACGGATTTTAGGTCTTTCAATTTTGGTACTGCTATCTCCTTAACGTTTGGCCATAATTGCATTCGTAATTTAATTGAACCCTATCAGTACTCCAAGCACAACCTCTTTGTCTTTTCTTCTCGAAAATGTTTTTCTGGAAACATAAATTCCATTATAAAATGCCAATTTTTAATCTGACTTCACATACATTTACATAGGCACTAACTTTTACAGTTTAATTTCTTTTGGATAAAGCCAATGAACCTTTTTCATGATTAGTATTTTTTTGTGATTCACAATAATTTTTTTCATATTTCTTTGTACCAGCTAGGTTTGCACTTTCCATTTCCATGATACAAAAGTTTTTTTTAAATCTATATTCAGATACCCAATATTCCAAGGGTTTTGTTTCCAGAGATGAATGGCCTCCCAAGAATGCTTTCAACATTAATGATATTTTTGTAGTTATATTCTGACCTCCGCATAAGTCACTTCCTAAGAAGGTAGAAATGTGTTTTCTTAAGCAGAATCTAATCTCCTGAGCTCCACGCCCTGCATTATGTTCGATCCACACACAACAGAAACCTGAATGTTCTGTACCTGAATACATTCCAGCATTATAAAGGCAGTGTTGGTGCTTATAGTAAACAATATTAGGTGGTATTCGGGGAAGAGATAACGTTTTATCCTTGTCATATGTTGTACACTCATACGTATTGTTATACCTAGCTTTTTCCATGTCTTGCTTAAGTCGATCACGAACCTTTATTCACTGGTCTATATGTTTGTTATGAGCGTTCTCGTGATTCAGTTTAGCCTCGTCTACTGGTATAGAAATTAGTGTAGCAAATTCAACAACCTTCAACAAACATTGCACGTGTCTTTCTTTAAAGCTTTGAAATTCTAATTAAAATATTTTGGAAATACCAGTCTGCGTGATGGAAAACTTACTGGATTAACGACTCCTGATTTGTACAAACCATAGATTTCGTTCGTGCAATGTCATACTCAGATACCATGTAGGCCCTGTCATAGTGAGATATGTATTGTGGTATTTTGTTTATAATATGTTCTGTTTGCTCATCGCTTATTTAAATCAAACCCTCTCGAGTTGTACCTCGTATTTTTTTAAGTTACTTGATCATATTATGCATAAGGCGCTGTTTATTCTTTTTGTAGAAATATTCAAGTTGTTAACAAATGTATCTCTAGTGGCACATATTACAGTACAAACTTTACTGTCCGAACAAACATTGTTTACTTTATTTTGCATGATATGTTCTATTCATAGGAAACTTTTTAACACGTGAGCCAATGAACATATTTTGTGCATTATAAAATGAAAGCTCCTAAAAGGTATCATATCCTTTCTTTCTTTCTTGCCTTAGTGCTTACTAACTGTAACATTAGCATATAACGAACAATGAAAATCTGCAAAATGTTAGCCTTGAACAAGTTTTCCTATGTAATCATAGAAATCTTGGCTGCTATTTCTATTTCTCATAGCTATTTCCTTTGTCTGAGTTTCAAATTTTCTTTACCTCCCACTTTTTAACTTGTTGGGTATATTCAGTCTCTGTAATTACTAGGCATATTGTCTACATAGGACTTACCTTAATTATGTTCATTGGTGGTCTGGTGTTTACTACTTTGAATAATATTAAAATGTTTGGAACTGGAATCAGAATTCTTATTCCCTCCATCAATGCACGGAATGCCCACTGGATGATTAGGGTCTACCTCACTTGAGAAACTACGTGTTATTAAATTACAGTGTTCGATATTCTGTCCCTCTATAAAATCCATTGCTGAACATAGATGTTTTCCCTCGCTAGGGATTAAACACGTAGTACCTGATAATAAAAAGTGACGGTTAAAACAGGAATCTACAGGTGGCGAGATTTCTTGCTAAACATCAGTTTTGTCCTCATTTACACACACATAATGTGTATTAACTTCAGCGAACTCTATCTGACCAGGCGTATCCAATAAATTGTTACACGTCATGTCAATCCATTTTGATCTTCCAAGATCTTAAAATAAAAAGCGGAACATCTGTTTTTTTTTCCTCTAAAATGTTACGTTTTTTTTTCCACTGCCTCATTAGGTTAATCAGCATCGCTTGGTATATTTCGTCCCTTCCTGGAACAAAATCAATGTTTGTATTTTCATCACAAAAGGAGAAAAAGTGAAACAAATAAAAAGTGGGCTTGTTAGCGTATGGGTGTAAATAGTTTTNGTATTTTCATCACAAAAGGAGAAAAAGTGAAACAAATAAAAAGTGGGCTTGTTAGCGTATGGGTGTAAATAGTTTTAAAAAAAAATAATTTTTTTTGTCTTACACAGTGACAGTAGTGTAATGATATCACAAATGTTCAAATTAAAGTATTTTTTTGTTTGACCTTATTTTNGTATTTTCATCACAAAAGGAGAAAAAGTGAAACAAATAAAAAGTGGGCTTGTTAGCGTATGGGTGTAAATAGTTTAAAAAAAAAATAATTTTTTGTGTCTTACACAGTGACAGTAGTGTAATGATATCACAAATGTTCAAATTAAAGTATTTTTTTGTTTGACCTTATTTTTAGTAATCTTAATGTCTTATTAACTGCATCATCATAAGAAGTTCGAGAATGTGTCAAAATTTAATTTATATTTAAAACAGTAAATAACTACACTGCTAAGCAACAAACATGAAGTAGCTAAAGTTGAGGTTCCTTTGTCTAATTGATCTTACTTTTCAGGAACCTCTGAAGTCTTGCCTTCTACTTTCACATTCCCACTCCTTTTGGAAAACACAATTAGTATTCAATCAAGAAAGTGAAAAATCGTTTACATTAACTCAAGACATACTAAAACTTATAATATATTAACATTGATAAGTGAACAATTGATCAAATGTAAATCTTCTCATCCATATTTATTTAAACATAACTAAAAAACTGAAATGTTCCAAATAACTAGACACTCTCTCACCGCCATACTTCTTCTTTGAAAACCCAAATAACACCTTTTCACGAGATACCATTTTTAAAACTGGACGTTTATTCTTATTAGGTATACTGTAAGGTTTTTTGATACTGCATTCTTCCCAACAAATATACGAATCAAGAACATCACTAAAGACAAACCATAATTACCTTTAATTGGAGTCTGCTGGACTACAAATAGAAATACAATGCTGCTAAATTAAATCAATAAAAGGAACCAGTTATCAGCACCACTTAAAACGACTTTGAGTAATGAGTGTGAAACAGTGTCTTCCTGACTGCAGCACGACCAAGAAAACCAAATACTATCAACATCAGTTGGATAGTTCTATAATTTGCACTTGTGCCTGAGTTGTGACGAAAGTCCTGTGCAATCGTTGAAATGGCTGTCTGATTACTGGTTCGCATGGAATGCTTCGAAGTCTGCTGGTTTCCATTAGTTTATTAGGCCCATCAAATGTTCACTGTTAACTGAGCGCTTTTGAAAACCCTTTTTAAAATACAAGGTGTTTTTGAGTAACATGTTCAAACAATTCAAACCACAGCATTTATGGACTAATATAAACGACACATCCAAGAAACAACATTTTTGGAAAGGTCATACAGTATTCTTAAATTTTAATTGAAACTAGCAAAACAGCGCCGGGATTCCGTTACTTCACATACCTACAAGCACAACAAGTTGCATATCACGAAGGCAAACGGAACCGGCGCACGGTGACTGCCTGTACATAGGCCACCATGAAAATACGTGCAGAACCTGCGTCGCCATTACTGATGTTTGTGTGTTGTTAGAAATAAAATACAATCACTTTTGGCAGTCTTTACTTCTGAACTGCTAACCCCCCATTTATGGCGTCCAACGTGCAGGCGCTGTCTGCTTGATGCGCCAGTTCCGTTCGCCTTCGTGTTATGCAACTTGTTGTACACGCAGGTACTTAAAGCTGCGGACTACCTGCGTTGTTATTCCTAACTTCAAATTAAGTTTTTAAATACTAGATAACCTGTCCAAACATTTATTTCAATTGACATATTACTTCTATTAGCCCATATATTGTGTGGTTTTAATTTCGACATATTAATGTTATTCAAAACCATCCTGTATAGTTTTATACTTTTTTTTTTTTTTTACTTTTTCCATGTGTAAAATTTATATTGTTATGGACTTAATGACTTTATTCACGCACAAGTAAAGTGGAAACGCGAAATTGCTGGGAATCTAAACGTGTTCCTAATATGCAAATTTGTTGTTATGTTTGTAAAGTAGAAAAGAAAACAAACTTGACTTGTCATCAATTAAAAAATTTAACTCCCAATAAAACTTTAAGACTTGGAACTATTTTTCTTTATTCTCTGGCAACTTAATTTGGAATCTGGGAATCTGAATGGCAATGTATATGGTAGCATATGACTGCAGTGTTTGGAGTTGTAGAAAGAGAAGATACATGAAGGCCTGGGTTCGGCGCTAAAATTACATCCTGTCGATGATGGGATCGTTTGAGATTTGGGATAGCACTCCGGTACTGTTTCGGCGGCCGGTTGTGTTCTGTTTCCTCAGAATTTTAAGCGGTGACTATATAAGGCTTTAGTGCTTAAATCTGTTAAGAAAAGGTACAGGATTGTCGCTATAGTTTAAACACTGTTTTACAGGAGAATAATTATTACCTACAGCAATTTTTGCTGACCTTAGCACTTTCAAATGACCACATTTATTTTTCAATAACCAAATTTATGAATGGGCAACGTAATATGGAAAAAATGGAGATCAAGTACTGCACATATCTCTTAAAACGGTTCGAACCATTTGCATTCATAACTCATTTTGTCAAAAATACATATTTTTTGTAACTGAAATCGTTAAGGCGTGAACGCCAAGCCACCAGTGGTTTGAACCAAACCACCTTAAAGACTCATTAAATATAAGCAACGTTTTCAAGTGTTTCAGGGTACACTTTGATCCGGAGCTCCCTTTCACAATTTCGGTGGTTGTGCTCCCGGTGTATTGCATAGTTTTATGGAGGGAGGAAAATATTCTTTAAATTATTTACCGAACAAGTAATTTTGTTGTTGTATCGCAATGGGTTGCGTGTCGGGATGGTCGAAAGCCATCCACGTATGTCTGCTGCTTCTCGCGTGAGCTGCGGCGGCTACGATACGAAAACAGAAGTGAATCACGGAAACCATTAACGAGGAGAAATCCACGGATAGCCTGTGCAGTCTCCTGGCAGCAAACCTGAAAACGATCGGTTGGTTGGAAAGTTTTCTGTAATAACGAGCCGAGTCTCGTAGAAATGATTTCAAGAAAGACGGCCGCATGCGAGTGCACGCCACGTGCCACTAATGTGCCCCCCCCCCCCATCCTTCCATTTCCGAGTCACGGAAGAGGCCGCCGAGTAACTTCTGGACGACTTCCGTCGATGATTTCGCCAGTCACGAAGGGAAACCCCTTCGCGTGGAAAGACGCCAGGCGACAGCTGTCTGTTCCGTGACTGAACGCCTACTCCCCCACGCCTATTTAGGCTCGCTGGAGTAGGTACAGCACACGTATATGTCTTCTTTGTTCGACCGCATTGCCTGTGCAGGCCATTAGCGGCTGCGAGAGGCTAAAGTTAATTCTACTCAGGTTAAGAAACTCAATGCTTTTATTTTGGCAACTAGAATTTTTTGCCACTAGGTAAGCGCTAGTGTCGCATTTGTACCGGATTTTCTCTATTTTATATGTTAAAAAATTAAATAATTGCAATAATCGTAATTCAAATATAATGTAACTATAAAACTAATTAAAACGTTTCTCTTTTATTATTTACGCAGCTTAAAATTTTAATTAAAAGTAACTTCTTTGAAAAACTGCGCACGTAGCGGCGGAAATTGTCCCTATGACAAACTCTCCCATAAGAAAACTGGTTTTGTTCCTGACCTGAATATAATTAACCTTAGAGAGGCCCAGACATTCTCAATTATGCACTATACGTTGCTTTTAATATGGCACGTATACAAGAGTTTTATGCATGTTTTAAAATAAAATTACCTTGTTTTTATTTAAATTGAACTTTTACTTACATTCTACATAAAAATTATTATTTTTCGTTCATATATAATATGAATAAAAACAGGGAGAAAATAGGTGTGTTGGTAACGCATAGTGGGAAACAGTTTTTATGTAAAATAAAGCTCTTAGTAAAGCTTTGTTAGCACGAGGTGGAGGAATATCCTGGAAGCAGAACTTTAGCAGGGCTTCAGAAAAGTTGGAAGTAACCGTAAACAGCCTATATATAACGTTGGATTACTCCTAAAACATTAAAAATCCGTTTAACGAGATGGCGCAGGAAAGAAAAATAACTTTATCGATAAAAAAATTTCAGGTTTTATTCCTTTAAAAATATAGTAACGTAAAGCAGAGCAGAATTACGGGTTGTTACAGATTTTGTTTTGAATAAGTTAAGTTTGGTCTGCGATTACCTTGTTCCGAAGCCAAGATTATATTTTAAGGGTTATCCACTCCTCTTATTATCATAAATTGTATACGTTTTTATTCCACTTCTTGGTTAAATTGAGAAATGATAACGTTGCTCCAGCTATTTAATCAGCTTAACGTGAAATATTCTGCAATTACTCAGGCCTGTGGGGTGGAAGTAAGAACTCGAAGGGATTTTACAGGTAAATAAAATTACTTCTTTTCCTGCCATTGGACGGACCATAGAATATGTATGCGTGAAAAACACAAACTCCGCATACGTGACGTCACGGATTATAAATTTCATCAGTCGCAAAATTTAATACGTAGAAGGTAACAGCGGAAAGTTGGTTTTCCCTTTTTATTCTGAGGCCTTCATTAACCAACAGTGTAGCAGGTATCGAGTTCGGATCTCCAGAAAGCCTCGATATATTATTTCATAAATAAGAATAGTGTTTGTGTTTGTAAGGGGGTAGGGGTTGGGCCCAAGGGGAGCCGGAAACAATTTGTCCTGTAAAATATTCTAATTTGGTTACTAAAGGGCATTTCTCTCATATTTGGTCCATATACGTTGGTATGGAAATATATAAACACACACACACAAATAACTATATGGTGGGGAAGGGGGGGGGGCGGATCAATGGTATAACAGAGCACATTTTTGCCTACACAATATTTTAAGTTGCATACTTAAGGATATTCCCGTCAAGTTTGGTCCAAATCCACCAAGGAGGAACTTTTGAAATGGTGAGGGAGGGACCAATGGGAGCCGGAGCCCATTTTTGCCTACACAGTATTTTTCCGCAATGTCTTTTCTAGATCAATTTATTAAAGAGGTAAGAAACCTGAATCAACAAGGTAAGGCATAAAAATTAATAAATAAATTGTATTAAATATATATTAACGATTGAACTTACAAAAGTTATTTAAGTAACACAGTTGGTATGCAAAATAAATCTAAACNTATTAAATATATATTAACGATTGAACTTACAAAAGTTATTTAAGTAACACAGTTGGTATGCAAAATAAATCTAAACGCATTTTTTTTTTTAGCCATTGTATTAATTCTTACTTACAAGTTACGGTTTCCAATGCGCTAGTACAACGTTAGCAAAGTAAATATTGCAACAAACAGTAGTTTTGATTTACTTTCATATTTCAGTCTAGTGCACATTAAAATCATTCACATAACTCACTACTTACTCTTGCCAATCAATTGACCTTCATCAGACATTAAATTTTCACGAATGAATTTCTTGCATGCATGGACTCTCGTTGAATTCGTAAACGTGTTTTTCGCCGTGTACAAGAACGCTAGCCTGCGGGTTGGTGTTCGGCGTAGGTAATTTTGCTAGACAACAGCAGCTTTTACAGCTTTATCCGAAAGTTCAGTACGACACTCCAATGGCTAATGATACATACTCCGTGTATTAGCAAGAAAGCCGAAAGCATTTTCTGCTGTGCTTCTGGCTCTCTAAAATCTTTAACAGAACGTTTTATCACACTCACGGAGTCTTTTGATGGCCCTGGGATAAGGCCTCATAAGATATATTTCGAGGAGGAATACTTCTTCTCCGCTTATAATCTGTGGTACGGAAACCTCCCTTTAGTTTTCAACTGGAGGTAAAGCAGGCGTAAACTGAAATTGATACAGTTCCCTAACACATACTAAATAAATAACTAAATGCTCTCGAAAGCACTCCAAAAAGAGCGGAATGGAGTGAAAAGCATATAATCAGCACCCTGCCTCGTCTGGCCCGTTGAAAAAGGAAAGTTGCCCCTAAATCGTACTTTATAAATGAGAGGTGGTCACTGTTGCTGCAAGATAGTAAAATTTTACTGCAAATCAGGGAAAGCTACTGTTTGCGACAACTAAAAAACCGCTATTATTTGAGTAAAAATTCCAGTAATCTGTTTTTTATTTACGGTCAATCCAGCAGACATGCCACTCAGCAGGAACATGTTAAAACATGTTTTAGTAATAAATGTTCTGTAAAGATTAAGATATAAAATTGTATTTTTTTATTTATATTTAAATGCCACGACGTTAACGAGAAATTATGTACTATCGTGGCAACCAATACTAGATCAGCACCATAGTTAACAAAAATGCATTAAAGAATTTTATATTTGAAAAAAAAAAAAAAAAAAAAAAAAGAAGAAGGAAGCCCATAAACGTTTATTTTGCATTTTCAGTGGGTAACGAGGTTCCAGATTTTGACCAAATTTTTCTGTAATAAATCAGCATATTGGAACTGACGATGACAATTTGAGGCTTTTAACATAAAAATAACATAATTGTTTTCGTATGTAAAATACAGTGCTGAAAAATGAAATAAATTTCTTATCTCACCCTTCTTGGAAAAAGTACTGTACCATATGTCATACACAGTTGCTAGGAAGAAAGTTGCACTTATAGATAACACGAAAGTATCGTAGTTTAAATGAAAATTATATAGTTTAATGTCGTGCACAAAGCAAGAGTTGGTGATTCCCGAATGCCTTGAATGATCCGTCACTACGAAGACCTAACAAGTAAACTTATGTGTATTTAGTTGCTTATGAAATCACGTATAGAAATCAGCACATTTAATGTAACGCACAAAATTTATTTTACGCAAAAAAATTCTAATTATGGATAAGAGGAAACTAATTGGTTCCACTACGATTACGTTGTTATTTTCATGAAAAATTTTATTTTTACAAAAACTCCACGTTAATTGGCGGTTAATTAGCACATACCCTCGGTGCGACGTTTCCCTGTGCGGAGACATGTCACGCCACTAATTAGCCTAATTTCGATGGTTAGGGGTGCTTCGAAGGGCTCGACCAGGCCCAGGAACACAGCGCGCAGCCACGCCAAACCGAGCGCAAACAATCCAGCATTACACCAACCAACCCTCCCTTCTCCCCACCCCATGCCTTCCTTCCCTCCATGGCCGCGTGGCCTGGGGGCCGGGCTCAACTAACCGATAAACGAACCGTCGTCGGCCGTAACCTAACCTGGTCGCAGCTAATCGCGCGGCCTGGCTTTTGTGTCGGCTCCGTGGGCCGTTCACAGCGCGGTCAAAGGGTCGACCATGTGGAGGGGTGAGTAGAGGAACGAGGGCGCTTCTGGTCCACTGCTCGCCGGCAATTAATAGGATCGGGACGCTCCGCTCGTGGGAGAGGACGTTATATTCAGCCGGTAATATGCCGCGGGCAAGCGAGGCGAGCCTTCATCTGCGACCTCCAAGACCAATTGTACATGGCCGGCCTATTCCTACGTTGCTGTGACGACGTAAGCTGTTCGTCGTGGCGGCGCGACCCACGGTTAGAACAGGAGCACACTAAATTACCTACAACATGCATAATGACGAATTGTCATCTGAGCTACTGTTCCACTACACGTCTTCTTCACAAAGAATCTATATTTACTGATTTTCACTAATGGCGGTTTTTTTTAAAATTTAATACTGATGTTCTGTCTTGTAGTAGGACATACTGTGAATAGGGGTTAGGAAATGCTATTGCGATCATAGTAATGCAGAGCATGGTGGGCTTTGTCATAATGGTTTGTGCAAATTGTTCCGTATAGTAACAAGAAAGAGTTTGCCCCTTATATAATTCAGCAGATTATGTTCATCGTTTAAATTTGTTGAACTTTCATAACAATAATCATGAAATAAGAAGTTATATAAAATAATTCGAATCCACTTTAAGTTGCTTATAGTTAAACGAAACATTAGTAATATTGGAGTACCGCTTTCAAACAAGTTGTGGCCAAAACAAGAAAATAATTTTTAGGAAATCTCACCACGCCCTAAACGGAAAACATTATTTTAACATTTCGATATATGTACACTGGGAAACATTCATTTTCTGGTTTTAATTTTTTTGAAAGCCAGCACCTTAAACATGGTTTTACATAAACCCTACCAGCTATTATTTACTTAGTAACCTATATACATGGTTTATTAATAAATATTTATCTTAACCCAACCAGCAAAGTTTGGTATTAGGATGCTGCATTAAATGCAAAGAGGATCTTCGGAGTTAAGGTCAGTCAATTGTGGAAACAATAATGATACATTAATTCTTTTCATGATGTCAATAACACAGCTTACATTAAAAACGCGCTGGGGCAATGTCACGAACTTTAAAACTTTCTTATTTAAATTAGATAGCTAAAATCCTTACATTTTGTTATGTAAGGTAAACTGACAGGTAAATGCATGTACTCTACTCCTCTTCTGGATTTTATGATGTAGTAATTGTAAATATTGTAATCCCCCTATGGTCATTAGTCTTATGTCTGGAGAACATGTAAGGAAATAAATATAAATGAGGTATTACCATACATTTTATCTATGAGAAGCTCCAACCAGATGATAAGTATCGCTATGGCAACAGTAGGACTACTGAGCAAAATTTTCTTTGTGAGCATCTGGACTTCTCTTAGACCATGTAAAGAAACCAAACCATTAATTATCTTCGCATTTCCCTTCTCGTTGTACTTTATTTAAACTTGTAAGTAGGTCATGTTTTTCACATGAAACGTTGATTTAAAAATTTTATGTCATGTTTTGAAAGCAGACTATGTCGATTTTGAGTAAAATCTTGCATTTGTTAGTAAACCACTGATGCAACTTACAGGTTANAATTTTATGTCATGTTTTGAAAGCAGACTATGTCGATTTTGAGTAAAATCTTGCATTTGTTAGTAAACCACTGATGAAACTTACAGGAAGCAGATTAATGTTCACTATTGTCTCATAACAATTCTTGTTGACTGCTGTTGACTTTTGCTTTTATTTACTATTTTAATTTTGCATTTTGCTAGTCATTTCATGGCACACACCAAACTATACCCTTTAAAAGTCGAGACGCACAGGACTCGAAGATTCACTAAAAGTCTGAACACTCCAGTGTTGTGACCGCTATTGTATCGATGTTCTCCTTTGTATCACGCGCCTTTTTCGGAGTGCTGTAGGCTCTGAGTTCCTCTTTGCGGACGAAAACGTCACACCTCATCGTTCAAAGAGACTGTCGCTGAGCTGTTTGAGAGAAAAGATACACAGGCCTGACAAAAAAGATACCGCACTGTGAAGGCGCGAATGCAGTGCCATTAAACATGCATAGCCGATGTGCATATATACTTATTGCAATGGATAACGATTTTTAGCCAGTAACATGAAACTAGAATGTGATATAGGAATACAACTACCAAGGGAAGCCGCAACTAAAGACGTCGTTACGGCCATGCGAAGTGCGTGTTTTAGCGATTACTGTGTCAGGAGAACTAATAGGTCACTGAAGAGTTTTTTTTTCAAGACACCGTATGCGATTACGTCAAACAGACGAGTTCACGGGAGGTTTCATCACTGCGATGTAGGGCCGATTAGCCCTTGCACCTCATTGCGGAAGAAATTTAACGTGATACCACGAGCATTGGTCGGATTTGGTGACAGTGTTCCCAGGAAGGAAATGTGCATCGTCGTAGTTGGACCGAAGCGCGGAGACAGAGACATCGGAATGCACAAATCGTCAAATTAGACATTATGCCGAATCACATCCGTAGTCCACGACTGTAATTTTGCAAACTGTGCAGGGTGGTTTAGAAGTTCCGATATCATCACAAACAATGTCACGCCGATCGAATGAGACATGTTTATTGTCCAGCAGCCCATTGCTATCGTGATAAACACTGAGGATGGTGTCGCTTCAAAGCTGCATGGGTCGAAGAATGGAAAAGTGTAATCTTCAGCGATCAATCCCATTTTTCCTCACTATGTAAGAGTCTTGCGGAGACATGGTCATTGGGTGGATTCCTTTACAGATGTAGAGCGCCACACAGCCCGTCAACGTCGGGTCATGTTTTGGGGTGCTATCAACGACAGCAGTAGCTCACCTCGAGTATGCATTGTGGGTATATTAACGACATGAGGTGTTGCATACTGTGGCAGTATGTTATCTGCAGGGTGTCCAAAACGCACGTTTTCAGCAGGATAACACCCGACCACACATGGCTGAGATTAGCTTCAATATTTTGCAAGGTGTGCAAATATTCCCTTAACCGGCCCGATTTCCCGATCTCTCGTCAATTGTAAATCTGTGGGACACATTTGGACGTCGGTTGAATACATTCCCACCTATACTAAATGAATTTAACTGTGGTGTCGACTCGGATCAACAACACTTGGTCCAAGATACTGATACCTCCCCAGTGCTATGGCGTATAAGTAGGTATTGATTCTGCTCTCTGCGTAAAGCGCCAGAAATTGATGCTAGCCCTCAGTGTTAGGGTGTAGGAATATGTTGACGCTACTATTCCTAGGTCCAATTCACCAAATAAATTCACCTTCTTTGTGAGTTAACATAGGTCAGTTTTATTTTCGCTTAACAGGTTAACTTCTAAATGAACACACGAGACAACTCTCCCCCCTAGCTATGTAGGCGATGTAGGGCTTGACACAGCGATTTGCGCCATGAGGAGCAAGGTTCGTCACACTTCCTGTATGTCTCTACTTAGCTGTCTCGAGGCGATGGTTCATCTCTCAGCCGGCGACCTCGGGACCGCTCCGGCACTCGGTGGATGGGCTGCTACGCCGGGGCTGAGATCGTTCCTCGCCGACTGGTGTTGACGTCTCGATGCCTTCACTCGTCCTCGTTCCTCCCGGCGCCACTCCGCACTCTGCGCTTCATATCGGCCGACTGCCCCGTTCCTTCCTCTTCCTCGTGTTTTTGTATGCTCGTTTGCCATACTAAACTCGCATCATCTCTGCACGTGGCCGGGCTGACCGCCGCGTCCTCTGGGTCGTAAAAACGTGTTCGGCGCTCCGGCTACCCTCACGAGGGCCCAGCGTCGTCCCTCGATTCTGGCATTGAAGTTTACTGCTCCGTTCTGCACGTGCTAGAACACTTGGTGGCCCCCCTTAGTCGGCGCAGTGTTTCTTCTGCCTCAGGATATCGCGTCGCTATTATTCTCGCACGTTCGCCAAAAGCTCTCATAATTTATTGTGGTAGCCGGCTCGGGAGAGACGCAGCTGCTGGTGTGAGCTTAGCGTCCCCTTGTAGCTGCGAGAAGCAGCTGAGGAATCCTGGTGTCATTCTTCTAGCACGCTCGCCAAACCCTTAATATTTATTGCGGTAGCCAGACTGCGAGTTTCGACAGAGTGCGTCTTCTGACGAAAAAAATATCTTTCAGGACGCGGGACGCGTCAATACCCTAATGCATTCTTCGGTCACTCATCGATTCGATGCCATGTCGGGTTTAAGAATGTATCACCCACTATGGAGGTCTCGCTACTTACTGAAAACCGTGTGTTTTGGGCTACTGAGCTCTTGTATGTATGTGAAAATTAAATGACTTGATCTGCACCAATTTGTCTTGCTATACATGCAGTTTGGTCAGTTTTTTAGTGCTTCTAAATGGTGTGGCATATTCTGTGCTAGGCCGTGTATTTGCCGCATGGATTATCTCACATTGTCCATGGACCTAAATTGAATCATTCATGTGCGAGACACTGTCACGAGATGCCTGGCAGCACATTGCTAGCCACCAGCAACGACTCCGCAACTGCAATCGGTGCTACAACAGGTGCAGAGGCCAAGATTTCTCAAGATTTCGTCGACAACCACTTCCTGAGTATGGACAGACGGCGCACATCCTGTATCGCAGTCATTGGTGATCATATGCCCTTCTGAGCACTGCACTTTTCTTGCCTGCCACCATTAATACGGCAGTTTATCTTGTGTCATGCTGTGCTCGGAACCCACCATTGAATAAAATGACTATGTATCATTTAGATTATTTTCTTTGTCAGTGTTGTTCACCTCTTCCATTCTCTAACATCTCGACAGCATTATTGTATGCTCTGTACTTATTTGGAACACTGCTGCGCGACGATACATGTGAAAGAAAACCCTTTCGGTCCTTATTTTTTCTTACCAGTTTACAAAATTTCACTAACAACTTCTTATATACACTATAATACATAAGTAAATCAATGTATAGAAAACGTTTACCATGATATAAGTTGTGCCATAAAACTGGCTCAAACAGAACTCAATTAATAGTCAAATATATCTTACATTGCTCAAATGGAGAATGAAAGCATTATTTATCACATTTATTAATTATAAAAGGAAATGAGATATTTAAATAATATTACTTGCAATCGTTTTAACTGACTTAATTACCAAATTTAGGTTTCAAAACTGATAAAAAAACAGTGGCGTGTTTTAAAACGGCATAAAACGNAGTCAAATATATCTTACATTGCTCAAATGGAGAATGAAAGCATTATTTATCACATTTATTAATTATAAAAGGAAATTAGATATTTAAATAATATTACTTGCAATCGTTTTAACTGACTTAATTACCAAATTTAGGTTTCAAAACTGATAAAAAAACAGTGGCGTGTTTTAAAACGGCATAAAATGTACTAACCTCATAACATGGAGCTCGTTTCAGGCCACAACTTCAAACGTTTTAAGAAACATTTGTGTAGTACGTGCAACATTACAGGTGTAACAAGAAAAAACAGCAATATGAAAAGTAAATTTATATTTATAAGGATTTACACTAAAGCCTTTTAAAACTTGTGGTTATAGTAAAATAACATGAACGCAGTGTGTGTATATACTGTATGTGTGTGTGATTTTACTTGGTGAAGCCATGTATATGTTTTGTATATTCACACACACTTAAAATTTTTTGCATAACTGAAGCAAGAAATGAGCAACTATAGTGAAATTACATAATTACTGGCTTGTCCATGAATATTTTTCTTGTTGTATGAAAAACGCACACGAAAGTATGTGGTGTAATTTATGCTATACAGTGCTTGTAATCTGACACCAATTTTTTTACGATAAGCATTACGGTGTGCATTTTATTTTACCATCTTGAAATTTTTTTCTCTAGAACAGAGAGAGAATACGCAGGTTTAAAAATTCATATTTATCGACGGTGACTGTGTTGCCATACATATTTATGTAAAATATACATTTTTTTGCAGCGTATTTCGGTAAATTTACAAACATAATATCGAAGAAAGTTTTATATACACTTTCAAGACCTAGCTGTTCAGAGCCGCCCAAATGTCTTCACTAACCGTATATATATATATATATGCTTGGTGTTTACAGAGTTCTGATTTCAGTCTCCTGAAAGCCGTACTGGTAAATTTTCTGTCCAGTATCCTTCAGATAGTTTTGTTGTACTTATATTTAATGATTTAATATTACCTTATACATTTTCAAAAGTCAGTTTCTATACTCTGCATATTGATGGCATTTTTTAACAATAAAAAATTACATACATAATTTTTTTTACAAAAATTGGCTGGTCGTTCGGTTTTGTATTTCCATTCAATAATGCCTTGTATACTTTGATAAAACTGTGATAAAATAGGCTCATTAATCTCAGTTTCAATTTTGTACAAATAACTCAAATTACCATTTTTCAAAATATAAATAATACTATCTTAAAATATACAAAATATTTTAGATTTAATGTAACTTTCTTTGTCATTAAAAGAAAATTCGATAGTGAATTATTTGTTGAGCGGTAAGTATAGGATTTGAGACAGGGAAGAGTTTCGGCACTGTCGCAGTTATACCTAACATGTTTTACATCATACCCCATTGGTTATATTTAGATGCAAAGAGCCTAAAATTATGAAAATTGTTGGATTCTTCAGTGAATTAAATAAAGCATCACTCACCCACAAAGTATTGGAAAGGATACGTGTAGTTCTAAAACTGTAACGATCCCTCTGTATCCGCAACAAAACCAATGAGTGCATAGAAAAAAGTGCTGACATTTCGCGAAGTATGGCGAGAAATCCCGGTCTTAAAACGCGGGTAAATAAAACGCGCCACTAACGTTTACGTGGAGGAAGGATTAATTTTTGATGTCGTGAGCTTTGTAAGAGCTTCCCGTTGGGTGTTTTAAGAGCAGAATGTAGGCTTCATAAAATGCGAGTTTTAAAGGGAGAATTTACTGTCACAGACGGAATTGCTCTCTTCGCAGAAGATTCGCTAAACGAGTCTACATAGCCAGGAATTTTGAGCAGTAAAAGGTGGCATGAAAACGACCGGGAAGTGTCGCATCAAGCTAGCCATTATGTTTGTAGGGTTTTAAACTGAACTGTTTATGCTTCGCGTAACAATGATTCAAGCGCCTGTTTGTGTGTTGAATTCACTGAATTGAACCTACAAAAAGAATTTATTCTCCTCGTGTACTAATTAGTTATTACGCACTCAAGCTGTATTTTATGTTTCAGTCGAGTTTCTCTGTAACAGTTTTTCGTTCGGCTTAAGGGTAATGTGTGGGCAGGCTTTAAAGGAGAGGTTTGGAAGCTCTTAAAATCGATCGTGGTCATGAGAGTCGATGATGGTGAACGATATGAGTATAGAGCAGCACCGGAATGCAAGAGTGGGCGAAACTGGAGAACCCAGCGAAAATTCACCGACCAGTAGCATCGTCCGGCATGATTCCCACGTGCGAAAATCTGGGAGTGACTCTGCCTGAATTCAAACCCGGTTCACCTTGGTGTGAGACAAGCGCTCTAGCCGCTACGCCACCGCGGCTCCTGCGGGTATTTGTTACATTTATACAAATATAGTTTTTGGTTGTTTGAACAAATATGGACATATACCATTACAAACACTTCGTAGTAGTCCCGGGAAACCTACCGGGTAAAATAATATAACTTAGATTAAAAAATAACTTATATTAAAATGTAAACAAATAAAATTAATACGAATGAACGAGCCCGAGTTAGTTGCTGTCGAAAAATATGTAACATGTTTATATCATTCCGGAAAGGGATTTAATAATAAATCCAAAGACAGAACGAAACAACACAACGAAAATGAAACACACATACAATTCTGGACATCAAACGACACAAGTAAAACGACGCAACATAACCATAATTGGTGGCCAAACAGACAAACAAAAATTACGGAAAATGAAAATATTCCAAAAAAGCTCGACGAGCAACGAAGACAACAGAAACGAACGCAATGGACTGGAGCAAATATAAATATGGACGACACCAAGAAAAATGAATAATGTTGTGACAAAGTTTATAAAGTTAACAATTTACAAAAACTTATAGAGCTGATACTATAATGCGAATATAGTGTTGAAGTGTTACTGTCAGTAAAGCCTGGAAGTTATGCCGCCGCAACCAAAAGTTGTATTACGCTAAAAATAACAGGAAAAACAAAACATTTTGTGTTACTGCCACATTAAAGAAATGTCCAACCAACACAAGTTTTCAACTAACTTGGCGTTTTAAAATGGCGGATAGTAATGAACAGCGATAACCTCGTAAAATGAAAGCTCTGTATTTAAATTTTAAAGAATAGCATGAGAACCAAATGTAGCTTGGACCATCTCTTAAGTCTTGCAAAGCAGTTTACGCGTGCCAGTTATGCATATATTTAAAGAACATAAAGTATTTCAACGTGACGAAGGAGAACTGCAGTTTGTCGTTTAGTTGTACTTATTCCTCACAATGTGAAACCCGTTCAGACATGTTAAGACAGAGCTGTTGGTAGTTCATGAGGTTCTGGAAAGTGGAGAACGTCAAGAATTCAAGGCGCAGGTTCAATTTCCCGCCCAGCTATAATTTTTTTTCCATTGGTAATATTTCGTTTTGTGACAAAATTGTTATACTCAATTTATTTTACCCCGAAATGATTTTTAAAGCAAATACAATACAAGAAAATTTTAACACAAATGTTGACATCAATTCAACACAAAATTTGATATGCTACAGCGTAAACCCCACCTTAATGTTGACAGAAAAGTAAGGAGGCAATGTTGCTCTAAAATTACTTAACGTTACATTTACATAATTACTTTAACAGTTTATTACATTAACAGCAACATTAGTCACTGACGGTTCACGGATAACAAAGAGTTATTGTTGTACGAACATTAATACTGTTGTCACAACATTAGACATTTTTCTGCGCACAACGTCAATACATATGAAAATAGCAAGCTTCCTCGACGACAACAGGTGTAAGAATCATTTAAACAACTAAAACTGTACTTTTCCTTACTGGTAGGAAAAATTACCTACACACGATAGACGTAAAAAGAATGACAAAACATATAGTGTGCTACAAGCAAATAGTATACAAAATTTGCGGCTTGCCATACAATTGTATATTTATAGATAAATTATAATGGCCACGCATTTTCAGTCGTGTTAAAGAAAATAATGTTTACATATTATTAAATGCTTAAGGAATTTCACATTTAAATCCTCTGCGCATACGAAAAGCCTTCGTGACGTGAATAGAAGAGTGAATATTTTTTATGATTAAATGAAGACGGAATAAATACTATTTTTTTAAGTACTTACTCACACAAACACATCCGGCTTTTCTTAGGACGGCAGCCGACAAAATTCTTCAGCAATTTTAGGTCAGAGAAAATGTGTATTTTAATGATAGCTGCAGGATTAAGTGCATTATAAAATCGCTCTTTAAATACCCACATATTTCACCAGGACATTGTTTGGGTTAGCTGATTACACAGGAATTGACGTAAACTTACGTCTTAAATGACACGTATACCTAATTGATGTATATAAATTATAACAACAAACTTAGGTTGCGGATTAATCACGAAAAAAGTAGGAGAAATTATG
Source organism: Clitarchus hookeri (assembly GCA_002778355.1). NCBI lineage: Eukaryota > Metazoa > Arthropoda > Insecta > Phasmatodea > Phasmatidae > Clitarchus > Clitarchus hookeri. The sequence continues at coordinate 842,067 of NQII01000143.1, forward strand.
TACGAGACTGATGGTCTAAAGTGAATCCTAAGGGCGGTACAAATCTTTAAAATTGGATTTGAAATACCAGTTTGTTACAAATATTGGAGACAAAAATTAAGACGGAACTCTGGGTGTCAGGGTAATGTGTAACGGAACAAAGATCTGTAAACACCACAACATCTGTCTGTTACTTACATCAAATTATTTCATGTAAATAAACATGGTTACTACTCTTGTTTCGATATTTTCATGACGCCTTGGCATACTTGCGATATAACAGACGGATTATTAACCCGCATATCATAATTAACTTTACACATTAGCCATATACTCAGTGTTCCATATGCACTAGTTGTAATAAACGAGTGCTTCAGGTCCAACTTCAAAGGTATGTACCGCCCTTAGGTCTCACTTTAGATGATGGGCCGTACAAACGTTTTCACCTTATTTTTACGTGATTAACCAGCAGCCAAAGTTTGTCGGTCAAATTCAGAAACATTTGTATAACTCCGGAAATCATAGCGGAACTTGGGGGCCACGAAGGCTGGACGGTTAGTCTGCTCGCCTCCCACCAAGGCGAACTGAGTTCAATCCCCGGTCGGGTCACTCCCGAATTTTCGCAAGTGGAAATCGTATCGGTTTTCTCTGGGATATCCCGTTTCCCCCACCCTTACGTTCCGGCGATGCTCCATACTCACCTCAGTCACCCTCATGGACTCTCAAAACCTCGCTGTTGAGAGCCGCCCAAATCTATTCACGCACTCTTCGCTTCAACTAACTCAAAATGAGCACAGCCATCTATGATTTAATTCTAGGGAGGGTAAATGGAGTCATACAGAATAAGAATATCACTTCCCAGATGCCTTCTTTCGATGCGTATCAAGTAACGGATGGCATCAAACTGAATGTAAACACAGCCTGCTTCTATGTATGTAAAATCGATCCCCATATACTGGGAAGTTTGCTCATTCTCATAAGCTAACATTATCTATTGATGCGGACCAAAAAAGTGTCATTCCGATTTCATAGAATGATCTGATTGCATTTTTTTATCGAACCCGATATCAGGACAAAATTTTATCTGATCGGAAGGCACTTGCGCATAAACATTTAAATTACATTGATTGTTTTGCTGTCCGATACCGGTAGCGGAAACTGATCTGATATTATCGTTGCAGGTGCGACGACCCTACGAATTCAGCCATTTACATCACCAACCAAGATAAACAGTAGCTTAAACAAGTATTCGTCTTTCCATAGACTTTATGTCATGTTTACGGATTATATTTGACAGAAAAGAGCGTGATATGGTGGGCACAATAACACTACATTATTTACTGTGACATAGATACAAAACATACGTGACATAACTACATTTTTCTCCTGTAAGAACAGTAACGCATTAACAGAAAGAAAAGTACACGCAACATTTCACCCCAAGCAAGTATTCGTCTGCAATACACAAATACATTTCTAAGGGTCGTATTTTTAAACCTTAGTAGCTGGTGGGTCCTCATTTGTTCTTTATGATTTCCTGTAACGTTCGTAAACATCATGGGCTTAATTTTAGTTATTTTTCGGTTGTTTCTGCTAGTATATTCTTCCATTGGTCCACTAATGTTTTCTTGAGGTAATTTATCTTCGAGATGATATACATTCTTTTTCGTTCTTCTAGAATATGCCACAAATTATCAATAGGCTTTACGGTCGGCGTCTGTGGAGGCTTCGCCTTCCAGAGTGGCGTGTTGTATAGTAACCACAGTTTTGTGTTTAGAGCTTTATGCTTAGGATCGTTATCTGGTTGAAGACATCTGTTCACACCAAGCTCCGGTGCTGAGAGGGTACACTCTCAAAGGCATAGCCTGTGATCTCTTCAAGAGTACAGGTCAGCTATCGGAGCTAAGACTGTAGGCGACTCGGCAGCGACTCGGCAACGAGGTAACAGCACTTGGTCATAGCCTTTCTCAAGGCATGACAAAGTGCTGCCCCAAGTCCGATTCAGATACGGACAAAAACACAATGCTGACATCGCCACAGGAACACACACACGCACATGCGCAAACAAACAACTTACAATATTCATAGCCCGCAGAGAAGTGCCGCGGACACACACTCGCTTGGTAAAACAACGCGAACAAGCACACCAGAGAACAGGCGACTGGAGGGCCTTACCAGCCTCCACATGAGTGCAGGTGGGGCCAACCAGTCCCAGTTTGACGATGGCGAGCTCACGGATGAGTTTGTAAACGTCACCAGCGGTTCGACCAATGGTAACGGGAGCAGACGATCCAGTATCTCGTTCACAAAATCAATAACAAACACTGACACAGGGCGATGCACTCCTCCTCTGAGGGATCCTGACGAGGAGGGTTTTATCTCCCCCCGGAATAAACCAAGTTTCAAAAAAGAAACTAAAAATGACAGCGGAAGGGAAAGAGCTGCTCATTAAAAACAGGTTCGAAATCCTGGCAGAGGAGGTCGCGAAGAAAATGGAAGAGAATCGCGCCTCCTCACAAACACCACCACCATCAAAAACAACAGACAAACACAGGCCTGTGTGAATAGCAATCGCAGACAGGTTACTCACAAAAGTGCCCCAGCTGCTCTGCCCTAATGGAATAAGTTTCCAAAACACCCTCACTCGGAGTCAAGAATTAAAATTTACTTTTTACACTCGGTCAAACTACGAGAAGGCCCGACGCCTGCTAGCAGACACAACCCACTACACATACGTCCACCCTGATGAGAAGCCTCAAAGGTTTGTCATAAAAAAACCTACCCTTGAGGGAGGTGGACGAGGACAGCCTCAGGGAGGATATCATTAAGTGTGGGTTCACCATACTTGACCTCCATAATTTCAAGCGTAAATCACGCCACCACACACTTAAGAATCCCGAATATGTGCCGACAGGTACATGGTCTGTGACAATACAAAACACAAAGCAAGACTTTCTCAGGATTAATAGGCTCTATTGGACCACCGTTCGCATAGAGCCTTTCAAGCCACGACAGGAAGATGTGCCCAACTGCCGCAACTGCTGTCAGTGGGGGAAGGGGGGGGGGCACATATCCAAACGATGTAACATGCGCCCAGTGTGCATAAACTGTGGGGGCCCACAAAAGCACACAGAGTGTAACATGGGCAGAGATGTTCAGCCCCTGCGGTGCGCTAACTGCAAGGAGGAGGGACATTACGCTGCGGAAAAAGCTTGTAGAATATACAAGAACATAGTACAAGCTCGCAAAGAGAACACAGTCAAGAATACACGTCCTCAGTTCGCACAACACGCACAAAACCACACAAATACTGCGTAGTTCCCGCAACTGCACAGCACACCGCGCACACTACACAAGCTTGAGGTGCAGTAGCCGGTCCAGCCAGTGCCAGTTTTTTGGCCGGGGAGGGCGTCGCCGAGGGCAGTCAGGCTGGAAACAGCAGAATTGCGGCTGGCGGGTCCTCTGGGGGTGCTCCGGGCGCTGGGGAGGCGAGGCCCGGCCCCTGGGCAACGAGGACGGACGACCCCAGGCTAGCACAGCAGCCAATCAGACACATGCCTCTCTTGGAGACCCCAAAACAGTCACCCCAACTGGATGGATATCTAGGTGCCACATTACATGACATTCGGGAACTCACACAGTTACTTCGCAACACACACTTCGCAGATTTAATAATACACATGCGACCATACTTCGGCCACATCAGGGCAGCACAAACACTTGCTAACAAGCAATTACTGTTACTAGCTACTCTCCCGCAGTAATGGCTAACACGAACAAAATAGACACTAAACCTATTAAACTGGAATGTCTGCGGGATCAAATCGCAGATATATGAATTGCAACTACTAATAATATAAGGAATAGCTATAGCTTTTACATTGAAGAGCCAAACAAACTGGTACACCTGCCTAATATCGTGTAGGGCCCCCCGAGCACGCAGAAGTGCCGCAAGACGACGTGGCATGGACTCGAGTAATGTCTGAAGGTACGCAGGAGGCAATTCACACCATGAATCCTGCACGGCAGTCCACAAATCCAATCTGCGCCAATTTGAGAAAGGGTTGCATGTCTGTCACGTTTAATAATTCTCGTCAGTCGTCGTTTGTCCCGTTCTTTCACGATCTTTTTCCGGCCGCAGCGATGTCGAAGATGTGATGTTTTACCGGATTCCCGATATTCACGGTACACTCGTGAAATGGTCGTACGCGAAAATCCAAATGTTATCGCTACCCCGGAGATGGTATGTCCCATCTCTCGTGCGCCGACTATAACACCACGTTCAATCTCACTTAAATCTTGATAACCTGCCATTGTAGCAGCAGTAACCGATCTAGCTGCCGATCTCATCGCGTTACTCTGATTGGTTCCATACCTCTGTTATTTGCATACGCACGCCTATACCAGTTTTTTTTGGCTCTTCAGTGTATAACAGAAACAAGACTCAATTATCCCGACAAAATAAGTTTTCCAGGATATAATGTATACAGATTTGACAGGGATCACGGAGGAGGAGGAACAGCTATAATAATTAAAAATAACATTCATCACCATCCAGTAAATATAAATAGTTTAGACATGATTGAAGCGAAAGCAATAACAATTAAAAGTAACCATACCCAAATCAAATGGCGGCTGCATATTGGCCCCCTCCCCTTTATCTATCTTCAATGAAGAAGATTTAAATAATTTTATGGGCGATACAGAACACATTTTAATAGTAGGAGACCTAAACAGGAAAAATAAAGAACGGGAATGCTTACATAGCAATGGAAATGTAAGGAAACTAAGTAGACATGCAGATAAAAACAAATATGTAATTTTTTCACTACCTGAACCAACCCACTTACCAGACAATGGCAACAGATCGATAAATTAGACATCACACACACCAATATCCCCAATTCCAACATATCATCAGAAGTTTTAGACGAATTAGAATCAGATCACCTCCCAGTCTTCACGAAATGAACTTTAAACACACACAGAGTTAATAATAAACACACAATAAAGCGACCAGTATCAGACTGGAAAGATTTTGAAAAAGATTAAATAGAAACATTAAAACCCTGCCATAAATAAACGACTAATTAGAACTTAATGTTCAGACAAAACTTATTACAGACACAGTAATGTAAACGATAAAGCAAAACACAAAATACATGGATAAAAGGCAATGCACAAGAGTAAATTACCCAGAAGTAGAGTATTCAATAGCCCTAAAACGCCAAGCAGGAAATAACTTTCAGAGCACACGAAATCCCGTAATTAAAACAGAATACAATATNCAATAGCCCTAAAACGCCAAGCAGGAAATAACTTTCAGAGCACACGAAATCCCGTAATTAAAACAGAATACAATATGCTTAAAAGACAGGTAAAAAAGTAAATTGGAAGAACTAAAATTTAAAAACTGGAGCTCGCAATCGAAAATAAATGTGGCCACTAACTTAACATTAACAGGGAAATATAAAAAAAAATTAACTACCCCAGCAATAGAAAAGCCCCAAGTTTATGTACATACTGAAAGGGATAAAGCTAAAACAATAGCCGACAGCCTAGAGAAACAATTTTACCCCNCAATAGCCCTAAAACGCCAAGCAGGAAATAACTTTCAGAGCACACGAAATCCCGTAATTAAAACAGAATACAATAGGCTTAAAAGACAGGTAAAAAAGTAAATTTGAAGAACTAAAATTTAAAAACTGGAGCTCGCAATCTAAAATAAATGTGGCCACTAACTTAACATTAACAGGGAAATATAAAAAAAAATTAACTACCCCAGCAATAGAAACGCCCCAAGTTTATGTACATACTGAAAGGGATAAAGCTAAAACAATAGCCGACAGCCTAGAGAAACAATTTTACCCCNGCCCCAAGTTTATGTACATACTGAAAGGGATAAAGCTAAAACAATAGCCGACAGCCTAGAGAAACAATTTTACCCCAATAAAGATATGCGAGATAGACAATTACTCAATCAGTAAATAATGACATAAACGAATACCTAAAACTAAAAGAAACATCGGAATATGACGCAATTACATTAAAAGAACTATTAGAAATAATTTTAAACATGCCTTAATAATACATTTGGAGGACCAGACGGGATAAAATACATAATTCAATGTTCAGGCCTGGAAAAGTGCTAAGTAATAACCTTGGCGAAACCTGTTAAAGATCCTACTAAACCAGAAAACAGACGACCAATAAGTTTATTAAAAAGTATGAATAAAATATTTGAAAAAGCCCTACTATACAGACTTCAAAGTCATGCAGATTTAAATAAAAAAATTCCAAATTTGTGTTAATAGCCCTACAGAGACAACTTACTATCCTTGAACAGTGGTACATGAAATGGTGAATTAAAGTTAACCCAGGAAAATGACAGAAAATAATAATTACTTAAAATCACCGCAAGCGAATAAAGATGTATTACTAGTCAATCAAAAAATCCCGTACGTTAAAAAAGTGAAATATCTAGGTATAACGATAGATCACAAGTTAACTTGGCAACCACAAATATAAAATGCAAGATATGCAGCATTGGGAAAACTTAAACAATTATATCCAGCATTAAATGCAACTAACTTTACACCCAAAAAAATCCTAAAATAAAATAAAATAATTATCCTAACTATGTAATATGGATGTGAGGTATGGGGACATGCCGCAGATTTAAGAATTAAAGACTTGCAAACAATACAAAACAAGAACTTGAGAATAATATCTAACCAAGAGAGATTCACTGCTGTTAAAACTATTCATAAACTACTATCAATAGAATACATGAAAGAAATAATTGCAACCAAAAATTAGAATTTGTATAATAATCTGGCAAATCGTGACAATCCTAATATCAAATTCCGTGGTGACTATGAAACCGCAGGAGTAAGATTATTCAGAAAACCTAAACTTCACTGAACACGTCACGATTGAGAAGGGGCCTGCGCGCTGGTTGGCCAGCCAATCAGAGCGCGAGGCGCTCTCAACAAAACTGGTCGCGTGGCGAGCAGGCAGCAGCTGCAGCGCGCGCCTGCAAGAACTTAGAGATTTTCAAGGCAGCACTACTGCCGAGTAGTTCTTATTAGAGCTGCTCTTGCAAACGAAAGGCAAACTAGTGCGGCTAGCTCTTGTTAGAGTTACCGGGTGATCCAGGATCGGCAGTCCGGCGCACGCGTCGAGTGGCCGGCATCGCAGAAGAGCGTGCAGCAGTAGAGTGCGCACGTAGACTGCGCACAAGCTGTGCACGACTCACACTGGCAATACATGGCACAGTAAAGGCACACACGCACAAACAAGACTAGAAGACACTAAGGCGCACTATTTCAGGGGTCAATTGTGTGGGTTCTCCGGCAAGGAGACCTGCCCCAACTCCACTCGAGTAACGTGCGTAGGGGCACACGCACTGGTCCAGGGAAGAGTGATCAAGGGTGCAACCTATAAAATTCAATCAAAATAATAATTACCCTAATTCACTGTATATATCACTTAGATTACATTTATGTGTATATCGGGCAATATAAGTAGCAAAAATAATCTAATATATAAAATTCTCCCGTCACAGTGTTAGTCACTGAACTCCTCCGAAACGGCTAGACCGATTTTTATGAAATTTTTTATGTATACTTGGTAGGTCTGAGAATAGATTTATATCTATTTTTACACCCCTAAGTAATAAGGGTGGCGACCCCCAAACAATTTTTTTTATTGTTTAAACAAAATTTATATTTTTTATTTTTTTATGATGTGGCATCAAAAAATACATACCCTCCTAAATTTTCACCCTTCTACCACCAACCCTTATTTTTTTATAGCGATATTAGTAATTTAATAAATTTTACCCTAAGTCAATAACTGATCAATTATCATCGATCATTTATCGATCTAGGTTACAATTTATTCCCACCAGGTGTCTCCCAGTGACACAGCACGAGTAGCCGGTCTCCACTTTCTCTCACACAATAACATTTCTCTTATTCATTTGTGCTCAAATCGTAGTAGTGACGTGTTTACAATTATATTTTCAATAATTAAGTGTACTTCTTAATTAACTTTATTATTGATCGCAAAGCTGTAATTGTTTGTATTTCCATTTTATTAATATTTATTAAATTATCTAATTTTATATTCCGTCATCGTCCACAGAGCTCCATGCCTCTTCCACTTATATACCACATCCTCACACACTTACAATAAGTTATAGTTATTTTTTTCTAATACTATAATCACTAGAAATACTTTTTATGGCAAAACAACGTTTGCCGGGTCAGCTAGTAAATTATATAAATAAAAAATTAAATAAAATATAAAAAATAATGAAAAAGCATTAAAAAACACATAACAAAAAATATATAATAATGTACCCAAAATGACGCACTGACCTGACAGTCTGTTTCGGGTAAGGAAGAAGAATAAAGTGCAGTACACAATGGAAGAGCGTACGGAAGGAGCCCTGCTTCGACTAGCATCCGAATAGATTATGGTACCAAGGGCCCCTCTAGCATACTTATAATGACTTTTTCCTCCAAACAGGTTTGCACCTTCAGTGCTCAGGTAAAATAAATTGCACCACACCCCCCTCCAAATTCTTGTAAGTCATCATAATTGAAATGAAATAAATCAAACAAAGAATACAATTTCTCAAAATTTAATTTTTTTAGCAATGTACTGAAAAGAATTCAATTTTAGAATATATTACTTTGAACCTTCTTTTAAAGCAACCCTTTTAAAGCGTATGAGAATAAATTCAAGCGCCTTCAGCGCCAAGGAAAAAATTTATGCCATAAGCAAATATATATATTTGTATCTAATTGTTTTATTAAGTTATTAACTCAATAAAAAAAACCTTAAATGACTAAGCGCCCTCAGCGCATATATATATATATATATATATATATATATATATATATNGACACGGACAATCACTCCAGCCGGGAGGCTGGAGGAGAGCTTTACTTTCCTGCACACAAAAACACGTAGTTTCATTTTAAAATAGGCAACACCAATAAACAGCCGTAATACGAGTCCAGAGCCCAACAAAACACAGCTATACGGCGCCCCGCCGCACGACCCAATGATTTGTCAAGTGTCGGAGTGCATTTGTTTTGTAAACACCCTGTGAGTAATGGGAGTCTAATGCTCCCGGTCTCGCGACACCAAGGCCATTCGGTGGCGTACGAGTTTTCGGCGGCGATTCGGTTGAAGACGTAGTCCCCAGTAAGGCACACATCGTTGACACTCATGGTACGATGAGACTTCAGAATGTTAATATCTAGTTTGTGGTCCACGGTACCATCGATGAAACACAACTCGCCTACACCACTAACACTCATACACCCCCGAACAAATATGGAACCAAACCATATTTCTTTGTATCTGTGGGAAATTTTGTGTCTAGTTCACAGTTTGTTCTCCGCCAAACTGCTATTCACCTTCTGACTTGAAAAGGTTGAATTTTATTTAATGGTTAAATATGACCTTCCTTCAGTATTTATAGCAGGCTATCGTTTTCCTGTTCCCTAGCGTGGGAAAACCACTTTTGCCCGTTCGTCTGTCTGATATCGGGGTTTCTTTGGGCTATTCTGCCGCCATAACCCTCTTAATGAAACACATTTCGTAACGTTTGTGCTGTGACGTGCTTTCCTAATTCCCGTTCAACATCAGCTGTAATCTTCGGAGCACTCAGTTTCGGGTGTACTTTAACTTATCTCACTATGTTACGTTGTTCTCTTTGAGTTAGACTAGACTAGACAGGAGACCACTTTTTGTTTTGTTGTGATATGTTGTGATATGTGATAGTTTCATGAAACCTGTAGATGATGTTCTTAACTGTACTGATGGTTATGTTTATAACTCCTGCTATATCTTAGAATGATTTTCGATTTTGGAATCCCCTTAGTGAAATTTTCCTTTCTGCTCCAGCTGTTTCCCTAGTTTTTTTGTCCCATTTCACGCCAAGACTACCAAAAAAATGTCTCTCTGATAAAAGCAAGTTGCCTTCTCCCTCGTACATCACATAAAATGCTGGGAGTGAGTAATGGCACTATGCTGCCTCCTAGACGAATACTTTTTTGACGTAAAAATATACATGCATTATAAAGTTCGTGTTCTGATTGTAAAAAACAGAACATATTTGGAAATGTTAATATCATCGCAGAATAAAAACTTTTAAAACAGCCTCTGAACCATCGATATTGGCAGTTGGTTCTTTGTTTTGCATTTAGTATCTACAATAATGTAACGTGACTAGCCAGACGAATACTTTTTTGAGCCATTGTAGTTAATTAAACTATGGTGTACACCTACCTTTAGTTTACCAATATAATTATCTGAATTAGATGAAGGCACGAAAGTTATAGTTCCCCATTATTAATTCTCAGTTGAAGAAGTTTATCACCACACTGTCGATGCTGAACGTTAATTGCAACAGAAAACAGAAAAAGTCACAATGACTAATATTTAATTATAATTTTTTTCTTCCTGTTCAATCGCATTGTAATAAATATATATATATTCAAAATAATTGTTTATTATAATTTATAATAAAAATAAAATTAAATAATGGCAAAAGAAAATATCCCGGCAAACAGATATTTCATAGTAGGATTACAGTGAAGACGGCTTCCATGCCAAACAGAGAGCATTGGGCTGCAGTTCGAGAATTCTGGATTAGAGTGCTGAGTCAGATGTGTGTGGCAAGTAACGTTAAGCTAACTCGTAGCTTCATAAATAATATAATAGCAAAAAAAAATCTCAATATTTTTGACAATACCGCTTTTTCCTATTGCCTGTACACTATCCATTACGCAGCAAAGCACGAGGTCTTAGGCCTTACACTACTAAACTTCGGAACGAAAGACTCTTGACATCACCTTCCTATCTTTGTGTGAGTGTAAATTTGAGAACTACACTAATGACTCACTGAAGAAGTTATATCATGTCGAGGGAAACGAATCTGGGTTGACATTGTTTGACGTATTTTCCAGTTTTTGAATTCAAATAATTTTTTTAGTCCCAGCATTGTTTATCAAATCAATCATTAATTATGGATTTGGTGTGTAACTTACATTATAAAACCTTTTAGTTATATTCATATATTATTTAAACCCTCGATAGTGGATTTTGGGCACTCAAGCTTTTTATAATGGATGTTATAAGTTATATTTGTTATCAATAATGATTTTTAATTAAGATTTAAATGGCTGACAATATAACCATAGCACCTTTTCACATAGTAAATAACTCAGTGTGCAACTAATGAAAACATACACGCCGTATATAAACAATTAGACGTTGCAAGAAATTTATTTTTTAACGCATGATTTCCACAAAATGTATATTAAATACCTGAAGTTTTTACTTTTTATAAAAAAATATTAGTTTTTACCCTATTTATAGCAACCTTGACTTTGGAGATTTTTAACAGATTACGTACACCAAAAATGCTGCCAGCAATCGCTTGAAAAACATAGCGCCCAAAACTTCACACAATAGGTATTTAACGATGTTTAAAAAAACTTGCATGATGTTACAAATCACAGGGCTGGTGGCTCTGCTGTTAATTCTACCATTAGTTTTACTGTACATGTGGTATCAGTATGGAAATATTCCCGACTGTTCTAAACGCAGTCAATGCTATTTCAAATGTGTGATACATTTGTCTCAATAGTGGATATATTTTACTATCACGTAAAAGTAAAATTTGTGGCATTTAATTAAGAAAAATACATAACAAGAATTAATGTGAAATTATTACGATGTGTACATAAAATATTGTAAAACGTGTCACCCACGGCCTATGCTATCATCTACGGGTACAATAACGTATATGAAATTGTGAACATCAAATGGTTTCAATATTATGGCTATTGAACAACTGCGCATCGTATATATCACTCGTATATTTCATTAATAACATAGGAACAATTCGGCGGACTGTCTTATATATATATAATACAGTGTATATTATTGTAACTCTTTTGTAGCGTCACTTGGTCGATAAAATTACTTCATAAAAGGCAGAATTAACGTGGCCTATTAAAGTAAACGCTGTAAAATAATAAAAGGAAATAAAAAGGGATTTTGAAAGTTTTTTAGTTCACCGGGTATCAGGTATAAGTATTTAAGCCGGGTACGCAGTTAATTGAACACTTTTGGTTAACATCTGACAACAAATCACCTCTCGCAGCTGTGTGCATTTTGGAAGAAGCAGTGATTGGCATGCACCCAGTAAAGTTGGCAGCGATATAGGAAAAGTAGTTCAGTGTTTAAACATCGTATCGTATTGACAGTGTTATGTTAAAATCTCGCTGACACTGAGTTAATTTAATTGAATTTCTGTTAATGTTATACGCTTTTGAGTGAAAGTTAGCATATTTGCGACAAACATAAGTTGCTAATAATTTCCAGCTTACATGCGATGAACATATGAATAAAGTATTTGGGTTTACGTCTGTGTTAATTTTACTCTCGGCAGAAATATACAAACTGAAATTTAAATTATATCCAAAATAAAGCTTACAGAAATGATAAATTATCCATTATAGCCTTATACACCTGTAAATAACGAAACATGGCCAAGTATACTATCTAGTATTTGTTGTTATTTTTTACTACTAGGCCGCATTAGCTGATGTTATATAAAGCAACCAAGACTTCTTCCCTCCGTTCCACAAGCAGCAACTCATCTTGTGGCGATTGCGATTCAACGCAAGCGTACGTAGGGTTAAGCACACTAGATACAAATACCGGATGGCTTGCCTATTTCTGTGAGGAAACCTGACGATGTCACCTTCAGCCAACAAAGAGCAGCGTGTCTGTTCAGTAATGCATTTAACGGATGCAGGCCTTAATGTTACGATGCTAACA
>NQII01000143.1:854982-1037792 GCA_002778355.1 Clitarchus hookeri
ACCGGTGCTGCTCCGTACTCTCACCTAGTTTCATCCTCACCGACTCTCAAGACGTCAGTGTTAAAAGTCGTACGAACCTATCCACCCCACCAACGGAATTTTTTATGAAATCTAATTTCCTTTTATCTCTGATAATAATTGTTTTTAGAGACGATAGTCTAAGTTTAAGGGCACCGTCTGGTTGGAGGTTGCTGTCCGTGGCTTGGAAGTTTGGGAGCGCTAAGGGCGACCTGAATACGCGCATACAATATCTTGTCACCTTTACGCACAAGCCATTTAACTGGCGTGCAGGCTTTCTGTCATCGACTCGCCTCATACGACATTCATTCTGGTCCCTATAAATTTATGTTATAACAAATAGGCAAATAGCAGCCTGTACCGGACGTTTCATGCCTAAAATGGATTGTGAATAACTCGTAACCACCCTTTTTCACTCTAAAAATATATGAATTAGAGACGGAATTTGACCTTAGAGAACAGAAACTTGTATTTGCGCGTGAAACATTCGCCATGTAGAATTTTTCTTTTATCTTCCATAACTTCCTTTTCCATTAAATAATTGAATATTTATTATTATAGCATGGTTACATTTTATAGATGCAGTCACAAGTAGTCACCAAATTTCATCCGCGGATTAAATGGCAATTATAAAAGAGCGAGAATAAATTCATAATTTAATAATGATATTGCACTAATTACCTTATAATTACCTGGCAGAAGTTCAGAAATTATGCTTCTTCCACAGCGTAATGTATAGGCATATTTCCCGAGAAGTATAGCTGTATGTAGTTTCAAATTAAGTGTCTTTAAAAACTGAAATAAACTAGAAAACATCAATATTCATCATGGAGTGTGAGGCCAAGGCTTAAATGCTAATCGTAAGCAGGCAACGTTCGAAAACATTCATTTTCTAAAATGACAGCATTACGAATGAAGCTCTGTCCCCTGTTTAAGGGCCTGGGCAGACAGTAAATTTTTTAAAGGTCAAATGTGTGCAAAGAGAAAAACGTTCGCAAGCAATGAATATATGCATTAATAACTAATATTATTGTTGAATATATAAAATAGTGTCACTTCTCGTAGCTAGAGGAGGCCACCGTTGCTAAGCGGTTAGATTCCTTGCCTCCCGCCAAGGCGAACTAGGTTCAATTCTCGACCGGGCCACTCCCGGATTTTCGCAAGTGGGAATCGTGCCGAACGTTGCCGCTGGCTGGCAGGTTTTCTCGGGGATCTCTCGTTTCCTCCTCCGCCCTTGCATTTCGGCGTTGCTTCATTATCACCTCATTTCACCTTCGTAGGCTCCCAAGACCTCGTCGTTAAAAGCCGCCCAAAATCTCAACTCAATTCAACTCGTAGCTGGATAATTTTTCGGTACACTTGCCTGCATTGTTCGTATAGTCCATTCACGGTTACTTCACACATTTTCTGAAGCCCTGCTAAAGTTCTACTTTCTGGATATTCATCCGCCTCGTGAAAATAAAGCCTAACCGTGTCTAGAAAATTACATGATAGGGACAACGCACCGCATTCGTGCGCCTTCAGTGCAATAATATTTGCATAAGAATTATTTGTTACTAGGAATTACCAACAAACCTATTTTCTCACTGTTTTGATTCATATTATTTACAAATGAAATATTATAATAAATTAAAATTGATTAAANATAATAAATGAAAATTGATTAAAGTTAACTTTAACCAAAAATAAGATACTTTATTGTTAACAAAAGTATAAAACGCTTGTGATACGTGGTACAGTTAGGAAAGAACCAAACACGTCATTCGTGGTGTGATTTATCAAAGGTTTGATTCAAAAAGTGTGGAGAAACCACGAATAGACTATATATAGAGTTGTCCATATTGGTCTCTGGAGTGTTTGGTAGGATTAACCACGTGGTGGCCACTATCTATACCACGCCGCTTGCGAGTTAAACAGCTTTAACGATTCACCAATCCCACAGTCCCTCGGTGCAGTATACCGTCACAGCGCCGCCGCAAGTGTTTATGGGCTATCATAGTTTGAGTGCCGCTTTGCTGAGGATGTGAAAGGGAGGGGGAGGGGGGCAGGTTTTGTGTGCCCCGACGCCAGCGGCATCCCACCGTGTTTATTGAGTCGTAGCGTTTGATTGCCGCGCAATTATTACGCGCGCCCCGACTCCGCCGTAGCCAGTTCATCAGAATTTCGCGACAGCGGGCAGGGGAGTTGCAGGTCGTTTATCGCTGTCGCCGGGGCATTGTTTTAGTGGCGGCCATTCGCCGAACTCCCGACCGCGTTGTTGAATATCTCCGGAGCCCCGCCGACAGCACGCTGCTTCGCGACCACGCCGACACCTCCTGCTGGAAGAAGCTGATTTGCCCGGCGCTGGCGTTGCCCCAGTCGATTTTTCAGTTTCACTTCAGACGGATCATGTGGAGGACCTATGGACTACGAGATCTCCTGGCAACAGCGGGTTTAAAACACGTGTCTTCCGGACCAGAGCTTGGAAAACTTTAAGTCACGCCGTGGATGGTATCAAACAGTTACAGGTCCGATCTCCTCGTAACCTGAACGCGGAAGATAGCGATCATGGCTATAGTGGAAATTATCTCCTCTATTTGTTTCAAGATTAAAGTCAAACCAGTACATATTCATTAATGGGTGAAGTACTGGTGAGGTGTAAGTGTATTGTCCTGAATTTGGGATCGAAAGACCGATTGGTAAAACCCATTTCCATTACAGCCGGCTGGAATCGAATACACTATGCACAAGTACGAATCACACAAGTTACCGTGCATACAAACACGTTTGGAAAAGGAGTTTTGGAAGATTCAACCGCTGGATCAGAACTTCGCACAATTTTCTTCCTACCTGGACTAGGGTTCTGAGGAAGATCAAGCGAAACACATAAATAAATGTGTCACCATATTCGCGCCTGCGGCTTTGACTAGGCAATCTATGCAATCATGATTAATCATTCAACTTTTTGAATTTCCATTTAAAATATAAAAGAGTATACTGAAAGACGACCAAGAAGAAGAAAATTATGTACTAATGTACAGTATATTTATTAACTGCACACTTTGGTGTGGAGGGAATCTTCCGGTCTTCCTGCGCTTACAGTTCTCAACATTGATAATATCATTATTTCTCCGGCTAGCGAAACACATTGTACAACCAATCAGTTTCCTTGGGAAAATTCAACAAAATATCACACACGCCTCTCGTCCTTATCTGAAAATAACACTCTCAGTCATGCTCTTTGACCCATCATTTGCAGTGAAAACGGGCAATTAAGAAAACTTGCATTAATAACTGNGACCCATCATTTGCAGTGAAAACGGGCAACTAAGAAAACTTGCATTAATAACTGAAAATAAACCATACCTACTTGACAGCATGTAAAAAAAGAAGTATCTCGGTGAGAAACATATTGAAAACTTTTAAGAAATATTTACGTTTACTGTACNCATATTCATTAATGGGTGAAGTACTGGTGAGGTGTAAGTGTATTGTCCTGAATTTGGGATCGAAAGACCGATTGGCAAAACCCATTTCCATTACAGCCGGCTGGAATCGAATACACTATGCAAAAGTACGAATCACACAAGTTACCGTGCATACAAACACGTTTGGAAAAGGAGTTTTGGAAGATTCAACCGCTGGATCAGAACTTCGCACAATTTTCTTCCTACCTGGACTAGGGTTCTGAGGAAGATCAAGCGAAACACATAAATAAATGTGTCACCATATTCGCGCCTGCGGCTTTGACTAGGCAATCTATGCAATCATGATTAATCATTCAACTTTTTGAATTTCCATTTAAAATATAAAAGAGTATACTGAAAGACGACCAAGAAGAAGAAAATTATGTACTAATGTACAGCATATTTATTAACTGCACACTTTGGTGTGGAGGGAATCTTCCGGTCTTCCTGCGCTTACAGTTCTCAACATTGATAATATCATTATTTCTCCGGCTAGCGAAACACATTGTACAACCAATCAGTTTCCTTGGGAAAATTCAACAAAATATCACACACGCCTCTCGTCCTTATCTGAAAATAACACTCTCAGTCATGCTCTTTGACCCATCATTTGCAGTGAAAACGGGCAATTAAGAAAACTTGCATTAATAACTGCAAATAAACCATACCTACTGGACAGCATGTAAAAAAAGAAGTATCTCGGTGAGAAACATATTGAAAACTTTTAAGAAATATTTACGTTTACTGTACNGACAGCATGTAAAAAAAGAAGTATCTCGGTGAGAAACATATTGAAAACTTTTAAGAAATATTTACGTTTACTGTACTGACAACATCAGATCTGTAAAAGTGGGACTCATTACACGCGATGAAAGCTCACAGATTTAACCACAGACGTTTTTAAAATTGTACTTTTATCCTACCTCTGATAAACTGCGCTAGCAGGTTCGAAAAATTCAACTTTTTTTAGAAGTTTCCAATTTTTTTTAAACTACTCATAATGTGATAAATTAAAGACTATATGGCATTAGAGTATTATTTTTTACCTTTGCTAGTGAAACTTCGTATTCCCAGAACATTTACTTATTAAGATAGGCGTATACGCTCAAACAACGATTTCACAGATAATATTTACATATGTAATGATCTACTTCCTTTCATAAAAGGGTGTAGATATAGGTGCAACAATCGTAAACCTTCATCGTTTTTTTTGTGGGTTTTATCAACTGGACTCTAAAAGATAAGCGTGCTTTAAGGCCGGGCTTTACCCTTCTTTTGCAGAAATCCTTCGTTTTCGCGTCATAGTTTCGGATTATAGAAAATTTACATTATGCGATATAATATTTTTGTGCATAATTTTAATTGTGTGTTGTGTGCTTCTTGTAAAAAGTGAGGAACATATTTATATTTTATCAATAAGTTCCTGCCTTTTTACAAGCAGGAAATAACACACAGTGAAAATTAGATACAATCGTACTAAATATCTAATAAATTGTGATGATATTCCCCACCTGTGGTGTACAGAGTGGTTCATAGGGTCCTCAGTTAATGTTAGATGGCACAGGCTATAAGGTGCCTTGAAGGTTGAGANTGGTGTACAGAGTGGTTCATAGGGTCCTCAGTTAATGTTAGATGGCACAGGCTATAAGGTGCCTTGAAGGTTGAGAGTATCTCAAACAATGACTTCATCACATCTTGGTTTTAACAGGTTTATTTGCCCGGGAATTTATTCACACCTTCCCANTGGTGTACAGAGTGGTTCATAGGGTCCTCAGTTAATGTTAGATGGCACAGGCTATAAGGTGCCTTGAAGGTTGAGGGTATCTCAAACAATGACTTCATCACATCTTGGTTTTAACAGGTTTATTTGCCCGGGAATTTATTCACACCTTCCCAGAACTTTTGAGGGAGTTTATACATACTTTCCCCGCCCTATGAGTTCTTGACCTGAAGGGCTGATTACAATGTTCTGGCTAATGTTTTCGATGCTGTGGGGGCATTAGGTGACAGGACACGCCCCTGAGTGAAGATGTTGTTACTAAACTGTACTTGTTGCGGGGTAGTGGTTCCGGCAGTAGTTGAGATCTGGTGAGTTGGGTAGCTCGGTTACAGGCCCTCGGACTGGCTGTTGTTGGCTTGTTGCACTCAGCTGGCTTCCTCTCGACATGACACTCCTCGTTGAAGCACACCACTCGCCCCCATTCGTGGTGTAGGGTTGTACCTGTATGATTACCTCCCTACCACATCCCGGAGAGAGACACTTGGCAGGCCCCCACCCCAGCTCTCGGCGCAGGGTTGCACTGGGTAACTCCCACTCGTTCGATGTGGCGCTCCTCGTTGCAGCTCACCACTCGACTGCACTCGACTGCAGTGTGTAATTGTAACTGACTGACTTGACCAACTGACTGACTGACTCGCATCCTGGCATGGTGATACTACCCGTCCGACATAACTGTGGTAACTGTCTAACTGATTCTGATTGAATCACTTTCTCTCTCGGCGCACAATTGACACTGACTTGTCCAGCTGATCACACTGACGTAACTGTGGTAACTGACTCGGCCGGGGTCCGATTCCCCGGCCTCGGTTTACTGACTGACTTCCTCTCTCGGCGCGGAGATATGACTGCTCTGACGTAACTGATTCTCCCGGCATGTAGTATCGCAGCTTCCGACTGCCTCGATATGACTGACCCCTTAATGTTGGGATTCTCGCCCGGCTGACTTCCACGATCCGGCTCCCGATCCTCCCTATCCTGACTACCTGCGCGTCCCAGTGTGGTGGTACCGAACGCTGTGCCACCTGCCGCTCGTCGCTTTCCGGCGATGGGGTTTCACTGACTGACTGTCTCTGCGAACTGACTCGGCCAGGGTCTGATCTCCCAGCCTTGGTTACCTGCTGCACTGACTTCCTTTCTCGGTGCGCGTTTCTAAGTGACTGCTGACTGATCTGATGTAATTCACCCTCCTGGCGTGGAGTATCGCAGCTTCCGACTGCCCCGATATGACTGACCCCTTAACACTGCCTCTGGTTGACTCTGCCGGAGCCGGAACCCCGTGGCNAGGAGAGCTTGTGGCACAACTTCCAAGCTTTTCAGCCTTTTATCTGGCGTGAACAAGTTTCATGCAGTTTGCTAGGGGTGGTGGAGGAGACGCCCGTGGGCGGAAAGTGCTACCCCACTGCAGCTTGACCTCCGCACGCGTTAATGGGTAACATGTGTCGACCAGGAAGGCCCTACACTGGTTTAAGCTGGCAGGGGGAGGGTAAGGGTCGTGACAGCGCCGCTTCTAATACTTACAATATGCGTTATGCGCCAATTGTAAATTTTCCATAATCAAACATTTCTAATAATACCTCTCAAACTGAAATGATGCCACGTAAAGNTATGCGCCAATTGTAAATTTTCCATAATCAAACATTTCTAATAATACCTCTCAAACTGAAATGATGCCACGTAAAGAACAACTTATGTGTAATAGGTGCAACCGAGCTTTAAGTCTTTGTGTATGCGACTATGAAGAACTAGTTGTGAGATATTGTAATCGACCATGTGGTGAAACATTTGGAACATACTATACGAGAGGAACGTCTTAGAAGAGTGAAAATTCTACACCACTCGTATTGTTTGTTGCATGCATTGATGCATACATTTTGTGAGTTTTTATAATCGGGATCATTAATATGCGCGAAAGACAATGAAAGCTCTTGATGCAGAATGAGTATGGCAAAGTGAATCATCTGTGTTTGCTTATAATGTGAAAGTTTTTAATCATATTGCTTCGCAATGAAACATTTGTTAGCCTATTTTTGGTAAAACAGTTTATCCTATCCGCTACAATGAATTTTTTTTTTCCAAGTATTAATCGTAGATTTTTTTCATATCTTAAGTATAGGTGTTACTTTGCGTCGTGTAACTAGTACTATTCCGCAGAAAATGCAGTTCGTCCTCTTCCTGTGACTCTTTTGTCATATGAGTATATAATATGACATGCCAAGAAGATGGTTACGTTATTTTGCAGCACTTCGGAAATAGAGATATTTTATTCTGTGCTAAAAGTACAAGATATTATGGTTGTTCACCTTGATTAGTTTCCTGATCTCTGACGGGTCCTGTTAAAGAAATAAAATTTAATTTAACAATACTCGCCTGTAAAAAATAGTGTATATTAGGAAAAGAGGAAAGTTAATATTAAGAAACTTAACTAACTGTTAAGCATAGTGGCCATTAGAGTAAAATATAATTTTGTTACGTAATGACATACATTCCCCCATATAAACGTTATCATAAATTGTAAATGCTTACATAAACCCCTATAATATATTTAAACATGATTAAAGCTACAATATATATTATGATTTAGGTACCAGGTAATAAAAAAAACTGGGGTATGTAGGAATTGGGCAATATTAGCAAGGAATCCGAATTCGCAAGAACAATTTTGATAAGTTAGGACGCAAATTAAAAGAATTGCGCCTGCAGATAGACAGCATGCAAACAAATGTTTTCGACTTGTTGCCTGCGTACAGGCGCATTTACTCACGATACTTTACTAGACGTCACCCGGTGAACTAACTGCATTCGCTTGTTTGCTAGCATCCCTAGTGGTTTGTCAAAATAAAGAAACACAAATTAGCTGCACGAAATAAGCTTATCTTATGCGCGAGGATTGGGACCGGTGCCTTAATAATACGTTAGTGTTCACGCGAACAAGAACAGGACAGGGTTGACTTTCAAGCGCGTAGTCTTTACAGTTGTCATGCTCAGTTAAAATGCATCCGAACAAAAGCATATATTATGCGTCTTAAATAGACTTTTGAGAACTTCGCTCACACTAGATGAGACTCAAACAAGTTACACGCCGAGGGAAATTACTTTGATTCTCATACCGACGGAGATGAAACATTTTACTTTCAAATAAATATCGAAATGTTAATTAGTGTTATTTTNGGTGCCTTAATAATACGTTAGTGTTCACGCGAACAAGAACAGGACAGGGTTGACTTTCAAGCGCGTAGTCTTTACGGTTGTCATACTCAGTTAAAATGCATCCGAACAAAAGCATATATTATGCGTCTTAAATAGACTTTTGAGAACTTCGCTCACACTAGATGAGACTCAAACAAGTTACACTTTGATTCTCATACCGACGGAGATGAAACATTTTACTTTCAAATAAATATCGAAATGTTAATTAGTGTTATTTTATTGGTGATACACGCTAAACAAGATTCCCTAGTTAAAACACACGCCCTAAAATTAAAGACAAATTTCGGTGAATTAAAGTGATATGAAGTAACCTATCTTTAGTTCACAATTGTCTTTTTAAAACATTGCAAGGTGCCCGAAGGAATGATAAATACTCTTAACTTTTCTTTAAGGCTGTTGCCTGGGTTTAAATCAGTCAGATTTGGTTATGGAGAAATACATGTTAAAGAAATTAGGGTTTGTAAGCCTATTTTTAAGATATAAACTTGAAACAAAAACCTAAATGAGAGAAATGATAATCTCAAGCTATGTATCAAGTCAAATATAACAATTTGTGTTAAGTGATTTTTTATTTAATTATAAAGGTTTATATCTCTAGGAAACAGACAATACATTAAAGTTATAAAAGGATTTGATAGCAAAGAAGTACGTTTTTTTATGCTGAAAAAAGTCGATGGTTGTATATATCTATATTTAACAGGAAGGAAAAAAAAAACCGATTTAATTGTGAAAATACATGGCGCAGGGCAAATTGTACTAGAGAGCCAGCANCAAAAAAAACCGATTTAATTGCGAAAATACATGGCGCAGGGCAAATTGTACTAGAGAGCCAGCAGGGTAGGGTATTGCCGGGAAGACGACTGGCTACCTNAAAAAAAAAACCGATTTAATTGTGAAAATACATGGCGCAGGGCAAATTGTACTAGAGAGCCAGCAGGGTAGGGTATTGCCGGGAAGACGACTGGCTACCTGCCTCGCTGCGTTGACATGGTGAGTCATCACAGTCCAAGGAACGAGAGCCCCCTCACCAACTTTCTGGTTATCAGTAATCCCCCTCATCACACCACCAACCGCTCAAATTTTTTTCCAGAGTGTCTGTGTGTGAGATCTCACCTCCCACTCCAAAAAATTCCTTTACCGATAATATGATTTTTAGTGTGCAACAATGTGGCCATGAATATATATTTTGTGCGACATTTTTTCATATACAGCTGCCTTCTTAGTAAAACTACACAGTTATAAACCCCAACTTGATCTCATAAACATTATTTTCTTTTGAATGCCTGGTCTCATAACTGGTTTAGTTTTGCAAATGTACTAGATACTGTTTCAAGTCATTCTTCTGCAAAATAAAATTATCACGTGCACATTTTAGTCCGTACCACGTTACAATTTATCCTTTTATTAACAAGAAATTTGCAGGGTAGTTATAGACTTAACGGTCGTTTTCATTCTAAAAATTGACTGTTTCGTGAGAAACTGGAAAACGTATTTGGAACAGTACGTATATATCAGCACTGATAACAGTAGGTTTTATACTCCACCACCAAATTCAAAACTGTTTTACAAATCGAAGCTATAGTGCTACTGTAAATTATCATAACTCTCACCACACATTAAAAATAATCTACCACGTCACTATCACTTAAATATTAAGAACAGCAATTTTTTAAATTTTAAATACTTGCACGTTACAACTTATCACTCTTTCAAAAATGGTTCATTAATTTTGCCTTGTATCATTTTGTTCCCGAGGAAATTGTCACACTTTGTCACTTATGCAATGAAAGAACATGTTTTGTTTAAATAAAAATGCAGGACAAAACTTTTATATCAAACGTCAATTTGAAACATACAATATCCGAACCTTTATACTGTACACAAAATTTTGCGAGCCTATGCGATAAAGCTGAACATATAATGTTTTCTTGTATTTTAACAGCGAAATCCATACGCCTTTTTCTTTAATACGTGGTTATGATTCTCCGATGTTTTTCGGGTCTAAGTTAACACAGCTGTTAATAGTTGTCTCGTACAAAGGTGGATTTTCGTGGGTAAGCAATTTAAAGAAATTGGTTTGTGACGCACTGTTTGCAAGCGACGAGCATTAATAATAATCATAATTTAAAAAAATGCGTTTAAACTGTTTTTCTTCCAAAGTCGCTAGAGTTTGCAATATAATCAAACCTTATTATTTGGTATNAAAAAAATGCGTTTAAACTGTTTTTCTTCCAAAGTCGCTAGAGTTTGCAATATAATCAAACCTTATTATTTGGTATACAATTGAAATAAGTGAATTTCACACACAAACCAAAATTCGAGCATTATTTTTATCGACAGTAATGTGAGATGTTTTTTGTAACCTTGACAATTACTCTTCGGTCTTTTCTCAAACCACCTAGCAGAAGTGATCAATGAATAATTATATGCTGGCAGTTACGCGATTCTATGGATTTGTATATGATATTCTGTGAGTAATAAACAAACGTATATTTCAGGAATATTAACTGTGTGCTACTACATATAATTCTTCGAGTAAACCTAATGGTTTAACATTTTATATGATATACTTTTCATTTAATGTTTTTACAAAGTTNCATATAATTCTTCGAGTAAACCTAATGGTTTAACATTTTATATGATATACTTTTCATTTAATGTTTTTACAAAGTTCAGTAGCTATGTAACTTTTAAGTAAATATAAAACTGCAAGAACTCTACTGATAATAAAATACTGAACAAGAGCTCAACTAATTATAGACATTCTATTTATTCCCTAACATAAGTTACAGTTTGGGTTTCAGATTTCTTAACTTAAATCTGAATGGTAGCGATATCAATACTTGCTTTATTGATTGGGGTTGTATAAGAAAATTCAGACTTTTTCAGTTTATGTAACGGAAATTGGAACTTCTAAGACCCACACAAAGTTACGGTTTAAACAATTATAACCTACACTAGTAGCATGCTGCACATTTTACGAATAATTTACGCACACAGAAGATCCTTGAGCACTAAGCTTCGCAGTGTGCAGTGCTGTGCGTTACGCAAACACTGTGGATGCCAGGTCTGAACTGATCAAAGTCATGGACAGAAGCAAAAACATAGTATGTGTATTTTTTTCATCACTCATCATTCGATAACTTGTTTAAGTTTCGGTATTCCAAAACGCAAATGGATAACAGTTTGGTTATAATCAGTAATGTATTTAAAAGTTTAAAATATAGAATACATCTCTATTTGTGTGTGCAGTAATTAACAAAGAAAAGTTCTACATACCATTTCAATAAACTCACACGGGTTAAAGGTTTAAGAGTAGCATATAAATAACTTTGGTGTTTGTTCTTCATTTCACACGCATATCACCCATCTATTTCTTAAAACAAAAACATCTCTCGCTTACTACTTTATTTTCTGTACACGTCCAGAAAAATAATCAACAGACCATTGTTTTACCATTTTTTACGTTGAAAAGATCTTAAGTAATGATAATATGACGTTGCGTCATGGTTTTGAAATTATTTGAGTGGATAGTTTTCAAGTGTTGATGCGTTTGTTATCATAGCTATTCGGCCGCGCGAAGCAAGCAGGAAGTGCTTTTTAGGTTTCCTGCCTATGTGCAGAAGCTGTATGANTAGCTATTCGGCAGCGCGAAGCAAGCAGGAAGTGCTTTTTAGGTTTCCTGCCTATGTGCAGAAGCTGTATGATCGTGGAGGAGGCGCAGATAACGGCGAGATTCCCGTGTTTCTCTGCAGCACCGGTCAGCGTGAGGGACTGAGTGGAAGAAAATGAGCTGTGCTCAGCCGCAGTAGAGCACTGAGTCGGTACGCGTGAGTCTGAAAACCGGCAAATAATTATCTCTGGCAACAAAATTGAGCTCTAACCAAGCATTATTGCATGTGGAAGGAAAATAGCATAAAATTCCATGTAGCAAAACACTTAAGGGCCACTCATGGTTTATAAACGAGTGCCAAGCCGGCATAAAGTTGGCCAACAACTAGCATGGACACGGCACCAATGCTGGTTCTGAAGTGGTACCACTTAATTAGCTCAGGCTCAGGCGTGGGGAACAAAAATTGCCTAAGTATGGTCCATATGCTTCCAACAGCAATGGTCCATCCATGTACAACTTCACAACGATCAGATGGCCTATGGAGTGCTAACAATGCTTTCTCAATTTGTTAAACATTATCTGTTAAAAATAAATATTTTTATACTCACTCTTCACTAATACTTGATTTTAATTTTTGTTGAATCCACTATTAGCCACATTATACAATATGAAAATATTACACTTGCCGAGAAGAAGGCTTGGGCACAAAATAAAACCGTTGCAGTGATAATCCAGAATGCTAACCATTACTCCACCGTGTACTGTGCCGGTGGGATGAGGTAATTAAAAATATTTTAGGACTTGAATTGTTAACAAACATTACCATAACATAAATTACACCAGTTATTCCATAGCCTTACAATTTACTAAGCAATCAATTCATTATTTAAAAAGTTACAGCTAAACAAATAACCGGTGTCGTTAAGAGAAAACATCCTACCTGAGTTGCGATATTAACCCAAAAACTTACTTTTAATGTAATTTCTTGCAATGTATGCCACTTGTCTGTTTTGAAACGCAGTCTACGCATATTAATAATTTAAGGTATCAAACAACAAATACCCTTCAGAATTAATATGCTCAAAGTATTTATTTTTTTTACCTTGCATTTTAATTATGTGAACTCGTACACGTAAAACAAGTATAAATCAAGTTATTCGATACCAGTCACGAAGTCACAGCGAAAGCTGTATTAACAATATTTTGCCATATATATTTCCATCACTATATATTTACACATAATCTACTCGTTGTATCATGCGATCTATATTTATTATATTAGGCAATTACACTGGAGAGCCAAAATAACTGGTATAGGCGTGCGTATGCAAATAACAGAGGTATGGAACCAATCAGAGTAACGCGATGTGGTCGGCAGCGCCTATATAAGACAACAAGCGTCTGAAAAAGTTGCTAGATTGGTTATTGCTGCTAAAATGGCAGGTTATCACGATTTAAGAGAGTTTGAACATGGTGTTATAGCCGGCGCACGAGAGATGGGACATAGCATCTCCAAGGTAGCGATAAAATTAGGATGTTCGCGTACGACCATTTCACGAGTGTACCGTGAATATCGGCAATCCGGTAAAACATCAAATCTTCGACATCGCTGCGGCCGGGAAAAGATCGTGAACGAACGGAACAAACGACGACTGACGAGAACCATTAAACGTAATAGGCGTGCAACCCTTTCTCAAATTGGGGCTAATTTTAATGCTGGGGAATCAACAAGTGCCAGCGTGTGAACTATTCAACGGACCATCATTGATATGGGCTTTCGGAGNATAATAGGCGTGCAACCCTTTCTCAAATTGGGGCAAATTTTAATGCTGGGGAATCAACAAGTGCCAGCGTGTGAACTATTCAACGGTCCATCATTGATATGGGCTTTCGGAGCCGAAGGCCCACTCGTGTACCGTTGTTGACTGCACAACACAAAGCTTGACGCCTCGCCTGGGCCCGCCAACACCGCCATTGGAATGTTGATGACTGGAAACACGTTGCCTGGTCTGACGAGCCTCGTTTCCAATTGTATCGGGTGGATGAACGTGTACGGGTATGGAGACATTCTTATGAATCCGTGGACCCTACATGTCAACAGGGGACTGTTTAAACTGGTGGGGGCTCTGTCATGGTATGGGGCGTGTGCAGTTGGTGTGAAATGGGACCCCTGCTACGTCTAGATACGACTTTGATAGGTGACAGATACGCAAGCATCCTGTCCGATCACCTGCACCCACATGTCCATCGTGCATTCCGACGGACGTGGACAATTCCAGCAGGGCAATGCGACACCCCACACGTCGAGAGTTGCTACCAAGTGGCTCCAGGAACACTCTTCTGACTTTAGACACTTCCATTGGCCACCTAAATCACCAGNAGCATATCTGTGATGCCTTGCAACGTGCTGTTTAGAATAGATCACCCCCGCCTCGCACTCCTACGGATTTGTGGATTGTCCTGCAGAATTCATGGTGTGAATTGCCTCCTGCATACCTTCAGACATTAGCTGCGTCCATGCCACGTCGTCTTGCGGTATTTCTGCGTGCTCGCGTGGGCCCTAAACGATATTTTGCAGGTGTACCAGTTTTTTTGGCTCTTCAGTGTACAAATGATAGTCTTGAATTGCGACTTACAGTATTGAGAAGTGTTTATAACAATGTATTTATTTCTATATCACAAAAAATGCAATAAATTAATAACAGAATAACTAAAAAAAAATTTTCAAAACCAATTAAAAAAAAAAATTACCCACAGCCATCACGGGACTAGAACCCATGACCTTTGTATTATTAGCAACACCTTATAGCCAACTTGACTTACGATCTGTGTATATATATTAAAAATAATATATTTAATTACTCACATAATAATAAAGAAATTAATTTAGTTAAGAAGAATATATTTATTTAATTTTAAATGTCCTGAGCAGGTATGAAACCTTAACCGTTAATGAGTAATACGGTCACGTTTGGTTGAAGTTGACGTTCCATTATGATTATTTGTGTTGTTTTAAATGTTTTACGTTATTCGAACATGCAATTCATTTATAATACATACAGACATTTCTTTTTTGTACACAACTACACTTTACGTCACCCATACTTATTGCACAAACAGCTATAGTGCCAATACGGTTTTATGTTGTTGAGTGTCTGCCATTTTGTTGAAGCTCGTGGACATGGGACACGGATCATTATAGTACAAACATTTCCTAAGGGCTATTAGAAACACGGGACTTGTTGTTTTGCAAACGAGTTGTTTTACAAGGTAAATATTTGTACGGTTACAAGCATTTATATAATAACAATCAATTTCTCAGTAAAAATTACATTTTTTTTTACTGTGTGAGATCACCCTTTGAATGTGTGAAAAATAAAGTTTCCAACGGATG
This sequence comes from Clitarchus hookeri, assembly GCA_002778355.1. Classification (NCBI taxonomy): domain Eukaryota; kingdom Metazoa; phylum Arthropoda; class Insecta; order Phasmatodea; family Phasmatidae; genus Clitarchus; species Clitarchus hookeri. Next base: position 870,441 of record NQII01000143.1, read on the forward strand.
TCAATGTTGGTTTGTCACCGAGCTTTCTTTCCTGAAGAAGTGTGTGACAGCTGAAATACTGCGGGGCACAACAGTAGTTTAGAACACATTACCATATATTACCGNTTATAGCCAACTTGACTTACGATCTGTGTATATATATTAAAAATAATATATTTAATTACTCACATAATAATAAAGGAATTAATTTAGTTAAGAAGAATATATTTATTTAATTTTAAAAGTCCTGAGCAGGTATGAAACCTTAACCGTTAATGAGTAATACGGTCACGTTTGGTTGAAGTTGACGTTCCATTATGNGTCCTGAGCAGGTATGAAACCTTAACCGTTAATGAGTAATACGGTCACGTTTGGTTGAAGTTGACGTTCCATTATGATTATTTGTGTTGTTTTAAATGGTTTACGTTATTCGAACATGCAATTCATTTATAATACATACAGACATTTCTTTTTTGTACACAACTACACTTTACGTCACCCATACTTATTGCACAAACAGCTATAGTGCCAATACGGTTTTATGTTGTTGAGTGTCTGCCATTTTGTTGAAGCTCGTGGACATGGGACACTGATCATTATAGTACAAACATTTCCTAAGGGCTATTAGAAACACGGGACTTGTTGTTTTGCAAACGAGTTGTTTTACAAGGTAAATATTTGTACGGTTACAAGCATTTATATAATAACAATCAATTTCTCAGTAAAAATTNCGAGTTGTTTTACAAGGTAAATATTTGTACGGTTACAAGCATTTATATAATAACAATCAATTTCTCAGTAAAAATGACATTTTTTTTTACTGTGTGAGATAACCCTTTGAATGTGTGAAAAATAAAGTTTCCAACGGATGTCAATGTTGGTTTGTCACCGAGCTTTCGTTCCTGAAGAAGTGTGTGACAGCTGAAATACTGCGGGGCACAACAGTAGTTTAGAACACATTACCATATATTACCGNTTCCTGAAGAAGTGTGTGACAGCTGAAATACTGCGGGGCACAACAGTAGTTTAGAACACATTACCATATATTACCGCATTGCAGATAGTTTGTTCGCTTTTCGTTTAGAGGAATTTTACTGCGAAATTTAAATAAACGTCATCACTAAGAGTGCAGGATTTTCTAACCCTACTTCCAAAAAGATTCGTTTCAATGTAAATATATATATATTTTTTCCATTTAATTGACTTAGCGTAAAAACGATGTAAGTAAACTTAGTTTACTTTTCAATCGCGTATTATTAATTTTAGACTGAAACTAGGTTTAAAAACTTTCACAATTGTATTAATAAGGAGTTAAATGGAATGTTATACCTTTATTAAAAAAAAAAAANACTAGGTTTAAAAACTTTCACAATTGTATTAATAAGGAGTTAAATGGAATGTTATACCTTTATTAAAAAAAAAAAATTGCGAAACATTTTTGTGTCACGAAACAATTCATATTTTATAAACATATTTTTATAGACCTTTANAAAAAAAAAAAATTGCGAAACATTTTTGTGTCACGAAACAATTCATATTTTATAAACATATTTTTATAGACCTTTAATACAAATTTAAAGCAGAGAAACTTGCAAAAATTCTACATCAGCGACATCTTATATTTTCATGTTCAATGATCGCATTTATGTAGAGTACGTTGAGCTGATAATGCTATTTTTAAAATATAGAGTTTGTTTCACATTTTTTTATAATTAATTGTTTATTAATCATTCAAAACTTTCTTTTAGATAGGAAAACATATTAAAAATATGAAATTATCTCACTAAACTGTTCTAGTTGAAATTCTGTAAAGATTCTTTTTCTGTGCAAGATGAGTTACGCAAGAACCTCGAAACCATTTACTAGCTAAACCTGAGTGCGGAAACATACGCCAGCTGTTTCTAAACACGAGTTGTGTAACATTTCATTGAACCGTGTCCAATTAGTACTTGCAATTTTCATGAGGCACTTTTCCCGTTATAGAAAAAAAAGCAGGCTACAAATTATAAAGCTTTTATAATCCTTGTTAATGCCCTTTTAACCAGTGGGAGNCGTTATAGAAAAAAAAGCAGGCTACAAATTATAAAGCTTTTATAATCCTTGTTAATGCCCTTTTAACCAGTGGGAACAAGATCGAATTACAGTACTTTCCACGCTAAGCTCTGCTACGTCGAATAAAACCATAACGAATGAAAAAAAAATCTTTAACACATTGCGTTTTCAATTACATAAACTTTTGTTATTATCATAACTTTTTTAGTTTATATTGTTTTCTAATTATTTAACAAATAAGGTATTATTTCATGTAAAGTAGAACATAAATAAAGCGTACACGCAGACAACAGAATAAAATAAAAAAAAAATGCCTAAACTAACGAGCATTATGCTGTTTAGCAAAATATTTTGCTGCATAAGTTAAAAAAAAATATGTCAGAATAAAATTAGAACAGGAAATTAATAATTGGTTACGAGGAAACGTTGAGATATTATTAAATTTTAATGTGTGCATTGTCGTTTAAGGATACTTTGCCAGCGTGTTCTGACATCACAATAGCATCTCCGTAGTAGNTTTAACGCGCTCGAGGCCGAGAAGCACGGGAGCGATGAGGGTGACACTGCCACGCGCATCAAGCCCGCCATCGCCACTAAGCGCAAGGCTCTGAACTGGCTTGCGGTGTTCTCGTCGCACTGCGTCTACCTATGGGACTTTAAGAGGTGACCATATTATATTATTGCTGTAAAGTCTGTAGGAAGGTTCATTGCAGGGCCCTTGAGTAGTTTTGTAGGTATCTGACCCACACAATTTGAGCAGCTTTGGAGTACTATGAAATGTTGTCTCTAATGTGCGTGACGTTTTGAAAGTACTCACAGCTCTCGTCTGAATAGCGTGTTACTTTCGTAGATCAGCTCATTGGATGCACGTTTACTGGTTTCGTAGGAAAACGTGTGTTTCAAACGCCCTGCAACGCAGTTCAAGAGCCAGGTAGGCGGGAACCTTAAGGAGGGCGAGCACTTGTCCCACTGGAATCGGCTTCACTCGGCTCGGAACGGACCTTTCAGGAAAAATTAAGAAGCATTTTTTCATACATCAGCCCGCGCATTACCACATCTCGGCCCGATGGCTGGACCGAGCCGTTTTAGTGCGCGGGCAGCCATATTAAAATAGGTTTTTTTTTCTTCTTCATTTTTGCTGAGAGTTCAGTTTTGAGCTGAGCCGAGTGGAACAAGTGCGCCCTGCTTTACACTGTAAAACACTTCCTTTGCCGCAAAACATAACTTGTTATCACAAGAAAAATTTGTTTAAATATGAACCACTGTAAAGAAGGTTNCACTTCCTTTGCCGCAAAACATAACTTGTTATCACAAGAAAAATTTGTTTAAATATGAACCACTGTAAAGAAGGTTGCCGCAAACATTATTTTTTTTATCTATATAGTAATGACTAGTATGACCTTGCACTGTCGTTAAAATTGCTCAGCNTTGCCGCAAACATTATTTTTTTTATCTATATAGTAATGACTAGTATGACCTTGCACTGTCGTTAAAATTGCTCAGCAAACGTCTCTGTAGTAACGTCAGTTGCACTGTGAAGAAAATTCGTCCTCTGAGACTCAATCCTGATTAGTAAATAAAAAAGAAGCAAGAAAGAATTAAGGTTTAACGATTTGGAGAATCATTGCACTCCAGAATGACATAAAACATATGCAGAAATGCTGTACGTTTGCTCAGTTACAGTTCCGTAAATGCAGAGTATATTGGATTACGGATGTGTGCGCTTGGACAACATTTACGTACTGAAAACTACAATGTACGAAAGAAAACCTTCAATTTCGTTCAAATGTTATCATGACTAAGAAGTAATATTTCTTTACTGTGAACAATGGCAGCTTAAAGAATGTTTATTTCTATGCGCTAAAAGAAGGAAATATTGCTATAAAACAAAAACCTATAGAGAAAACATTCATTAACAGCTGACATGCATTTCTGTAACCTTCTCTTTGAACGAAAGCAATATTGTGTTACTGTTACCAAAAAAGCCTCCAAGAGATGGGTTACTTTGCAGTAAAGAAAAAGTTGTAATGATTTTATTAAGAGTGTAGGTCNACCAAAAAAGCCTCCAAGAGATGGGTTACTTTGCAGTAAAGAAAAAGTTGTAATGATTTTATTAAGAGTGTAGGTCGCTGACCGCGCCACCTTTGGACAACTTCGGAGTAAAGACGCACTTGTACTCTTTGGTTAGTTCCTTAGAGTGAACATGGGGTAGAGTGATCACGCTAGCTGCGCAAAACCAGTCTCCGTATCTCAACATTGAACTGATTTTCTGCCAAAACGACTATCACAACCGGCGTGGATAGGATTTCAGATTAGAACACTCTTTAATAAACAATTGTTTTGAGATGTTCGTATGATTCTTCTAAAGAATTTGTAATGCAGTTTGATTAAATCTAAATTGGCGAAAGTATTTAATTCCTTACTGTTGACCACGTGACTTTGACAGTTGTATTCGAGTGGAGTAGATCAATGTTGAGTACATGCGCAGAAGACGACAAATCGGTCTACATCATCTTAAGTCTATGGTTCGTTCATCTCCTAACACAACCAGTTATCTCAGATGCGGGGGGTACGTCGGATACACTGTGTCCTTTGTCTCAGTGGATTAGGCTGCTTGCACTTGTTCCAGGGGTTCTGAACTTTGGAGCCGCCACCCCCCCCCCTTCCCCGCCCTCCTAATCTAGGGAGGTGTGAGAATTTCACGAGAGACGTCACAAATTGTGAGAAAAATATTTAAACTTAAGTATTATAAAACAACACTGGATTTTGTATTACAATGCCTATCCAATACCTAACTCCATAGTAGATTTGTTAGCATACGTGTATGACTGTGTGTGTACGTGTTATCATCATCTATTGCAAAGTTTTGATGAGGGGCTGGGGGTCACCTCATACTACGGTGCATAGAGGGGTCACGAGCTTCACAATTTTGAGAACCTATGCCAAACTCATTATCAATAAATTGCACAAGTTTTATAAACGATCGTATATTCGAGGTTCTATACACCACAACCGATGAAAGAAATATTGTTTCGCCTAGATTATTCAGTGGAAATGTCGCCTAGTATCTGCAAGGGGGCGTCTGGACGCAAGTCTTCGCAGGAGTCGAAGCCTGAGATCTTGCTGTGGAACACGGGAAATTTTATATTATAGAATTTAAGTCACAAACTAATGTTAAGCACATTAACTAGTTTCCTTTGTCGGTGAAGAAAGTGTAGAGAGAAACCTAGAAAGCGCAATGACAGTAAAACGGTTTCCAACAACTTCGAGAGCTAATATAGGCATGTTGATAGTTTGTTGCAATCCTGCAGTTATTTCTTAAAGGCGTAAATTTGTATATATCATTGCAGTTCTCGGGATTGTAATTAAAACGGTACACAAGAATATACCTGTTCAAATAAAAGTAAGTGAAGTGTTAGTTTCACCATTCTGCGTTCTTAAGACATCTTAAAAAATTGTCTTTTAGCGACAGTTAAAAACGAGTTAGTTACAATGAATCTTGCCGCCATTGCTTCGTTAGATCACCAGCCAGAGCAACAGATGCAGTTTTCGGAAAACTGTGAAACATAACGTTAGTGTCAGATAAATTACTGATATGTTTATTATTTAGCCATGCCAAGTCGCACGCTCAAAGGTATGGGGAAAGAAAATCGTTATTAACTAGACTCAGCACCAATGAGTACCCGGTGTCGTTTGGCCTCAAACCGAATAGCAAAAAAAATAGCAGTCTAAAATGACTTTACAGATAACCCTTGCTTGGAAAAAATTATGCTAGGGAAATTGAGGAGAAATGACTTTTAGGCTAAATGTGTTTCGGAAAAAATGACGCCTGTGCGCTGAACATCTTTGAGCTGAAATGGTCAAGTAATCTTGTGAGGCGAAATGCGTGTCATCTTAATTTACGCCAGCTTAACGTCTTAAAAGGTCGCCTACCTGAAGTTATCTTAGCTTTTGAAGCTCAGAAGTGCGGGAAAGTTATGGGTTACACAGTGACGGGCATCGAATGGGCGATCGCCACGACGAATTGGCATGTAGTGGTTCAGTCTAATTGCTTGCACCTATGGGACTTTAAATGGTACCGTGTCATTTTATTGATGGAAAGTGTGTAGAGTAAGTGAGTGAAGCGATTTTAACGGCTCTTAACAGGGAGTATGGAGCAGCGCCGGCATAAAAAAAAGGGGAGGGGATCTCAGAGAAAACCCGTCGACCAGCGGCATCGTCCGGCACGATTCTCACTTGAGAAAATCCGGGAGTGACTCCACCGGGAATCGAGGTAAGAGACTAGTAGTCTAACCACTACTCCACCGAGGCCCCTGAAAGTGTGTAGAAAATTTCAATACAGCCTACTGACTTAGTTTATCTCGTGTCCTGGTAGTATGTTTTAATACTCATATACGTATGGGTAAAATACATTTTTAACAATGTTGGAGGGTTCTAAATCATATCAATAGCAAGGGATCTGCAAAATCCGCGTTATTTAGTTGCTACAGACTAAACTGCAAGACGTTGTGTGCTCGTTTAATTTCTGCTATTGGCCTACAACTTGTATGACACGTCGCTAGGCCGCTTGTAGCCAACAGCAAAGTCTTAAAGGTTGAGCAACCAATCCCAAGCAAAGCGGTCACTCGGATGAATAACGCCTTATAGTTGCCAGTAGCCAACTAAATCACGAATTGCGCTCAAGTAGGTAGAGAGAAGTGAGATCTAGCATGTCACCAATTAATAACGCGAATTTCGCATGTCTCTATCAACAGAATGCGAGATATTATGAAAGTACATTGTTTGGAGTATGTTTTCTTTACGTCGGTAAACATTATAGGGACAAGTTGAAAAGTTTTTGGCAAAAAAAAATACGTATTTAGAAACATGCTGCAACCCAGTTTAAGCCCCAGGTAGGAGAACGTCCTATGTCTAACGACTTGAGACGAGGCACCTCAGTCTCCTTGCACAATAAAAGACATGCGTTTTTCTGCACGCGACGATTGTTACCCAGGCAGTGCAGCCGGTGCATGCATGCAACCACCGCGACTGCAGCCTGCAGGTCACGTGTGCCCCTTCCATGTAACGACCGATAATTAGTCAAATTAGGCTTAATGGTCGCCTAGTTTGAGGGAGAAGGGGGACTGGGTGCTGTCTCATCGTCTCGGCTTCGTGTCTCCGACTTCTAAGCCGGTACAGCTAACCAATACTTAACCTTTAACAGAGAGCCTTAATAGAGCATGCAATCTCATTTTCCGAAAGAAAAAAAAAATCGGGGTGTGGCTGTGTGATGTATACGGCCGTGGGTTATACCGTTATACGTGACTACGTATGCGTTAGGGGGTAATATTGCCTTTACGATATGAGATTAATCAAAAGTGACGACGGGGCCGCGGTGGTGTGATGGTTTAGACTTAGGCTACTCGCCTCCCACCAAGGCGAACCGGGTTGGATTCCCGGCGGGGTCGCCCCAGGATTTTCGCATGTGGCGATCGTGCCGGACGGTGTCGCTGGTCAGCGGGTTTCCTCGGGGACCTCCTGTTTCCCCCCGCCCTTTCATTCCGGCATTTCTCCATACTCACCTCACTTCACCCTCATCAACTCTCAATACCTCTATGTTAAGAGCCACCCAAATCTTTTTACTCACTCACTAAAATGGACGTATCTGGTATTTAGCTTTTAGAGCTAAATCTACAGATCTAGACGAGATCTATTTGTTTGCACTAATATTTTCTGGAAGTTTTCGTCTATGCTAAGGTTTATTATACTCAGGTGGTGAAGCTCAATGGTTTTAGTTGGGAAAGCTAAAATTTTTCGCCACTAGGAAAGCGATAGTGTACCGGATTTTTAGCCTACTTTCCGAAGGTAAGAAAGATTTACGAGACCACTTTCCTGTCTGTGTGTGTATTGTGTGTGTGTCTGTGCGTTAGCGTGTGTGAGTCCTAGCTTTAAATTTTTGAATGCGAGGACCGAATTTCACCAAACTTGGTACACATATAGTACTTAGTAAGGACACCTGACTTTTATAGTTTAGACTACGTCGTGCACTTACTTTCAAATGGCGGTCATTAAAATTTTAGGGTGATGTATCGTATATTGGGAACCATTCTACCAATTTAAACCAAATTTTATATTCTGGCAGAGCATTGGGTTAGCATTACATTTTGAGATTGATATTCTTGTTTGTCTCTCATTTGGTAAAATAGCGCCAAATAAATAAATAAAGGTAGTTCAATATTTCTCGAAAACTATTGTACCAATTCCCACACAATTTGGCAGGTAAGTAATAATATGATAGGAAAAGTAAACTTAAGTCATTGTACTTATTATAGACTTACTTTAAAAATGGCGACAATTTTTTTTAGCTTGATTTGGCATATCTGCCATACCATTAAAACCTTTTTTTTTTATACCAAATTTTGACTGGCGAAGGAATATGTTAGGAGTATCATATATTAAAAAACATAACCACTTTTCTGCCATTTTTTAAGATAGCGCCTTACGAATAAATAAAGTTATATCATATCTCGGTGGTAAAAAATTTACCGATTACTCGCAAATTTGGCAATCAAGTAGTACTGATGCAGATGATATAAAGTGGTACTCTTTAAGGATTCCAGACACTTATTTTCAAAATGGCGGCTATACAGCTATGTAAGCTTAAAGATATATCGTCAAAATTATGTAATCAATTCCAAAATAACTTTGTTTTTTGGCAGTAGATATGACATATATATCAACATTTTCTGCACGGAGCGTATTTTCTCCGCCATTTTGTAAGATAGTGTAATGCCAATAAATAAAGTTTTTACGTTACATATCGGGATACCATAAACCAATTCGTATCAATTTTGGCAAACAAGTAGTACTGCGGCATATAATATAAAATTGCATGTTTTAAGTATGTCAGACATTTATTTTAAAAATGGTGGAATTTAAGTTATTTTAGTTTTAAATGCTATAGCGTGAAAACCATGTAATCATTTCCAACTTATCATTATATGCTGACAGTAGATATAACAACTATAAACTGTATCTACACAGAGTTTCTTTTCACCAACTGACAGATTCCAATCAAATTAGGCAAACAAGTAGTTCTAAGGCAGATTATGTTAAGTAGTATGTTTTAAGAATGTGAGACACTTATTTTTAAAATGGCGGCCATATAGTCAGTTTTAGTTTTAAATGCTACATCGTCGAAATCATATAATTTATTACAACTTAACTTTGTATGTTTGCAGTAGGTAATACAACTATAAACTCTATCTTACACGATACATTTCTCGTCCTCCATTTTCTAAGATAGAACCGTGCAAATAAATTCATTTTTTATGTCATATCTCAGGGAAACAATTGACAGATTCCTACCAAATTTGGCAATAAAACAGTACTATAACAGGTGGTGTAAACTGGTATATTTTAAGTAGGTCAGGCCCTTATTTTCATAATGATGGCTATATCAATATTTTAGCTCAGTATATTTTATCAACGAAACAAATTCCACCTTAAGTTTGTTTGCTGGTAGTGCCTATTACAACCACCATAAACGTCTATGCAGTCTCATTTCTCTGCTATTTTGTATGATAGCGCTACCAATAAAAAATTACGTTTTTATATCATGTCTCGGGAAACAATCTACCCATTCTTACAAAATGTGGCGAAGATGGACTGTGGTAGGCTATGTTAATATATGTATTATTTTAAGTATGACGCACTTAGTTTAAGAATGGCAGTTTAGTTTAGTGTGCTATATATACGAAGTCATGTAATCTCTTTTAACTTGACTTTGTATATTGGCAGTATACAATCATAGAATGTGCTACTACATTACCTTTTTACTCTCAATTTATGAACATCGCCATAGGAAAATTATGGAGGTTTTATGCCATATCTCGAGGACCTATCAACCGATTCCCACCAAATGTTACACAGGAACGTTTATACTAATTTTAATCAAATTATACACACTATAAATTCTACAGAAGTCCACGTAATCTTCCATGATTTACATGGGTCAGACAAACATATTTAAAATGGTGGCATAGTAAATTATTTAGGTAAATTTGTCACATATATTAAACAATTTAATCAAATTCAAACCTAATTTTGTGTAAACATTATAAATTATAAACTTTAAATATTTTGTATGGTATTATTAAATAATAAAATAACGTTTTTTATAGCATATGTCAGGGATCAAACAACCAATTTACCCAAAATTCCTCACACAAGTAGCGCTACGGTAGGCCATGTAAATTTACATGTTTTAAGTGGCTCGGTCTCTTATTTTCAAAATGATGGCCCTCTAAATATTTTCGTTTAGTAAACCCTAAAATTTGAAACATTAGACTGATTAAATCCGATTTTGATGCTACGAATCTGACCTCCATAATTCAGTGCTTTGCACGCTAGATTTTTGTACGAGGTTTTCTGGGTTTAAGTTCCGGGTAAGGAACGTTTGCATTTGTAATTGTCTCACTTATGATGCAAACATTTCCAGTTTCATTTCTAATGTTATTGCTTTCAAAGAGAAGTCGAATCCTACCTACCAACTCAGCTTTTAAGAATGTATAAAAAAATTAAAGGGATCTATGTTGAGGAAAATAGTTATTTCAGTTATTTCAGCTTATTAGTTATTTCAGTGTCTTATTGTTTCTATTTTCTACGTTAAAAAAACAAAATAATTGCAATAATCATAAATCCGTAACTAAGTAAAATCTTTCACTTTGATTATTTGCGTAACTTAAAAGTTTAATTAAAAGTGACCTCCTTGGAACACTGCGCACCTAGCGGCGAAATTTTTTCCTATGCGAAACTTTCCCATAAGAAAACTAGTTTAGTTCATGATCTGAGTAGAATTAACCTTACCCATGCTCAAAACTGCCGCCAGTCGCCACGGGCCCCCACCCACACCGCGCGCATGCGCGGCGCCAACTCGAGGTTATGCTCGTATCGTTATTGTATATCCGATCGAACGAGGCAACATTTATCTCAATCTTGTAATTAGTCACGAAGTTAGTGTCTGAATGTGTCATCCTGTAAACGTTACAGTACTTCGCCGTTTCCGTCCTGATACGGCGAAAACTGAATGCGTGTTGCAATTAAAATGCGAAAATACGTATGAGAGAACATATCTGTATTGCTACGTTAAGTAGATGGCAGCTTAACTTAGTATGTTTTTGGATATAGGGAATAGGGTTTCAAAAGTTACCGGGGTACAAAGATCAGCACGCTGTCAGTTAATAATACAAAAAAAACTTCCTCGATAATTTTTAATTAATAAATGGTAGGACAGTTTGAAACTGTATATATTATAAATATGTCATGTATTTGTATATTCAAACATGCTGCTGCAGTAACAAATTATCTGAGAAGTACAGTGTTTTCATAAGTCACTGTACAATTTTTTCTATGCCAAAAGAGAACTTCTACTCTACGCAGTAGTAATTATTACCACTTCTCTAACGCCTTGATTGATCGTGGCAGCTTGTAATTATTTTCTTGTTTCTTATATCTTCATCAATTGTTTCGGCGTACAATTTAATTGACCGTCGTGTCGTGACAATTTCACGGGAATTTGAGCAGTTTGCATAAATGCATATTTACTACTTCATACAGTTTGGAATATGAATATATTGCGTAACCAAGTTTACTTTTCATGTTAAAATACATGAAATCTGGAAAGTTATGGTAAGCTGCAGCAGCTTCTTGACGTTATCGCTCAGCGGTTCACCTGAAGTACAAAGTCGAAGTCAGGCAAGCCCAGAGGTTTCTCGGGGCCCGGAGGAAACAAAAATGTTTGGGCTCCTGCCCATCCTTTCTCTCCAGGCCAGGTAATTCAACAATTTTCCATGGAAGTTGTAAAAAATATAAGTATATAAATATACTTATTTAAACTGTGAAGCGGAAGAGCCACGTGGGTTGGCAAATAAGGGAATCAGCAAAATACAAGAAAGCAGTTGTTAAGATATAGAGAATAAGTATGGTGGTGTATATCGCAACATAACGCTGTTCTAGTCGTGCGGTCAGCGTTAACTCTTCGATTTGAAGTATGTCTCTACCTACAACTAACATGAAATGCAGATTACTGCTTTTATAGTGCGAAAATGTCACAGAATCTCGAGTATGTTGAGAGAGGGGAGCATCTTGCACCATATCACTACATAATAGTGATTCTATTGTAAACTGCTCGCAGATGTGAGTTGCAATGTATTAAACCTATATATTTTTAGTGATGAATTTCAACCACCGGCCAATAAATCTCAGTAGAATCAATTATTTAGTGCTATAATCATTATTGCTACTAGAACTGTAAACTTGATTTAAATAGGCTTACAATGTACTTCAACCGTACTCAAATATGTACAAAACTGCTCTGTCGTTCAAGATAGCACAACTAATTGCATGCATTAGGAGTCCACTTACCTTAAAACATTTCTGAAAGGTTTTTCATAAGTCCCGGTTTATTTTGTCATCTTTAACTATAGTAAAATTTTTTTGTTTTAAATAATTATTATCAAAACCTAATAAAAATTAATCAAATCTGAGTTATACTATCTCTATATTTTCTGTCTTTGTTTTCATTTGAACTACAATGCTATTTGTTGTAAACGCTTTAAAATATCACTATTTAAAGCAATTTGTCAGATACTTGGTTATTTAAATGCCACTCGGGATAAAAACAGTTCGCAAGATACAGCATGAGAAATATTTTGATTCAAGATGAGATAGTTTTGTGAATAATTTTACTACAGATGTTCCATTTCGAGCAGCTGTAAGTGGGCAGAAAAGTTCTAGAGAAATAATTCTTTTACCACAGGATTGATTATCTACGAGCGTATTGTATCTTAAAATTAAATAACAATTATATTTCTCAGTATTGTAGTTTCAGTCAGAAGAAACATATATATTACCAGTACACAAAATTTTTAAATCTCGCCTTAACAGAAGCTCTTGTGATAAGGGGTAGTGCGTAGATATTAGTGCACTGTACCGAGTAAGGGTGGGTCTACGATCAAAAACATCATGCTGTTAGTAACGAATTATGTCGTGAAAATAAGAACCTAAACTTGTTTGCTCAATGTGCGGGTTCGCAATATGCCTTTGTTGTGTGCGTCTAAGAGGGCAATTACAGGGTGGCTGGGCTAGCAAACGTCCAGGAGCCCACCAAGGTCAGGTACATTTTTCGTTATCTTCAAGGAAACATCATTAACTTTAGTTAGATTAGAGACACGGGTATTCAATTCTACAATTATATCGATATATTGTAAAAAATTTACCGTGAAGATTTTTTGTTATGTATAGTAATAATGAAATACTACATATATGATAATCCTATGCTGGAACATCTCTTATTATGCAGTCTGATGTCAGGTCAGAGCCAGCGAGCACCATGATAAATTAATGTCAAAATTTTGTAACTATATTCACTATATGTTTGTAACTCAGTCGACTCCATCTGTCCATCTGTATAAGCCTGCACCTTGCAGACACGATATCAAATAGCTGGCACATTCAGCTTGAATTTCCTTGTACTCGACATAGAAAAGTGTGGCGTCGGAATGACGAACTCTTCAGACAAATGGCTAAGTGATCCTGAAAGTTCGTTTCGGATAAATGTATTTGTTTCGTATGCTGGATGTAATAAAAAGTTGAATATAATCTCGTTTCAATGGTTTGTGCGAAGTGGTATCAAGTATTTGTCCGCCAGAACCTAAATCTTATTTTATTATAATTTAAATATGCCAGTGTAGAGCGTTTCTTAATGAGGAGCAAAGAAGTCCTTAAGCAGGTCCTTCAAAATCTTACATATAAAAACACAATGACAGGATTGGCACTTATTTCTATCGAGCTGTCTGTGGCCATGGAACTGTACTTCGGAGAAGTGATCGATAACTTCGCCGAAGTCAAAGTTGGAAGACATTTCAAGGCATGTTAACGCAGAAATGAATTGTAAACATTTCGCATGTCAGTTATATATAGAGTTGCGTATTTATATTAAGCCGACTGTAAAGATAATTAAGTGAATTATTTGATGTATCAGAAACATATTAATATAAGTTAATGAAACTATACGGGAAAATCATGGAAGTCTCTAGTTAAGCCTGTGTGTGCATTGTTGGATTTTCCTCAAGCGTTAAAAGAATTAGCTTTATTTTAAATTGCAAGTAAACATTGTGTGGAAGTGACCAATTAGAGCATGGCAGTACGTGTTGTTGGCGGAAAGTAGTATTTACAGTTATACCTAATCATGCATTAATATATTAAAGGGGTAAATTTGTGGTAATGTTAATGATTATATTTGTGAATTAAATTAACAATGAGAAGAGTCTGCGAGAAAATATCCTTCTTGAATAATTATGTGACTAAAAGCAGGAAAGAAATTTCAACACGAAAAGGAAAAATAATCCACAAAACATAATAAAAAGCATGGTCAAGAATATTTAAGAAATTTCCTAGTAATTTTTACCACAAACAGCTGTGTTTACTGATAAGCTGTTATTTTTCAAGATACTTATATGAATTAATTATAAAATAAGAAATTAACCACATATGGCTTAAATCAATAGCATATATTTGAAACAGGCCATATGTTGAATCTCTGAATGTGTTATAATTTACGAATCTTTATCTGTAACGGTTTACGATGTGAAATTACTAAATGCAAGAGTATTAGGCAAAAATATGAAATAATGATGCAGCAAAAAATACGTTACTTATTTATGTTTCGCTATCGGTGTTTTTTTTTTTTTACCCCCAGATTTCGCGGATAAATATGATACACAATCGGAGCACACGATCTGAACTAAGATACCACCACCTTCCGATCTCAAGTCGTATTACACTGACTCTCTATCTGGAAGGAAATTGCGCACTAGTGCCTGTCCGACTAATGGTACTTCTTGCCAACGAGGGCGCTAATTTGTTTTTATGATCTCTCTCTATGTACGGGGCTGCACACAACATAANCCCCCCCAAGTGATTTCTTTCTTCTGGGTTTGTCCTGGATATATTAGCATCATGAAGTGAGTCAGTGAAAACTGATGCGCGTAGTGTTTGATAACAAGAGTAAATTAACATCAATATTATTTAACATCCACCTCGTGGGGCCCCTCACAAAGTGGGACCCTGGGCAGAGTGTACCCCCCTCCCCCCGCCACTCGGGGTGGGCCTGGTCGAGTAAATTAGTAATTAGAATATATTTTAGGGAGTGTTTATTGGTCATTAATGGAATATTTTTTGTTTATAATACATTTGCACGATAGGGTAGATATATCAGAACATATGTAAAGTATCGTTGTATTAGAAATATTCCTGTAAGAGAAGCTAGCACGTTTAACGTCTCTGCCATTTTGGAGAATCCACTACTAATGTTTACTTAGCTTCGCTGTGCAGTCATAGCTTTACGTAGCAGCTTTATTGTCGAGGGAAACAGGACGCCGATAAACAGTTAAGGGGCCAGAGGAATTTATGTTGAAACCATACCACAGATAATGGAAGAAACGTAGAAAGAAAAAAATCGTTTTCAAAAATACATCTATATCTGGTTAAAAAGCTACAAAAGGAAATGATGGAAAGGGGAGGGAAAGTCACATAATTCTGTGATTACAGTAAGCTACTACTCTAGGTCGACGATATACAAGCTGAGTATAAAATAAAAACCCAAATTTGAAAGTCTATAATATCAAAATCAAACAACCTACAACCTCGATTGACCAATCAGAAGAACCATGGAACCGTGAAGTTTGTTTACCATACATTTATAAATGTTCAATGTGACCACCAAGAGCAACCAGAAGGACATGAACGCGATAATCAAACTCGTTCCACGCTCTTGTCAGCATGTCCGGTGTTACGATTTGGATGGCGTTCGTAACTCTCGGTTTGAGGAGGCGAGGGGGTAGCGAGCGAGCTCGCATTTGACATGTCAATGTGAAATGGATGGACTGGTGTTTTCTTCATGGTGCGCCACCCCATTGGCACCTAGCTGTTCGCGGATACTTGAACTAGACGTTGTCGCAACGCTGTATTGGTCGAGGAGCAGCTGGTGACTAGGATCTTCATCAATGGCCCCCAAGGAGCCCGGATCTTACCCCGTGAAATTTTTTCTATGGGGGTACATAAAGAATCAATTGCTTCGTCCACCATTGCCGGCTAACATTGACGACCTCAAAATAAAAACTACAGACGCCATCCAAACCGTAACATCGGACATGCTGACAAGAGTGTGGAACGAGTTTGATTATCGTGTAGATGTCGTTCGGGCCGCTCGTTGTGGTCACATTGAATATGTATAAATGTATGGTAAACAAACTTCACGGTTCCACGGTTCATTTTATTGGTCAATCAATGTTGTAGGTTGTTTGATTTTGATTTCATAGACCTTCGAAGTTGGGGTATTCTTTTATACTCATCCTGTAGTAATTCATTTGTCCGTTTAATGTACAGTGATCATGTAATATATTCAGAAGTCCTTTGAAAACTTTTCGCCTGCCTGTAACATAAAAAATAAATTTTTGCTACTATAAAAAATATTTCACATTATTATAGATGGACAATATTGTTTTGCTTATAAATGGTCAATAATATTTTTTGCTGATAAGAATATTACTTCTACTCGCCACAAAGTTATGTGTTGTTGAATACAGTTTCAAATTTAAGTAATTTTTTTACTCATCTTAACATAGTTTTGTTGTAATTGCAGCGTTATTGCATAAAATATACGTACCGTATTTGTTATTAAAAACTACAATTGATGACGACCCGAGTTCAAAGTAAACAACTATAAATACTTTCATATGCTGTCCTGTAAGTGTGGCTAAACGAAACATTAAAAAAAAAATGTTGATGCCATACAGAGAATTCTATCACTTGCGGTTTCCCAACCCGCTTGCATGTGATTTTGCAATTTGACCGTCACACTTGTTAACCTCCGTAAACTAAATCACCCGCACAGACATTATTGATACAACCAAATAACATGCCGAAAAATTATTTTCCAATAGGCTCTATCAAGCTCAGTTCTGGTAACAGATAAGGTGCTCTTTATTTATGGGCTCTATAAAAATGTTGAATTCATAGTCCTGCCTTCACATAAACAAAAAAAAAAAATTATGGAAAAGCAGTGTGATATCTTAACATTATTTTTGAAGTAAAAATCAGAAGAAAGAATTCTAAATAAAATGCTACTTCCATTTATTTTATATTACTCTGGTTATGCGATTATGTGAGCGTCAGCAACATTTAAGTATTTGATAAGAAATTTTTGATAATGTGATTATTTTCGACTAGAATCCAGCACGTCAGTGAAATACTATTGGAAAATAATTCTCTCTGAAATTCGTTATATTAACGAAAACCATGTATTCATATAGAATAAGTTCACGGAATAATATATTAAGTATGATTACTTTTATAAATTCAAACTAATATGCACTTAATAATCAGAGGCTGTAAATTATTTAAAATAATCATATTTGAAACTTGTTTTTATAAATATAACATTTTTCCTCTTATTTTAGTAGCTTATTCATTATAACTTGCAATAACTGATAGCTTATATGTTTTGAGGAACTGAAAAACTACAACGAGCTCTATATTCACGCTTAAATTTATGATTTGCGAAAATAACCGTCCAGCGATTTATGGCACGTTTTAATATTTATGTCATAGCTGAAAAAACTCATCTTCTTTTTTCAGCACAGGGAAATTTTCCTCTTCTGTTATTTACTTGACTCCTTCGCGAAATAATTCCTCGTTCGCTAGCTTGCAGGAATAATAAATGCCCAATAAAACTCGAAAGTGTTTTTAAGTTCTTTTTTGTTTCTTAAGGGAGGTGATTATTAATTAAGCGATGCAAAGATCCTAAGTTATTAGCGAGACTAATTACCTGTTCCCTTATTGGACACATTAAAACGTAAAGCTGCTAATTGGGAATGAAATATTTATGCGAAACATTAAAAAAAAAGAACAATTTTCTTTTTAAAGATAAAACATTTTTACAGAAGTAATATTTTCAGAATGCAAGGAAAATTTTTAATCCTTCTTAATATTGAAGCATTTATACAGTCAGCAATATGAGTAAAATTTTGGTAATAAATTTCTGAACGCCGAAAGTTAGCGAGACTAAATTACCTAGTTTCGAACAGACATTGAAGTATTTTACATGGAAGGAAACATTCGTTTAAGCAATAGTTCATTTATGTAACCTTATTTTGAATAAGTGATCAAGATGTAGTGTTAGTACTGCCTTAATTATTTAAAACTATTGATGGAAAAAAAAAAGTTTTTTCTCACTAGAGCTTTGCTGGGTACGAAAGAATAACAGTGCGTTGTTAAGTGTGTGGCACGATTTACTGCAAGGACACTAACAGCAGAAGTATTAGGAACCGCCAGGATTGGCTTCAAAATTTCCCGAATTTTCTTTTAAAATATGCAAAAAATTTTGAAACAAAAAAAAATTCTGCACAATACGGCTGACTTATACACTATTTCCGCCGATGACCCCACAATGTGGCTAAGTGACTCCTTTTTGGGGAATGACGAGAGAGGAGTGGAGGGGTTACCCTGACATTCATGCTCTATTATTGCATGCCAGCACCATACATCTTGCCAGAGGAATGTTTGAATCCATTGCCTCGTCATGCATGTTCTCTCATCATGCTCTGTCATTCCACTTTGGTTTTCTCATATTCCTTCTGGTCTCCTTTCACCTGGCATGCTAGCAGGGACGAGTCTCATGCTCTATCATTCCACCTTGGTTTTCTCATACTTCTTCTGGGTTCCTTTCACCTGGCGTCCTGGCAGAGACAAGTCACATGCTCTATCACTCCAACTTGGTTTTCTCACATTCCTTCTGGTGTCATTTCACCTGGCATACTGGCGGGGACGAGTCTCATGCTCTGCCATTCTACCTGCGTGACACGGAGCGAGGCCTGCCCACAAGCACTAGCCTAGAGGCCATCGCGCGCGCACCAAGTACGTCTTATGCTTACTTATAGGCATATATGGCTGTAATTTCCGAACTGTTTAAGATAAAGTCACAAAATTTATAACCTAGGCATCACTCATGACAACAAAAAGGGCCGCAGGGCCAAGTATGCCTTAAGCCTACTTCTAAGCATAGTTGTCTGTAATTTCCGAACTCTTTAATATAAAGTAACCAAATTCATAACATAGCAATCATTTCAAGTTTGACCTGCGCTTACTTATAAGCATATTTTGATGTAATTTCCGAGCCGTTTAAGGTACAACCACAAAATGCATAACATAGGTATCACCCTCGACAGCAAAAAGGGCCGCAGTTTCAAGTATGCCCTAAGTATATGAATAGTCATGTTTGTCAGTAAATTCTGAGCCATTTAAGATACAACTACCAAATTCAAACATATATATCACCCCCGACAACGAAAAGGGTCGCAAGGACAAGTATACCTATGAGCTATTATAAGCATAGTTGACTATAATTTCCGAACTATTTAAGATACAATTACCAAATTCATAACACATGTATCACCACCGATGACGAAAATGGCCGCAGGGTCAAGTAAACCTTAGGCCTTCATATAATCATAGTTGGCTGCCATTTAACACCCACAGAAGCTATAGTCACCGAATTCATATCACAGGCCTCACCTCTGATGACAAACAGGGTGGTGGGACAAGTACACCTTATACCCTCTTATAAGCATAGTTGCCCGACGTTTCCCACCACCAGAACTACGACCACCAAATTCATATCACAGACGTCACTTTTGACTGCAATCAAGGAGATAAGGACAGGTAGTCCTTAAGCCCTGTTGCAAGCACAGTTGGTCAGCATTTGAAGTTCGGGAACATGTAACAACCGTCCACACATGAAATTAAAAATAAAGGCATACATACAGGTGCGTCACAAAGTTACTGTTGCATGTAAGAGTGTAGGGTCGGAATACCACACACATACGCATCGGCCTGCACACACTCATGTAGCAAATATGTGCAAACTGGTCTCCCTCTACCCCACTACAGACAGAATTACAACATACTTCGTATTCGACTGGCTGGTTGGTGATATAAATTATTGCAACCATAGAAAACTGACCAGTTGTTAAACAGAACTGCTCGACTGCGGTACTGCACGAAGGCAGCACTGAGGGTCAAGACTGAGGGCGGGGTCGGCACAGTGGTATCAGAAGTGAGGGGTCAGCAGGGAGTGGTCAGCAGTGAGGGGTCGGCAGAGAGGGGTCGGCAGTGAAGGATCCTCAAGTGAGGTGTCAGCATTTAGGGGTCAGCAGTGAGGTGTCTGCACTGAGGGGCAGCAGTGAGGGGTGAGCACTGTAAAATTGACTATGATGTGTACGACTAAAACCAGCAGTCCAACACAAGGGCCGGCGGCCCGAATCATTGTTAGCCTGTGTAACCCTTAATAACCAATCATATATTGAAAAATAAAGCGGTGTACAATTGTACCGATAAAAATACATACGCAGTCGCAGGTTACACTAAAACATGTATGCATTAATATAAATAAACACCACCAGCCTAGCGCAAGTGTCGGGGAATCTATGTTTAAAATATATGAAACCGCCATGTAAATAAAATATCTGTCACGTAACAAACAATAGAAGACTAACTTATATAAAAGTATATCACGATTATGATGTCATAACGAGTCACAATATATAAAAAATACCCGATAGAGTCACAGTCCATAATAGAGATATCAGTGTTGCTATCATCCCAAGAAGTTTAGTAAAAGCTAGAATGCACGCCAACATGAGAAAGAACGAATGATCACGAACCGCAAAAATGGCTAAAATGCGTCAAGTGCGATACACATTACGCAACTTGTAAAGACTGTTACTTTGCTTGCCACAAAACAACATACATTTAAACAATTAGTCGTGCAAGAGAGACGACACTGCTATGCGCTAAGGCAAACATAAAAAAAAGAAGCAAATAGTTATACCCTATAAAAAAAAACGCATGTTGCGCGAGCATCGTTCTATGTTAAGTTAGGCGAAAAAATTTCCATTGTGAAATGCGGGAACGATAAGGTCATCACTGCTACACACTGATGCAAACTGATATAAAAATAAAATGTAAAGGAGAATAGTTATAAGCACTTACCAATATCGTAATCACATATTACACATGCACGTCCCTTTACTAGAGGAATTAAATTATACGGTTCAACGTAACAATTTATTTCGTCTGAATACATCAAGCTGTAAATATTAGCAAGTCTTTTTAAAATATCGGTTCGAATAAACTGGTGCGGGTAGAGGATATCGATTCTGTCCGCCCTAGAGGTATAACTGGCCACGCACTGTGACTGCAGCCATCGAACAGAAAGCTGAGGCTCGAAAACACATACGCAGGACTGCAGAGTCTAGCCTACAAGTCATTAAAAAAGCGAAGTTTTCATGTTCTGATAGATAATTAAACATACACGAAATAGCGTGGTGGTTTCTTTCAATGTGGGCATATATATTCTCTGATTGACTGCGCGAGGTTCTGTAAAGGCGTCTTGTGTATGATTGGCTGCTGCATGCTGCCAAAGGTTGCTCTCGACATTATCGTTTCTCCAGTCGACCGCTTGAGTGCACGACCATCGTCTGCTAGGGTCGCGGTGGTCTTCAGCCATCTTCGTTTCCCCTGTCGCCTGTCAGAGGGACGCCAACATCGTTGCGTTACCGATGGCGGCCACTAGGAGCACTGGTGTAGACACACATCACCGGATCCCGACATGCAGCATGCAGAACACTCACCCATGCATGCACTACTCGGTGCAAGTAGCTCGAAAAATGCCAGACGCACGAGGTTTCAATTCAACCGCCAATGAGGGCTGCAGATCGAAGGTTCCGATAGCACAGGGGGACTGCAGCCGTATGGTTCAACTGCGAGGGCTAAAGGTCACAATAAATAGCATCAGCCTAACACGTTGGTTGGGGAGAACATCGTAAAATATATAAAATTGTCCCATACATAAAAAAATTAAGCCACATAATAATAAATAATAAAGACACAATATAGATGTAAGCATGTAGTGAGCAAGATGTAGTATTGAACCTCTACTATAAAAAAATTGATACCTGATAGTTCTACAGTTCGTAATAGTGATATCAGTGTTGCTATTGCGAGGAGAACTTCATAAAAAAGCTGGAATGCCCGTCAAATGGAAAAAGAGTATGTTTAGAAGGACCACCCCAAAAAAAAGTTCTACAATATGTCAAGTGCAGTACACTATTCACCAGCGGTGATAAGTTGAAGACTCATTACACGACTTGTTAAGGCTGTGTTCCTTTGTTTGCCACTAAACATCTTGTATTCAAACCAGTGGCTATCCAAGATACGACGATACCACTACATATTGATGATTAGATATAAAAAAAATATATGACCCGCACGAAATGTTTAAAATTGCACGTGACAAAGCGAACATTTTAAATTTGCCTTAATTGTTTTCTGTGGAGAAAAATGTGGCATAATCTGCAACAACTGTAATTTAGTGTGTGAGAGTACGTAAATTTATTGTGTGAGAGTACGTCTTATACTAAAGAGTTAAAGGTAGAAGAGTTAGTCACATCCATTTCCGTCACGAAAGTTATCATTTTATATCTGCTTCTCAAAACCTCGCTGTTAAGAGCCGCCCAAATAACTTCCCTCATTTTATAACTGAATTTAATGTACGTAGAATTAGTCATTAAAATATTTTTAATGATATTTTATTTCACACAACCTCAGTAATTATTATTTTCTTACTTAACGAAAGTTTTCTTGCAAAATGTGCTTTTTAAGCATACAAACTGGAAGTACGCTTAGATATGAAAAAAATAAATTTTTTAATATTTTAGTAAGATAATTGTAGCAAATTATTTTACAGTGTTACACAATATATGCATTCTTCTTTAATATACAACATAATTCGTATTTTATGGTTATTCAGTTAGCATGTGTATTATAGGTTGTTCACGGTAAAGTGAGCACTTTTGAAGCCTTAGTTACTTTTTTCCTACCAGCTTTTTTTTTTATCTTTCCATTTATCCATCCATTTATCTTTAATATTGCCTTTTAAGTGAATACCACAGTGTATATATTTCACCGGACTCGAAAATTAACGTTTTAAACTACAATAAAGTATATTTATTGTGTATTATTCCAAATGAGAGTGCTTCAAAAAGTGCTCCATTTACCATGAATAGCCTGTACTTAATAAGGAGATCTCTCTGCTGTACAGTCGGGCGCTATACTCCAATGGAAGCTACTCTCCTTCTACGTACATTAAGACTGCCTTAGCTCAGTAATGGGAGATAACTGTTTGAGAAGCACGTGCTCTGTGTTTGCGCATTATCTCTGTTCCTACCCCTTGTAAAAGTAATTATCTTCCACTAACTTCTTCCTACCATAACGCAGAAACATAGAACTTAGTTTTTTTTTGGGATAATAGTGAATTGAAAATGACTCGACTAACTGCTCCTACTCTTTCTCTTGACTGAAA
Organism: Clitarchus hookeri; assembly: GCA_002778355.1. NCBI lineage: Eukaryota > Metazoa > Arthropoda > Insecta > Phasmatodea > Phasmatidae > Clitarchus > Clitarchus hookeri. The sequence goes on from NQII01000143.1 coordinate 893,932, forward strand.
TTTCATTTCGTCTATTGCAGCAATACACGTGTTTATCTCGGTGGCATAAAACTTAAGTAGATTTTGGTGGTAGGATAGGCTTCATTCTCGCTGTGCAATGCATGTGTTGTGAAGTCCTACGTTTTGATTGGTTACTGCCTCTATCTAACCAATACGCTGTAACCATATACTTATGAAGTCAAACTTTGACCACAAAACTTCCTCTCAGTGCACATATTTCAATGGAAACAATGATAGGGTGTTTCACAGTATTAATATTGGCAGCAAGTAATAAAGGAAATCTTACCACTTGGTACCGTATTAAAACTGCCGAGAATAAATTTACTGCCGTTCAGTGATTTCTTCACACAAATTAGAGTAATAACAGTTTTAACGGTTGCATATTTAAGCAAAGCAAGATATACTACTAGTCTTCAGGTCCAGTGTTATGTTAATTTTACACGTGGGGAATTTATATTATATCAGAAAAAAGAGTTGATCACGAAGGGTCTTCAGTAGTTCTCATCCAATACTAAACAATATGTAGAAGACATATTCGTATATAATTGGGATGTACTCAACTGGAGTGCAGATGTCTTTATTCTCAGTCATTGGTGTCTGAATCTTGTTAGTCAGTCCGCATGACTACATAAACCGCTGAGCGAGAAATAGCATATTACAGAATAACCCTGGGTCTGTAATCATCTTTACGTCTCACATAAAAAAAAATAGAAAAGTGATAAAGAGAAATTAAGAAACAACCGACTGCATGCGGTTACAACTCCAAAATATACCATGACGTCAAAATTAAATATTTTTCACTACTCAGTGAAAGCTTATGTACTTCTTCTGGTAGGAGAAAATATGCAGAATGGGTATTTCCGATTTGATTTCATTGCTCTAATAAACACTGTGGCTTACTCGGGATTCGAAACCAGAACGTTCTAGTTGGCAGTCAATGCAACGACAACCTTCTACGCGGATTTATATAATTGATAAACTTCGGCCGTTCCTGTTCAGTCAGTATACTGAGGATTAGGCCTGTAACTATGCAAGGCAGACAGAAAATTAAATCCCAAACTAACCAATGTGTTGATGAAAGTAATGAAAATTTTTGAAAGGCAGCATATAGACACGCCATTATTGTGTGGCCAACATGTCGGTACTCGCCACTACTTATCCGGGTTAGATCTTTTTTGGTTGTCATGTCTCGATTCATGTATACTAGAAACACGTGGCTAATGGGTTTTTCAGATGTCATTAAATTTCCTTTAAAAATGCATTCCGCAGCTGCATTATTCCTGATTCACATTTCGCAACATTCTTCCAGCTCGAACGTGTTTAACTTCGGCAACTTCTGTTATCTGGCGGGTAAATGAATAAAAAAAGCTATTCAAAAAAGCTATTCTATACGCCACAGAGGGGCCACAGTGGTGTAGTGATTAGACTATTTGCCTCCTACCTATGCGAACCTGGTTCGATTCCCGGCGGGGTTACTCCTGGAGTTTAGCAAGTGGGAATCGTGCCGGACGATGCCGCTGGTCGGCGGGTTTTCTCGGTGTTCTCCAGTTTCCCCCACCCTTTCATTCCGGTGCTGCTCCATACTTACTTCACTTCACAGTCATCGGATCTCAAGACCACGATGTTAATATTAGCCCAAATCTCTCCACTCCACTAAACGTCAGAGAAGAAACAATTTATTATAAAACACTCAGAATGATTGGATTTACAATGGTTATGTGAGCGATTTAGTTTAATACATTGCACTGATTCCTCAACTGACAGTAGACCGACAACATAATTAAAGGTAGTAAAATATTCTTGTCGGCCATTGGGAAAATTAAGTTATTTTTAAATTTCGGGAGACGAACTTCAACTAAAGTTAACCGAGTAGCGAAAGAGAATGTTATATTTAACATTCATTGTTAGGTTATTTATTAGTTACTTTAAAAAAAAAAAACAAATAATTTCTAGAAAATACACAATTATAGTTGGAAAATATCTACGTCATTTTGCCAACCTTGGGACAAAATGGTTAGCGCGCCATCCTGTAGTGAGAAAGTTTTCTGGACTCGTCAAGGATATCTCACAAATAAGTGTGCCGTTTTCAATTGTAAGTTAAGGTTAGCTTCGTTTGTGAGCCACTTACTCCTTCCTTCAAGATGAGTCACCCGAAAAAAAGATAGTAGAATACCTATGTAATAATCAGTTATCAGTTATAATCAGTAATAATCAATAATAAGTAATAATTAGTTATATAGAATACCTATGTAATAATCAGTTATAGCATGTCCTTTCATTTCTTAGTTCTCTTAAAAATAAAGTTGCAATTAATCCACCTCTTGAGGGGAACCTTCCTTTGACATATTTTATTGTTAATGTATTAAGTGCCAAAATTGGGCAAAATCAAAATTGTGACGTAAATACGAGTTCGTAGTTCAGTCGCTATGCCTCTACTGCTGTGTAAGGCGAATAACTAGTTAGTTATAAAGACACTTTCGTAATTATAAACAAGGTAGGAAAACCAATAATCAAAATAGCAGGGGTAAGTTTTCTTTAAGTAAAGTTTACCTTGACCAAACTCTATCAAATACGAAATGTAATAAGGCAAATAAATATTTTCAAGGAAGGAAAATAAGCTAGATATTCACGGTTTTTTAATTCTTTTTAAGTGTCATTATATGCAGCTATGAATATAAAAAAACGTGATAGTGAAAGTACTCAGTGGTATTGTTTCGTATTTTATCAAGCGACATTCCGTAGGTCAGAAAAATTTACCCCGAATTTCCGAGACCCGGTTACGTCGATTCGAGGCCTTGTTTGACGAATTCCATCCAACACAAGCTGAAATTGTAACCGGTGACAACAGACACGAGGTGGGACGACACACATACGGCGCGGATGATTCACATTATGGTAATTTCGTTCAGAAAGGATGACGGAGGGGGGGTGGAGAATGTAGGAGGCAGGGGGTGGCGTCCCGGAAGCGATGCCCGCACGGAGCGTGTTCCAGACCGCTGGCGGAACAGCTTCGCCATATGGCACGTACCGCGTCGCGGCCGCCCATATCGCTGGCCAACATCTAGCACCGCGCCGGGGGTGAGCGGAAAAACACAACAATAATGAACGAAATAATCACTCGCCTCATTTGAATGGCAAATTGAGCCGGAGCGGACCCAGGCGTCGCGGTGCGTTTTCCGATCGGTTTTTGCTAGCGAAAGGTTTACTGGGAGAGGGGTTGCACCTGGTGCATTCGCCAGATCCGAGTGCATGCCTGCAACACACCCCTGGCCCCGTCCGCAACCTTCTCGCCCTCGACCCTCACGCGATGCATGCGTGTTCGCGTATGCTAATCGCCGAGGAGACGGTGGCGCTATATAATTCCCCCCTCCCCCGCCGAACCCTTCGGATCGCTTCACCCTCTAGCGGGGTATTTGCATACGCGGCAACACGAGGGCACTGTGCAACGCGTGTCGTACGGGTGGTGTCTCGTCGAGGGGGTGAGGCGGGGGTGTTGTTGGGGTTACGAAGGGTCGCAATATGTCGACGGAGCGCGTGAACTACTCGCTGCCACTTCTTTGTCGCAACTGTGTCCGCGAAGTGTGTCTGACCCCATTACACTCTGCTCTCTGTATGTCCACGACGGAATCTCTTTCCCTCAGCTCTCATTGTATACGCAGTAAAATTGTTTGTGTTTATTCAAACAAATTTGAAAACTAATTTTCGAGATTGTTTTTGTCTTTTATAAGTGTAATGGAACAAAGTTGTAAAGTGAAAATATTCAGGTACAGTTTATTAAAACAATTAACCACTGTAGACTTCGTGTTCATTATAAAAAAAGATATAATATAATTAACGTACTATTTTTTTTTCTTTTTAATTAAATAGTGTCCCGCTGGGATCTTTACGTGCAGGATAGCCTGTGATATAGGGGTTTTATTGACTTAATTATTCAGAAAATTTTTATTTTCGCTGCCTTTATATAACTGTTACATTATCAGTTAAAACTTCTTGTAGCTCTTTAGGATTTCAAGTTTGCTGGAAAAGGGAAAGAATAAACACAGAAATCTTGTAAGCACAAATTAAAATAAACATAAACATTTGCAGTGAAAAAATTAAATTAACTCCCACGTGAAATAAATTTAGGGCGAATGTAATCTACATTGTGTGTTTTATTTAAAAACGTATTACAAAAATTAGTTTTTAATGTACAGTTTCTTAAAAAGTAGGTATAATTATTAAAAAATTTAACTACAAGCTTGTATATAATCGTTGTGTAAAATCCAAATATTGCATGTACGCAATATTGCAAATAATGAAACACACTTAAAAAAAATTTCCACTAAATAGCTGCAAAAAAAACGTTATTTTTAAACACATTTACTTTTTATAGAGTAAATGAACAAAACTCAAAATGAGAGTATGTGACACACTGTAAATATTAAATATAACGTTTTATAAAATATTGAAATGGCATGTACTTACTACTGACATATTTGTTCGTATATATATATATATATATATATATATTTATATAGGTTTCATTTTTTAAAAAATAAAATTGGGTTACTTAAAAACAACACCCACAAAATCACATTTTTGTGATATTTATACGTTTGCTTCGCCAAATGTAATTTTCAGATCCATTTGCATTGCATTAATTGTTTCTACAATGTATAAAATATCATAAAGCAATTTTAGTCACTACTGAGACACAAAGGGACGCCACATATTTACGTACCCATTGCATTTGGAAACCTCGCAGCTATCTTTTCATTCCACTGTGATGGATGATTTAGATGAGCAAGTCAAACATCGCTTGGTAGTGGGATATGTGTCGCTGGAACTTCCTTCTTTTTTGTTTGGGAATATTGCTGATTTAACTCAAATTGACTTCCCTTATGAACACAAAGGTACCGCTATAAGAATTTTTTTAGGGTTGGTTATTTTGTAGGTTCTTCACAGTAAACTGAAAACTTTATCAAACCCTGCTTATGATTTTCTTGCATGCATATTGTGTATTCTTCCAACATATGTGAAAATAACGTTGTCACGTGCCTCATCACTTTATACAGTTGTCGGTCAAGTAAACTGTAAAGTATTAGAACAATAAAGATTTAAAAATTATCTTATTCTTACACTTTTATTCATTAAAAAACTGGAAGCAAAAGAAATTATTCCAATATTCATAAATGTCAACCTAACACTTTTAGTTTACCGATAAGTAATGAAACTACCTTCCCTCCACTGTTACCAACTTTACTGGGCGTATGCCACTCAGTGTGCCCGTTAAAATGTTTGCAGGTATGGGTAGTGTCATTTTTCATAGTTTGATCTCAAAAGTGTTCAGTAAACCATAAAGAGCTTATAGTAGTCTTTTGGACTATAATGGCGGTGTATGTCGTTGGATGATTTGTGCAGTTTTCAGAGATGGTCGTTGAGTTGGTAGCGGAATCCTGCGTTCTTTTTTACACTGTGGCTTATGAGATAATCGGGGACCCAGAGAAGTACATGAGCGATTTGAAAGGATTCATGTCGAGAATTGAACCAAAATCTCCCGGGTCTGAGGATAGAAAACCTTGGAAAAAATACATTTTTCTATAGTGTAGACGGTCGTTATCTAACAGAAGAGTTACATTGCCAAGTATGCTACCGCACGATTAAACGTATTGCTTTAGAAGAAAATGAGCTACGGAATAGTTTCTCGCTGAGTTCAGCTGATGGAATGTGGAGTGAAAACGGGCCAAGTTCTGTGAACATGAAATAACTTAGCTAAAACTCATAATACATTGGTTACAGTGCAGATATGCTAATGCAGAGAAAATAGGGAAATCGTTTAATTGGTATACACCAGGATATTTAGAAAACTCATTTGGCTGCAGCATGCGTTGTGCATTCATGATTAGCCACATTTCCCTTGACACACCTTCGATAACACTTAAGGCGATGTTATACGATACCAGATTCCGTAAAAGCTTGTCCAAGATCCGCCATAGCGGCCGTTATATGGGCTAGAGTGGCACCCTTCATGGCATTTCCCGTTTTGTACGGTCAGGTTTGGTAAGCCGATATTACACGATACCTTCTGCCGTTTATGGTCTTGTACAAGCTTCTACAAGGCCTGGGGCACGAGTCGGTATAGTCTCGCTTTCCATTTTTATAAACCTTATACTAGTTTATGAACTGGTAGTACAGTGGTAATGTCATGACGCCCGTGAGTAAAATGTGAATTTTAGTCGTGGGTTCGAAACTCCGTCGGACCCTAATATATGTATCATTAAATGTTACATGAGGACAATAACATTGTACGTAGAGAAAATACTATATTTTGCAAATGGTTAATAATTTTCGTCAAATGACTTCACATCATTTTCAAGGAAATGAATAATACTATATTGGTAAGCAATCCATTTACGTAGAAGGACAACAGTAATATAACAATATTAAGAGTGCTAGCTAGTTTTTTTTACACTTCTACGCAAATTACTAACTGGTAGCAGTTCTACGATTGGGGTTCATATTTACTACTATCACACACTGCGCACTCACCGAGGGTGTCAAATGCTAGCACCCGAACTGCTGTCCTGTAATATGAATCTTCCCTGGCGGCTCATACAGCGGTTGCTATACCGGCTCGTGCCCCAGGCCTTGTAGAAGCTTGTACAATAACATGTACGGCAAAAGGTATCGTGTAATATCGACTTTTGCCAGCAGTCAATCCTGACAGAGTGGCGTAATCATGCATGCCTTTGTACATATAACGAAAATTTCACATGAGAGAGTAGCTAATGACCAAATTTAAGAGTTCGGGTTTATGTATGGGAGTGCTGTGAAAATAATTTGGTTTACTTGATATCCACCAAAATTAACTATACAGCTTTTTCAATACTTTTGTGTGACGTTTTATTATTGACTTTGTTAAAACGTATGTGGGTGATTTTACAGGTAAGTGGTGCTCAGTTAGATACGTTAAAAAGTTGTATTGTATTGAGTGGTTTAAAGCAGTTAACTGATTTCCAAAACTGATAAGGTCTCAAAACCACTTCAAAACCACTTAAAAAAGCGTCTAGAAAAATAACAATTTTACTTTTTTTTTTTTTTCCCCCTGTAACCTGCTGTGCAGTCAAACATGGAAATTAACGTTGAATAGTAGTTAACCAAGGCTAAAGACAACAATAGGCTTCAAAACCGATTCGAAGCTACATTATAAAAGGCAAAAATATAAACATGTAAATGTTAAACTATTATACAATTTCTATAAGGATTTCAATGGACTGTTTTTCCAAGAAAGCGCTGAAGAACAGAACAACGAAACCAAATAAAAAATGTATCTCATAATAAAACGACAAAAACCATGAACTACTAGGCTCTTCTAAAGTTCCTCATTTTCTTCCTAGGTTCCTAATTTTCTTCGTTCATTTAATGAGTTTAGATTTTTTTTCTGTACTTCAGCATATTCGACAATACATACGGCCCATTCAAATACTTGTTGAAGTTTTACAATTCCATTGCTATTAAACTTTTATACGATAAAAGTGTTTCACAACTATAAAGTAATCCGTTTGGTTCCGTTTGGATACCATAAACTAATACGTTAATATCAGTTTAAACATAAAGGTTACTGTGTATAAAGAAAGTAACACAGATGTGACTCTGACGGTTTTCAGAGAACCGGAATACAGCGCCAAAACAATAAACTAAGTAACCCACTTCCCACGCATTATACGAATAAATATTCAAAATAATTTTCAAATGCATTCATAAAGTTGTGGCTCCTTAAAGTTTCTTATAAAAATAGTTATGTAAATTCAATACATTTCGTCTGGCATGATCTGATTTAAGTCTGAGTTGCACACTTTCTTACTCTAATGCGATGAACGATCGTAGAATGAATCGGATAACCTTCTCAAAATGTTTAAAATTTCTCCTAAACCACGGTATTAATAAAATACATTAAAATTACTTTTAGCTCAGCTGAGCGGGATATCTGGGAACATACATCTACTAATAAAGTATTAAAGATGAATTATAGTTTAAGAGCCGTATTGGATAATAAATAATCCGACTAAAGATATACTAAACTGTGTGTTGAAAGTTGAACATCATGATTAGATATATTTTCATATTATACCCCCTGTTTCAAGATATTAAAACTGTCACTATATAGACACAAGTCGTCATTTAGGCAAGCTCCAAACTGATTTCTAATAGCCAAGCATTAAGACTAATACAATTAATGAATTTCTTAATGACCGGAGAGCTATATTTATTCATTTAAATATACGTTTGTATGTGTTGAATGTTTTTACCGGTATGCATAAAGTAATAAATGACTGACTTTGACTGCACATAACGTAAGTAACTGTTGCAATTCCACTTTGTATAAAAAAAAGTTCCCCAGAGTAGGGTTCGCATTTAAAAATTATTTAATGTAGAAAAGATTTTAAAATAATATTTTAGTTCACTTTAATTGCAATAGTGAATTTGTAATATTTTTTTGATTTTATGGGCAGTTCGAAGAGTAGATTTCAGTATTTAAAACTCTACACATATGAGCTGAAATCAAGTTTTTACAATATATGTAGTCCTAAAAAAGGAAAGGTGAAAACTGTTCTGCAATAACATTAGTAAAATTGGCATTTCTCTTAAAAGTACATACACATATAAAGATGATGTCATATGCTTCTTCTTCCAAAGGAATGTGAGTGAAAAATTATTTCATTGATTCAAAATCGAAATATGTATGGTACTTAAATGTATATTTGTGTCACGTAAATATTTCTGTGCGCTTTATTTATTATTTTTTTCTTCAGAAAATATATCAGTGCTCAAATTTAGCAACCTAGCGGAACGCCGCGGGTATGGCCCATTCACGGTTATTTCAAGCTTTTCTGAAGTCCAGTTAAAGTTCTACTTTCCGGCTATCCCTGCGCCGCATGCAAACAACGCTTAACTAAATCTTGAAAATTACTCCAATGGGACAGTGCACCGTATTTGGGCACACTCAGTTTAATAACGTTTTTCATAAGAATTACTTCCTACTAGGCATTACAAACAGTCTTATTTTCTCTCTTTTTTGAAAGTGGATACTTTTATTAATATTAACAGTAGTATAAAACGCATGTGATATATGACATATTTAGGAAAAAAATAAGCACGTCATGCATGGGCTGGTTTTTCAAAAGTTTTGGTTCGAAAAGCGCGAAGAAACCGTGAGTAGAGTAGACTGCAGTGCCGTANACCGGCTCGTGCCCCAGGCCTTGTAGAAGCTTGTACAATAACATGTACGGCAAAAGGTATCGTGTAATATCGACTCTTACCAGCATTCAATCCTGACAGAGTGGCGTAATCATGCATGCCTTTGTACATATAACGAAAATTTCACATGAGAGAGTAGCTAATGACCAAATTTAAGAGTTCGGGTTTATGTATGGGAGTGCTGTGAAAATAATTTGGTTTACTTGATATCCACCAAAATTATCTATACAACTTTTTCAATACTTTTGTGTGACGTTTTATTATTGACTTTGTTAAAACGTATGTGGGTGATTTTACAGGTAAGTGGTGCTCAGTTAGATACGTTAAAAAGTTGTATTGTATTGAGTGGTTTAAAGCAGTTAACTGATTTCCAAAACTGATAAGGTCTCAAAACCACTTCAAAACCACTTAAAAAAGCGTCTAGAAAAATAACAATTTTACTTTTTTTTTTTTTTCCCCCTGTAACCTGCTGTGCAGTCAAACATGGAAATTAACGTTGAATAGTAGTTAACCAAGGCTAAAGACAACAATAGGCTTCAAAACCGATTCGAAGCTACATTATAAAAGGCAAAAATATAAACATGTAAATGTTAAACTATTATACAATTTCTATAAGGATTTCAATGGACTGTTTTTCCAAGAAAGCGCTGAAGAACAGAACAACGAAACCAAATAAAAAATGTATCTCATAATAAAACGACAAAAACCATGAACTACTAGGCTCTTCCAAGGTTCCTCATTTTCTTCCTAGGTTTCTAATTTTCTTCGTTCATTTAATGAGTTTAAATTTTTTTTCTGTACTTCAGCATATTCGACAATGCATACGGCCCATTCAAAACCTTGTTGAAGTTTTACAATTCCATTGCTATTAAACTTTTATACGATAAAAGTGTTACACAACTATAAAGTAATCAAGACATGGGAAAAATAACGTTCAGTTTGGATGCCATAAACTAATACGTTAATATCAGTTTAAACATAAAGGTTACTGTGTATAAAGAAAGTAACACAGATATGACTCTGACGGTTTTCAGAGAACCGGAATACAGCGCCAAAACAATAAACTAAGTAACCCACTTCCCATGCATTATACGAATAAATATTCAAAATGATTTTCAAATGCATTCATAAAGTTGTGGCTCCTTAACGTTTTTTATAAAAATAGTTATGTAAATTCAATACATTTCGTCTGACATGATCTGATTTAAGTCTGAGTGTGATGTTCTATTAAAGAAACAGGCGGGTTCTTACTCAAATGCGATTCGTTGCACACTTTCTCACTCTAATGCGATGAACGATCGTAGAATGAATCGGATAACCTTCTCAAAATGTTTAAAATTTCTCCTAAACCACGGTATTAATAAAATACATTAAAATTACTTTTAGCTCAGCTGAGCGGGATATCTGGGAACATACATCTACTAATAAAGTATTAAAGATGAATTATAGTTTAAGAGCCGTATTAGATAATAAATAATCCGACTAAATATATACTAAACTGTGTATTGAAAGTTGAACATCATGATTAGATATATTTTCATAGCATAGCCCCTGTTTAAAGATATTAAAACTATCACTATGTAGACACACGTCGTCTTTTAGGCAAGCTCCAAACTGATTTCTAATAGCCAAGCATTAAGACTAATACAATTAATGAATGTCTTAATGACCGGAGAGTTATATTTATTCATTTAAATATACGTTTGTATGTGTTGAATGTTTTTACCTGTATGCATAAAGTAATAAATGACTGACTTTGACTGCACATAACGTAAATAACTGTTGCAATTCCACTTTGTATAAAAAAAAGTTCCCCAGAGTAGGGTTCGCATTTAAAAATTACTTAATGTAGAAAAGTTTTTGAAAAAATATTTAAGTTCACTTTACTCGAAATTATTATTTCGTAATTTTTATTTTATTTTATTGGCAGTTAGAAGAGTAGATTTCAGTATTTTAAACTCAACAAATATGAGTAGAACTAAGCTTTTACAATATATGTAGTCCTAAAAAAGGAAAGGTGAAAACTGTTCTGCAATAACATTAGTAAAATTGGTATTTCTCTTAAAAGTACATACACATATAAAGATGATGTCATACACTTCTTCTTCCAAAGGAATGTGGGCGAAAAATTATTTAATTGATTCAAAATCGAAATATGTATGGTACTTAAATGTATATTTGTGTCACGTAAATATTTCTGTGCGTTTTATTTATTATTTTTTTCTTCAGAAAATATATAAGTGCTCAAATTTAGCAACCTAGCGGTACGCAGGTATGGCCCATTCACGGTTATTTCAACCTTTTTGAAGCCCTGTTAAAGTTCTATTTTCCGGCTATCCCTGCGCCGCATGCAAACAACGCTTAACTAAATCTTGAAAGTTACTCCAATGGGACAGTGCACCGTATTTGGGCACACTCAGTTTAATAACGTTTTTCATAAGAATTACCTCCTACTAGGCCTTAGGAACACTCTTATTTTCTCTCTTTTTTGAAAGAGGATACTTTTATTATTTTAACAGTAGTATAAAACGCCTGTGATGCATCACATATTTAGGAAAAAAAATAAGCACGTCATGCGTGGGCTGATTTTTCAAAAGTTTTGGTTCGAAAAGTGCGAAGAAATCGCGAGTAGAGTAGACTACAGTGCCGTATGGACACTAGCAGTTCGTGTAAACCTGCAGGTGGTTGGTCCTGTTACGGGGGGGAGGTCGTCGGCTCAACCCCTGCGGACGCAGCAGGGCGTCACTATCGGGCGTCCCATCGCAGCGCCCGGGAATGCTCGTGAGACGTCGTGCAGGTGCGCGGGCCACCTATCTGCGTCCGTATGGAAATCACCTACGTCTGCGGGGGAAGGCGCTAGGGGTTGAATCACCCTGCCCACCTGTTCCCTGCCTCCACGGCTTGATCAGCCGGCTCCCGAAACCCACTTAGCACACCTCGCGCTGATACATACATTACACACTCCCCTCCGAATCCCTCACCCCCCCCCCTACCCATACCTTTTCCTTTATCGACGCCTTCCTCTCACCGCAAGCAAACACATCTCTCACAACTAAAATGCGAGCAAATTATACAATGCATTATTCACCACCCACAGGCGCACATATGTCCTCGTGTGTAACTGGCAGATTTTCCCCTCCGCTCGTAATTGAACACTTCACCAGGCTCTCTTCCCCCCCCCTTCCATACAGTTTTATGTGCATCGCGGAAGCATAATAATTATGGCAAATGCAATTGAAATTAAATTTATTTTGTTCAATATTCATTAGAGCTCATGGTTTTTTCTCTGACGTCCCAATAAAGTACTTGAAACTGTGTATAAAAATTGCGCTTCATGCTCTTTATCAACGGTAATGATCGAACGTGAAACTTGCAATCATCGATAGTGGCATTTGCAAGTAAATAACTGAAACACTGAACGTGTTGAATGTGTGGATACAAAATTGCAAGGAGTTGTCCCCTTAAAGAAAAAAGGGGATGGGGTATTTATTACATGACCGGTTGCTTGGTCTTCCATAAACGGACCTTTTGTCTGAACTGTTGCGTTATGATGTGAAAGTTACTTTTAATCTTTCCACTGTTGAAGCGCAAGTTCTTCAGGATATTTGGTCAACGCATGTGTAATGTTTATTCTACTCAACTTCGGAGGCTGAATGATTTTGGTTTGGCGAATGAAAATTTCCATCTCCAGGGTGCACTGGTGTTGCACGTGTACCGGATTTTTCTCTTTCGTGCGTAAGTAAATTGGATAGTTGCTATTTTCATGAAATAAGTGCAGTTGTGTATGGAACCCTCCGAGTTGTATTGTGTTAGACCCTAAGCGAAGAATAAACTTTGCTCTTCTTACTCGTGTGGAAATATAACGAAATATGTTCACATATTAATACATACAGTCTTGCAAATAGGGTTTAGCAAAACGTAGGCGTACACAATTACTTTATTCAAATATAAGAACTGAATCGAAAAATATAATAGTGAAATGGTTTAAAATGTAATTTTTACAGCTTTCCTGCACATCTTCCTTAAGCAAAAGTAGAAAAGTACAAAATTACTTTATATGACAACTGTGTTTTTTTCGCACTTAAAATCGTAAAATTTTACTATTAAATTGCTCATGAACGTCCGATGCCAAACACAGTAAATTAAACCGACAAACGAGCACATTTGTGGTAAACTCCCGCCGAATAATAGTTACAGAATAAAGTTATTACTTAAAATTTTGACTGGGACATGTACATATCATAATTCGAGCCAAACAAATACTTTTAAACAAAAATATATAGATTTTCCCCATTTACCGCTAGCTTAAAAGCGACCTCTCTGAAACACCGGCGCACTTTGTGGCGGAAATTTTCCCTATTCCAAACTCTCCTATAAGCAATCTCTTGTTCCTAACCTGAGTAGAATGAACCTTAACATCTGGTTGTATTTAGGAATTTATTCGACGTTTCCGCTTATCTATGCCTCACTATTCCGTATATAAGGCTTTTGCAAGCTCTTAGAAGGACTATCGGTGGATATTACATCTATTAGCTGCCTACAAAAATTCCCATGAGTAAGTTTATTTTGCGTTTAGTTCAAAAGAATAGCGCTGAAATATATAGGATGAAAACCGGTGTGGTTTCATAGTTCTGCTGGTTGATGCGCGGGGCAGCAGTGTCGCAGCGGCTGGAGCGCTCGCTTCTCACCAAGGCGAGCCGGGTTCAATTCCCGGCGGGGTCTCTCCCGGATTTTCGCAAGGGAGAATCGTGCCGGACGATGCCGCTGGTCGGCGGGTTTTCTCGGGNATAGGCTCTCAATACCTTCTTGTTAAGAGCCGTTCAAATCTCTCAACCCACTTCTTGATTGAGTTTCTGCGATATGTAGTTTGATTAGTGGTTTGCAACCAACAGTGTACGCAAATTACTACAGTATTTGAAGGCGGAACGACGGAAGATATATCGGCAGAGACGACGATGTATTGGAGTGCGCAACGTGCATCGAAATATTTTGTAAATGTTTGATATAAATTCTATATAAACTAACCATTATTACGATGGCTTTAATTTTTATTTAAGCCCTGTTCGCCTTTTAATTACTTTTTAATTGCCACTACTTACAATTTATAATAATATTAACTGATTTGTTCAAAATTGCAAATATCTGTTTAGTCTGTTTAATCCAGGCTTTCTTCTATTATTCCATATTTTTTTTTACATCTCTTCATAACGATGTATGTTTAGAAGGTATGTCATACAGAAAATAAATTATTTTATAGCTCTTACAACTGATGCAGAATTTTTGGTTTATTTCCAATTATTTGAATGATATTATTTAGTTCAGTAACTGAATTAATATGCGATCTCTTAATTTTTGGATTTTCATGATACCGCAATTTTTAATTTGTCCTTATTTTTAATAAATAAACATTTTAAATTTGTTGTATAAGTTTAATATTTCTTAAACCAAGTAGTGCTACCACTTGTAATTAGGACACTATTTGTACCAGCAAGCTTACTTCATCTTATTAGTTGGGCAATCAACACTACCACCACCAAGAAAAAAAAACTGTGCGCATACCGTTCGTGAGCTACCAGCAGCAGGATCGCAAGAGGAGTGGATCGTAGTCCGTTTCGAATTTTGGTTAAACATCACATGCACATCTACACGTCCGTTGAAGTACCTATTCCCGCGTAATTAACACAACCCTAGACCATCGGAGACTCGGCTTCAGCTTGAGCCACACATTTTAAGCAGTCATTGACTGATTCTCGAGGTATACGATGATCACGACTCCTAGAATCATTCCCATACAGACAGAATAGTAATACGTCTGACCAGATGCTACGTTTACGGTTATTAAAAGTCTAGTGCTTGTGTTTCTTAGCTCACTATAACCTGTCAAATTTGGGAGCAGGATCGATAAGAGGCCTATTGCGTGCTCTTTGACCTGTATTGTGTGGTTTTAAAGATCCCCTGAACGGTTCAAGATCTTATTAGGGGAAGGCTATTTATTTTGGAATTGAGAGGAATCTTCCAGGCACTCTATTAATTAAGGAATCATCACAGCATTCATCTCGAGTGATTTCGAAAAATTCTAGAAAACCGAAATCAGGATGGCCGGTCTGGGATATCGAACCTAGTTCCTCCCGAATGTGAGTAGAGTTGTTTATCACTCCACTACCTCGCATAGTGAATATGGTACAGAGTTTCCTGTGAAAGTTCTTTCCGAAATTTGCAAAGAAGGACTTGCGAAGTTTCTTTGGCGTCTAGCAAAAAATATTGACTAGAAGCGAAGGGATGTTTATTCACATGNATTGACTGGAAGCGAAGGGATGTTTATTCACAAGCCGTTAAACAAGCTGGCGGTTCCTGTCCGTCAATGTCGTTTTTCAGATACAATTTTCACGATAATTTTCTCCAGCCTGGGAGCTTCGTTATTGCTTCTAGACCCGTCTGATAGTTCGCTTTGGTACTCATGCAAATTCGGCTACTTCATTCAAGCACGCCCAGATGCAGTCGTTACTTGATAACGATCATTAGCATCATATTTGCGAACTATTTTCCAATAACAGAACGTGATATTCACAACACTGTACCACTTTCTCCACAATATATGAATCCCGCAGCACACCACACAGGCCTTTACATCCCGATCATCCACCTTCAACGTCATCTGCTGGAGCCTGGATTTATTATAGGTTGTCTTTGGTATATGTCGCTGCCCTAACTGCAACTACACTCATTAAAGAAATTAATTGACATTAATGAATCGCGCGAGTACGATGAGGGTTGACACACATTATCGTTATAGTCCGACATAGGTCCCATTTGCGTTTAATGCGGTTTGCTTGTGCGGATGTGCCACAAGGGGCATGCATGTCCCTCCATCATTCATAGCTTCAAGACACTGCATAAGGCCTTAGTAGCAGTGTGAGCCACAGAGCCAAGTTCAGTGAACAAGTAGCATGCCCCGACGGCACATTTGACAACCCTCTGCAAAGCTGGATGAGTTTGAGAGAGGCCACGTCGTCAACATCCAAGAGGCAGGTTGGCCATTTCGGCGCACTGCTCGCCACTTGAACCATTCTGTCTACTCTGTGAGTAGGTGTAGGACGCAGTAGGAAAAGGAGGGTACACACACTCGTCGAGAAAGCACAGGTCGACCACGGTGGACCACCAGTAGGGAGCATCGTTTTATCGTGCGACGGGCTGTAAGCACTCCACAGGCATCGCTGCGCACCATCCAGGGACATGTCACGGAAGCTGGGGATACGCTTGTGTCTACCATATCTAGGCAGCTAGCAGAGCACTGGATCTGTCGTCGCGGCATCACTTACGATGCCTATTATTACGACCTGAGCATTGCCAAGCACGTGTGACTTACCAGGAACGCACTGAATGGCAGTTTGTCGATTTGCGACGAGTGATGTTCAGCGATGATTCACGGTATTGTCTGGACACAGACGACCGCCGAATTCAAGAATGGAGACTTCCTGGCCAGCGCCATGATTAACGCTTCATTGCGGAGCTGCACGCTGACCCAACGAGAGGTTTCATGGTGTGGAGTACCATTTTCTATGATATATATGATCCCCTTCCTGGTTCATCTTGACCCCATTTTCCAGAAGGATAATACCCGGCCTCCTACGACACAGGTACCGATGGCCTGCCTTCGTGATGTCAGCATGGTTCTTTGGCCAGTAAGGTCCCCAGACCTATTGCCTATCGAAAACATTTGGGATCAGATTGGACGGCAACTTCGGCCAGCGGCAACTGAGTCAAATTTGGAGGGCCAGTGGTGCTAGCTGTAGCAACAGAATACTTTCTTCCAAACGAACGCAAACGAATATGTTTTTAAGAAATCCAATTTGACCAAAACTTGGAGACCTTAAAAATTCATTATCATTTATTTAGAAGACAAGAACTCTCAAAAAAAGTTCATCAAACGTTTAGGTAGTGTATTTCTTCAACATACGAGTTACATTATGATAAATTCCGTAATTCACTATTATTTTTGGAAATTTGAAGACATGTGCATATGAAGTCAAATAAAGTCAAAAGGGAAGTTTAAATAACTAACTGGCTAAAAGCGAAAGTTTATGCGCATTTCAAGAGATATCGGGAAATTTTGTGATAGCGCTGTTAATCTATTCGAGATTGATTTCTGATGTCCTCCTACAACGGCGGGGGTCGTAGGTGACGCGACTTAGCTTTACTCCCTTTCTTCTGTGAACGAGGGCCGTCCTGCCGAGGGGAGATCTGGGTGCGAGAAAGAGAAATAGTAGTAAAGTGACGGAGGGGGCAAGAGGGAACCGGTACTCAGAAGTGACAATCGCCGGAATCGCCCAGACTCTAGCGCTTCTGGTGGAGCGATTTGCGACGCGCCCGACAAAAGAAAGAGGAGTCGAGTTGAAAAGAAGAAATGTGTGGCAAGGAGAAGAGAATCTTCCGGGGAGTGCGCCCTCTCGGTCACCGCCGACGACGCGAGCATAAAAATTCAGTCAACGTCCTCGCCAATTCTTTTTTTTTTTGTTATCGAATTTCAGGGAAGATTCCCTCGCGAGAGTGTGTGGGGTGCTCCGTTGTTATTGTGGCTGCACTTCAGGAAGCCAGGGGTTGGCGCCGGGGAGGGCCCGGGGTAGGTGCATTTACTCCTGCCCCCGTTTGTGCCCCATTAGATCGCCAGCTGTCAGGTCGCTCGCGCGGCTATGATGGATGGACCCGACAGCGCAGCGAGACAAATGAACATCGCCCGTCGGGGTTCCTAATGGACCGCGTCCGTGCTCCTCTCTTCAGCGTCTTCCTGTAGTTTGCGTGTTCGATAGTAACTCGTAGCAACCAGAGGTACACGCCGGATTAGTAAAAGTTGATGCCTCCGCTAATATTGACTGTGTTCGATTTCAGTACAATGCGCCCTTGCGGACTTACCCTTGATCCCTTCCCGTTTCACGAGCCCTTGTTCCTTTCATGAGAAACATTCGTTAATGAATTTGGATGCCTGTGTTCGTTTACACCACGAGTTTTGTTTATTCTGTCGAATTGCACTCTATGCGAGTTTCATTAGTCTTCGTGACGTTCGAATACGTGCAGAGTTGTAAACGCAAACAAATTAAATATTTCAAACAGTTGTGCACTAGAAAACTATATATGGCTCGATAAAGGCAAGATGCTCGTGCCCTTAGCTGAAGGCGACATTCTAGAGGCATAATGTACCATTGCTGTGAATTAGTACAGCGACAATGTGACGTCACATCCGGGATGCACTTTCCAAGGGCACAAAGCCAGGTAAGGACCCTTAACTGGTGAATTCGAACACAACCATCACGAAAGTAATGTGACGCATGTCGATTTCCAGACATTTTTGAGTAGCTTATGTTGCCAAATTTACGGAGTTGACACAAAAACCACACGAAGACTAAAATGCTCAATGTACCTGGAGCTATTTTGATCGTTTGAGAAATGATTGCACGCGAACTCCAAGTTAACACCGGCATGTGATTCAAATATGTCATCGCCTCTGTGTGTGGCGCACTGAGCTTGTTTGAAGTGGGAGTGGGAGAGATTTAGGCGGCTTTTGACACCGAGGTCTTCAGAAGTGAGGTGAGTATGTTAGGACATTAATGTCAGGACATTGATCAGGAGGATAACAGACGCAATTTCTTCTGTTTCCGTATAAATGCTGTGCAAAACGTGGCAAGGAATTGAATACAGCTTAGATGTTTTCCGCGAAACCAATGGGACACGTGTTCAAGTTGTATAGTACGGTAAAAAAATTCACGAGCTACTAAACTTTACGTAAAAACCGCACTTCTATTACACTGAGAAATTTTGTGTGGCTGAATTTTATACCAAGGGAACTCTGTACATTAGAACAGTGATATGTATTTTCCTATAGGGCAAATGTTTTGAAACCAAAATTTAATATCAAATTATGGAACAAACTTTCTGAATCTCTACATGTATACAATTAATGTTTGTATTTATGTGTNGTAAAAACCGCACTTCTATTACACTGAGAAATTTTGTGTGGCTGAATTTTATACCAAGGGAACTCTGTACATTAGAGCAGTGATATGTATTTTCCTATAGGGCAAATGTTTTGAAACCAAAATTTAATATCAAATTATGGAACAAACTTTCTGAATCTCTACATGTATACAATTAATGTTTGTATTTATGTGTCTACGACGGGAGAGCAGAGTAAAGTGGCCAGTCGAGTGGCCAGTACGGTAATGTGGCCATCAGCTGTTACTACGCTGGAGAATGCTGCGCCCTGGTGGCAAGAATGTGAAATATTTAAGAAGGGAGCCATTTGTGTTCTGAGAAAATCTGAGCTGTTATCAAGTTATTGCTTTTTTTAACGTTTTGGTTTTGTTCATGCCTGATGTAAGATAAGTGATGAATAGTTAATCTTATCTAAATATGTACTAGGTTTATAATTATTGACCATAATCGCACGAAAAGGTTATATATTAGGCATTAAAAGCATGTGCCATAAAAAATTTGTCGATTACTTCGTTTTTACTCTAGACAAGCTTTTGTTAAGTGCCGTCTAAGAGGGCAAAGTGGCCAGCCACCTAGTTTGAGTTATCGGGTTGTAACATTCACTACTTGAGAGTGCAATTATTGCAGTAAGAAAAGGAGATTTAATACTATTCGCCATGAACAGTAACGCTAGGAACAGCACTGTCGCTTCTAGAATACAGCTGGAGTAATAGGCCAAATGTATTTTACAAACGCTCGGCAATGTCCGTAGCGTGTTTGTGTTGGTTTTCGTGACTTGCTTGTATTAAATTCATCCCCCCAGTAAACGGGTGAAGATTACATATCGAAGAGGAGAAACTGTTAAATGCAAAGAACGTAAGTAGCCTGTCAATGGCCAATTTACTCGGCGTAGCAGGGCAAAGTAGCAATTTGGTAAACAGGTTTTTAAAACTCAATAAAAAATAATTATTATTCACATTATTAAAAAAAATGCATACGTTAAGTTATTTGTACAGTAAATATATTGTACGGAGGATGATTATGTATTATTATTTTATTTAAAATAGACGATTTAAATATAATTTGACCTTAGAGTGGCTACTTCACCCTGCTCTTCCCTATGAATGTAGGCTTGTTCCTTATACAATTCTACACCGTAAGATAGATCATAACCAAATTTATTAGGCAAATCCTTCAGTACCTAACTTAAAATACCCCGTAGGCCGAAATGGGCTCTGACCCCATTGGGCCCAAAATGCCCTTAACTGGGGTTGTGAATCTCAATTCTATACCTTCTGACGGATATAAACCAAATTTGGCAGGGATACCCTTATGTTCTCAGCCTAAAATACTGTGTATCACAAAATAGTCTCCGGCTTCTTTTTGGGTGGGGAAATCCTACAAACTGTTCGTGAATCTTCGGACTCTTATTGGGTCCAAAACCCCCAAAACTGGGTCGTGTATCTGTTATTGTTATTTTATACTTGAGCAACGCCTTGTAGTTGTGCTAGTATTTTTATAAACTTCGAAGGTTTCTCAATACTTGGGATCCTTTCTCTTTGAAATGTGTTAAACTGGTTAATGTGATGTTTATCGCGGAAAAAGTTGACTGTTTGCTAGGATTCAACGTACTATAAACATTTCCGACAGCTTTATTTCCTTATTAACTGCCATGCATATATAAACTATTCCCCCATTTCACTGGGCCAATGAGGATTATGAAACTATAAGGCAGAAAGTTCGTGATTGGTCTTCAAACAACTTAACCGAGTTACAACCTTGTTTATCCAATGATGAAAGAATAAACATGTAAGGGTGTTATAGAAGACATGTTGTCTCAAAACGTTTTCGCGATTTTCCATTATCTCTAGTTATCTGTTGTGCCAATTTTGAGAACATTACGGGTGGAAATTGGTATTTATTTTTAAGTTGGGTCAAAGACGTGTAACCAACTTTATGCCAAAATATAATTTATTTATTTATAATGAAATAAAACAATAATTTTTATGTTTTCTTAAAATGTATGGTTTTTAACTCACAATCCATGTCTTTACTTTGTTAATCATGCGTTGGTTCCTTGTTGGACAACATACCGCTATAATTGGGTAGGTGTACTATCTTTTGGCCAACATTGTACAACCACCATAATATCACTAACAGAATAAACTGTTTCAAATGTAAAAAAAAACTAATTTGTACAACATATGAAGTTTTTCAAAATGTAATTTTCTGTTGAAATCGGTTTTACTACTTGTGTGTTGAGACAACGTTGCAAACATGACAGTTGGCAATGGGTGTTTGTCGATAGTTTGGGCCAACATTGCGTTACAAATAGTATAACAAATTATTTTAATAATATGTAGTAAATAAACAAAAATTAGCAATGTAACGAATGAGCCTACATTACTCTACACAGACGCAAGAATGAATTTCTAGAAAACTTAGACGAAAGGTGTGACTTAACATCTTGTTTACAAGAATGTTAAATATATATGGTACCAGAAACATATGTAACACAACACTAGTGAGACAAGTACAAATACACACACGCCTCATGTGGGACTCGTACCGTGAGCCGGCGTGTAACCCACTACACTATAGAGGTAAGCTTCGGAGCATCAACTGCGGTTGTAAAAAGTCTCAAGTTTTAATATACAGGATATAGTAACTCTAAGTATGTAAAGGTCTGTCATTTTTTAAAATAAGTGCCCGAGCCACTTAAATCATGTAAGTTTACATGATCTACCATAGCTCTACTTGTGTGCAAAACTTGGGTGTAAGAGGTTGATTGGTTTCCAACACAAGACATTAATGCTACGTCTTCTCATGTTGCGCTGTTGTGCAAAAGTGCTTAGAAACTATCTGTATACGCATGTTTGATACATCTAATAGATATTATCAGACAAGTGGTTTGGTTGAAAATGGTTAATTTGTTTATTAGGGGACATACTAATCCAAATTATTGATGTTGTTACCATTTAAAAAAAAAGTGCCTCAGATGTCCTACTATAGCACTACTAGTGTGTAAGATATGGTGAGAATCGGTTTGCTAATACCCGATATATGATATAAAACCATTTTATTAATGTGGTGCTATCTTACAAAATGGTGGGGAAAAAAGATGCTCTGTGAAGACAAATTTGGTGGTTGTAATAGATACTGCCAGGATACGTTACATTAAATTAGGGTCGATTGTTTAATACATAAAGCATAATAAAATGTTTGCTTGGTCACCATTTTAAAAATAATAATGTAATTTCACAGGGACTGTTAAAGCACTTATGTCGTAAAACGTATGGTGAAAATCAGTTCAAATTACCGATATATGGCATACAATTCTTATTTTCGTGGTGCTAGCTTACAAAGTGGTGGACAAAAGAGACGCTGTGTACACACATTTAAGGGTTGTAATGGTTTCTGTCAGCATGCAAAGATGAGTTGAAATTTGTAACGTTGTTACGTTAATACAGCAGAATTATCTAAAATATTTAGATGGCCGCCATTTAAAAGTAAATGCCTGACCTAATTAAGGCACATATTTTTACGTGGCCTGCCATAGTGTCACTTTTTTGCCGAATTTGGTAGGAATCAGTTGATTTTTTTCCGAAATATGACGTAATTTTTTTTTCCGGTGGCCGTATCTTAAAAAATAGAGGATAAAAGGTGATATGCATCGACATATTTGATGCTTTTATATATACATTTAGCGCACCAACTTTGGTCAAAATTGGCGAAATGATTTAGCAGATAAACAAATTAACTTAAAATATTTGTGTCCACCATTTTGAAAATACATATATTATCATCTGAAATCGCGATTGTTTACATGACCCAACATTGTATTACAAAATGCCAAATTTGGGAGGAAACGATTAGATAGTTCTGGAGATATGTCTTAAAGACATTAAATGTCCATGAAGTCGTACCTTCCAAAAATGGTGAGCCAACAATAACGTACCTCTTTAAATTGAATGCTTATATAATGAATTGTCTGCATACAAAATTGGTTAAAACCGTTTTAATGGTTCCCGAGGTATTACACAGTGGCCTAAACATTAAAATGATCACAAATTTGGAAATAAGTACCCAGCATGGTCAAAAACACACACCAAGTGACACATACAGGAAATTGATCTTATAAACATACCTTTTATTCGGTGCGTGCAGTATGAAGAAGTCATTTTCAGAATAAGCAACCAATATGGTCATGTATTGCGAAATTAGAATACCAAACTGATTACTAAATCAATGCCGAGATTGGTGAAAGTCAGTTCTATTTCAAATATTTTAAAGAACACATACAAAAACTCACACACTCATGTAAAACTCATACAGGCAAGAAGGTCTAACATCATAAATATAGCCATCCGTCAAAACAGATGTCATAATGGCATGAGGAATAAAGTGATCACAGCTAATCAATACAAATTGTATTTTATGGAATCATGTTGGTGATGAACAGAAGTTGGCAAGACATGACAACACCCACCTGGCTTTCTCGCAGAAATGCGTAAAAAGTTCATTGCTTGCCTGTAGCGCGAACATATATTTAAGCAGAAAAAATAATTAATAATTCATAAATTTTGTAATTCACGTGATCTGAAAGTGTTTTAAGTTTACGTGTTTGTATATATAGTTACTGTATGCGCAGCAAAACTGCATGATATCCATAATTGGCGTAAGTGATTGTAATGATGTGTTTGGTAATTACCGCACTTTAAATTGCCCCTTGTCGTAAACGAGCTTGATCGGTGTGTGTTTGTTGAAGTGACGCGGACTTATGTGCGGGTGATGCTATCAGGAAGGAGGGATAGGGTGAAGAAGCGCTTGGCGCGGCAGCTATCTCACGATTGCCGGGGTGTTCTGTTGCCGCTCAGCTAGTTACCGGTCCGTGACGGGCTACAGCTGCGCGGGGGTGTAGAATATAGTTTGCGCATCGTCCCTAGGACATATATGCTGATGCATACGTCGCGGATTGATACATTTACACTAAGAAGTGTGCACCTATAAAGGTTTATAAATAGAGAACATGTGCTTTTATAAAATGTGGCATCGTGATGGTCGCTAGTGGCAACATGTTCCTACAAAATTTTATTGCAATCTCTTTAGGAATTNGGGGGGGGGGGCATACATCCATACAAACATTCAGACGATTCCATAAGCCTATCTTTCCAATGGAAAGAAGGATAAAAAGTATATATAGAATGAGGCTGGAATTGACCGAAAATCTTAGAGTGACAATTCCTTACGCAAAATAAAGTGGCGAATTTATGGGATCCTTTCTACATAAACTGAATATAAAGGGGTATTAAAACCCTTGAAGATTGATTTTCTTAAATGTATTTTAGACAAACAAAGGAAACGAAGTGAAATTTAATTACAATTCTCCGAATAATGTTTTTTTATGTTATCGTGATCTTAAACCTATAAGCATGCATTATCTCTATGATACCTCCCATTGTAATGAAAACAGCAGGCGTAGGCAGTCTCTTATTGCATACAACTTTTAAATCCCCGGGAATTGCGAACGTTTACAGCTGGTTAATTGAGCAGTATGACCTGATTAAGAAAAAAATTGCCGTCTTTTTGGAACTGCCAGGGTCCCACTGTTTTCGTGTAAAGCGCCAATAAAGCCTCAGCTGCAGCGATACAACAGGCAATAATGGTACCTACATGCGTCTATGGTATGCTGATGTGCCCACTTCACAGACGATGGTGGATAACGTTTTTATTACTTACTTTGAACAACGTGCCCCATAAAATAATAAGCTTACAGTAATGAAGCTTCCTGTTTGTTCCCTGCAGAAAGCACAGGCATTGCTTACACGCTGCACGAACTTTGTTGGTCGAATCTAGCCCCAATGTGTTCAATTCCTTTTATGTGCTTGGGCAATAAATTTTTTTTAAACAGTTATCCTTTAAATATTAACGGTCTACATTTGGCTGTACGTTGATTACTAGTTTGAAAATATAGGCTGTTGTAACTGGTAGGTATTTGTATGTTTGGTCAACGCCTCCAACTGCTGGCATTCGGTTGGTATGTTTAGAATTACATTGTGTTTCAATCCAAATATTTGGGCAGTGGTTTGAAATAAAATTAGAAATTATAATGGATCCAGTATTATTTCCAGGCAATATTCAAAATTATATTTATAGAAGATACTTTGTTCAAAATAATAATTAATATATTTGAAAGTACTAAAATATGACGTATTAATACGTTGAGAAATATAACACAGTATAGTACATTGTAGTAGAAGTAAATATGTTTATTTCATTTGTGTAAATTTTTATACTATTTTTATATATTTCTTACTTTTCTTCTCGTGCAGAGTTAGAGTGGTGCAGTGGGGCCGACCCCATGGCGTAGTTGGCTGCAAACTGGCTTACGGCGCGAGAGGTGCCGGACTAGAGTCCCAGGAAATACAGGAGTATCTCTATACGTGCTAGAATGAGTCTTCCTCATTGGGGCACTGTCACCGTTCATTGTAGAATGTCAAAATACGGAAGCATTTAGTACATCGGATCCCATACTCGGTGGTTCGCGTAGGCGGTTGATTTACATCGAGTAGATTTTCAGAATGCGGTATGCGTGAAAGTGACAAAGACTAAACTTGGTAAACTCAGAATTTTTTCTATTTTAACGAGAAATTGAAATTTTTTCAAACACTACCAAACCAGTGTTGGGAAATATTGTTTATTGGTTGTCATTGTGTATGTAATAACATGTCTTCCCCTCTAACAAAGTTGTAAAATGTCAGTGAGCCTTTGGTTGGAAACCGAACGTAAATGGACTGGCAACCAACAAATAACACGGCGTTGTGCCAACGTGGGTTGAAGTGTCATTTTCATGTTTAACCAACGTTATTTCTCCGTCGTTGACCTGAACCAAAAATTGTTGCTGGGGCTGTTTCACTTCATCCACACTGGATCTCTTACTAGCGTTGGACGACATGAGGATTTTCAATATTTTATTATGCACGATCCACACGAAGCTGAATTCCAAATTATGGCTGTTTCACGTATAACGAAACACATTATAAAGCCCTGGTTATTCTCTTTTTCCGTCCTTTTTGTTTCCTTCGACAGCATGTGACCATTTATATATCGACCTATTCCTTGATTCTACATATATTCTAGACTAAACGACACTGTTAAATTTTTACAATAATAAATATAGTACTTTACACCAATTGATAACTGTAACGTTTATAAAACAAAAGGAAATCGATTTAAAATGGCAATAAATAAAAAAAATCATAATAAAAGGACGTTAAGGAAGTGCACTACTACTTTTTCAATTATTTTTCAAACATTACTACACCTGCTCCAGTCAGGGTGCGCTACATCCTGAATGCATTTAGGGCTATAGAGTTTTTAAAGGGTTGATTTCAAAGTTTTAGGTAAATAATTAACACGCGGCAGTGTTAATAACTCTAATACACATGGATACTTCTCGTTGAAAGAAAGTAGGCCGTCGAGGATTATAAAGGAAAGCAAACCAGACTATAGCAGCCTAGCTTGAATGGTATTCTTCACTACCTTTCTTACATAAATATAACCTAAATAGCAGTAAATGTGTTTGGCATTGCCACTAGAAAGATATATTTCTACGCATGCATACGCTATTTCAAATATAAACCCTATTTAGTTATTCGTTTTGCATCCTTGATGATCTGTACATATGTGCGTAATGTTGAAATTAATGCCCCCATTTTCTTTTCTCTAATACATTGCTTGCAATAACATTCTTATGAGAAGAGAAAATATACAAATTTATTTTTAGTTAATTAATTATTTTCACACTTACAGAATTATCACCCCGTAAATTACACAAAAATGTGTTTTTTTTTTGGGTTCATAGTATACACAAATTATTTCACTATAAACTGCATGGAGTTAAGATGAAAAGTATTGACTGGCGCTTAACAGTGAGTCTTGGGGTCCGGTGGGGGTGAAATGAGGTGAAGATGGAGTGGCGGTGGACTACAAGGGTTGGGGAAACAGGAGTGCCCCGAGGAAATCCGCCGGCCGACGGCAGAGTTCACAACGTTTCCCACAAGCTGAAATACGGGTAGCCCCCAGCAGGACTCGAACCCATCGTGTACTCCAACCTGTTTTCACGTAAGTGTTCACCGCTTACGTTTATCTCAATGCCAAAGAAATATACTGGTGTGTACTAAGAATAGGGCGTTCATCTGCTGCCAGGGTAAATGCACTGTCACGTTCCCGCTCGTTTCTCCCCGCCACAAAGGAGCAGGGACGCCACTTGATCAAAGAATAATCTACCGGAAACAGAAAAGGCCTATGCAGTCATGCCCGGCCTACATTTTTGAGATGGCGGAACTGGTTTTGGGATGTATGGGGACTTCTCCCCCCCCCCCCGGTCAGTTTTCCTCCTTGGTCGGGTGGCGGTTCAAAGGCAGCGGAGTGGTTCCGGTTTGTCGGTCCCACGTAGTAATCCCGCTGCTGCGCTGGACGTAAAACTCGGGACTTTTTAGAACTGAAACGATGGCGAAAGTCATCGACCTCTGGTTCAGAGTGCGGCTGTACTCGTCCCTGCGTGGCCACCACAAAGCGCTACAGCTAGTTCGCTATTAAGTTCGCACTTCTGAAGCAATCTTTTGAAAGAATTACAGGCATACAACTTCGTGTATTTTAACGGACACAAAGGCTTGCATGCTCGCAGTAAAGTCCTACAGTGCTATATAAATACTAGTCCCGTATTTCAACGTCGTTTTAAAATGTATTTTTTTAATTTTTTAACATTAATTTTAACAAATTAATTAGTTTCTGTTTCTTTTGTACGCGAAAGAGTGAGAGTAAATTACTTGTCACTTCCAAAACCGATATGAATAGGTTTTTAAATCTATAAATATTTTTAACAGACTACGAAACAGTACATTAATATCGTTTGATTCAACCTTTTGGTTCGTCGATTAAGAATATAAATGTCTAAGAATGACTTTTGAAAATTGACTTTGCACATTAAAGTTTAAAAGAAAATATCACGTTTAATTTTTTTGTTGTGTGTAACGTCATAAATTCGGTATGCATTTCCACTTCCGGTAAATCATAGTTCAACTTGGTGGATGAAGTATTATTTCTTTAATTACGGGACAGTGGTTTTATTTCAGCGACTCAAATTATATTTATTTCGGATTAATTTTTCTTTACTTTTTTCAATACTAGGATTTTGGTAATAAATTAATGTTTTGATGTGGTCCTCAAAAATCTATAAATCTTTCAATGGTGTCCAAAGGTACAGGTCAGAAAGGTATTATAATTACTATGATCGTTGAGTAAATATATACTTCTAAGATTTCGTATAAGATGAGGCAAGGCAGATGGTAGGAGTCTACTTATCCTGTGGTGAAACGTGAAGACGCCATGGTCCAACAAACGAGCAGGTATCTAGGTAGCAAGGAATATCTAACTAGCATAAGCTCATAAATTGTCGAATTTTAGCGTTGTTCTTGATGTCGCTAGCGCATTCAGTCATTGTAATAACATTTTACTACATTAACTGAATATCGCTAGACAGACTTTTTTCACTTAAATAGCTTGCATTCTTATCAATATCTTTCCAAATATTTCCCGCGTAATGACTTACACACCTGGAGATCTGCGAAAATTTAACATATAGAACGATAATAGTAATCCTGAGCTTATTATAGACAAAGATCTCGTTACAAGTGTCAAACACGTTTCACAAATATGAAATTACAGAATGGAATGCTGCTTAACACTACACAGAATTAACAGGGAATCAGTACACTGAAAAACAAGATTGAGGTAAAATTTCCTTACATGTAAGGGAAGATAATTACATCTACATGTAAGGTAAAGTTACCTCTTAAATGTAGAGTAAATTTACATAACAAGTAAAGAATTATTCCCTAATCGTACGGAAAAGTACCTAACAAAAGTATGGGAAAATCCCATACAAGTAAGGAAATATTAAATATATTGTATAATAAAATTATATTTAAGAAAATGGAATACAAGTATTTATAATTTTTATAATACCTTCATCCTCATACAAATAGTAACCGGAACGACAATTCTAAAATCTTAAAAATTTACCAGTGGATGAGCACGAACCATGATACTCTACCTCGGAAAACCGGTGCGCTATCCATTACAGCGCGATGACAAAGTAGCAGCATAAGTGATTATAAGTGTACTAATATTTTACAAACGATAAATTAAAAAGTATTAATTGAAGTTATCTGCAAATATCTAACTGGAATAACTATATACGTTTTCCCTAAGATATTTCTGATTAGCTTGAAAATTTCCTCTATACTAAGAGCAACTTGACAAATTAGTTATTCCTCGAACTGGTTATAATAATTATTTTGTGTAACAGATTGCTCAGCTACTTTTGTGCGGTAAAAAGCAAAGTTTGTGTTGAATTTATTTAGTGGCTTTATCACGGGAACAAAATGTTATCCGTTTTCCACAGTCTCTTACAAATTTTCATGTCTTTTTTTTTTTTTTAACAATCTAACTATTATGTAGTATTGTATTTTGCAGATTTTCCCTACCTTAAGATTAATTTTTTTTGTTTAGTATTATGCCTTTCCTAACGAATGTTAAGTCCTACAAGCTGTCCAACATGACGCCTCATTTTGTTTCTTTCTCCCGTCCAATTGTCGAGACAATGCTGAGGAGATGCCCTCGTCGTAAGGCAATTTCTCCATCCATGCACGGAATTTTACACTGCCATGTAAGTGAATTTTACTTCAGAGTGCAGTCATTCTATCGTACATGCCAAAAAAATATTTTTCCCAAACAAGTTTGAAAATATTCCCTTACAATTGTCAGATAATTTTCCCAATATTTTTTACAGTATAATTTATATCATAAGGTCCCTTATTATAAAGCTCAGGATTTATCAGCCGATGTTCGAAGATCATCTCAACCGTTTATGTTTACACATCGTTAAAATCTAACTATGATTTTACAGACTAACAAAATCATCAGCGATCGGTTGAATTTGCAAGTATACTGGTAGTATGACATTGGAACAATTAATATATATTCCTAATAATTGGGAAACTTATTTTCAGAGCTCTACATTCAATCATGATGACACCATCTCCTTAACACAGATTCAACTATGAATTGATAACATGCGCTTGATACGTTGGGATGAAATCACGCACGACCAATTGCCTTATTTTAGCACCAAATTAGCTCCCTTTGGTCGCACACTATATATGAGACGAAAATCCTGTCTCTGCATGAGATTCGCTTTGTTCTATTACCACTAGCAGGTGGTAATCGTGTCGGACGATGCCTCTGGTCGGCGGTTGTTTTCTTGAGATCTCCCGTTTCCCTTGACCCTTGCAATCCTGCGCTGCTCCATACTCACCTTGCTTCATCCTCATCGGCTCTCAAGAATTAGATTTTGAGAGCCGCCCAAACTTCTCCACTCCACTTCACTTTATTACCGCTCAAAAATGTCACCGTTGTGCCCAGGCAATAAGAAAATTTATGTTCGTAGAGTGTGTGTTGGTGTGTGAATACAGTATGTAGAGATGCATGCGCGTGCACACACTTGCTTTAAATACTTGTATAAAAGATAGCTGAAGATTTATGTTAGAATTTTAAAAAAATATTCAAATTTCGAATTCTCTTATACCACGAGTTATAACATTGATAGTCCTCATTACCTGTTAAAATGCTTCAATATATAGTTTATATTAGCTGGAAGAAAGTCTTTTTTTTGCCGAATGAGATACACATCACACTAATTTACTCAAAACTTAAAATTGCATAAGCATAGACTATTTGAAAAGTCTCCCATAAAAATAACTAACCCATATCATTGATCAACGCACTAAGTTAGAGAACGCCTTTACATTATAACAAAGTTTTTCTTTAAATTAGTATAGTTTTATTACATTCTCTAGATTCTTATATTATTTTGAAAGAAGAGGATACTTGGTATAGAGAGACATTTCGTATCGCTGCCAATGCGTGCGTGTTTATGTCTGTGGGCTTGCAAAATATAACATTTTCGCAAAACAACATGTAAAATTTAATTAAAAAATGTGAAACCACCGAAAACATAATTTGAAATGTTTAAAAAATGGTGAAAATATTGTGCATTGGAATGTTATTCGGGAATAATTGAATTAACAGTTACATACTTGTACATTATTTCGCTGGTCGACTGGCTTTCTCGGGGATCTCTCGTTTCCCCCACCCTTGCATTCCGGTGCTGCTCCATACTCACATCGCTTCACCCTCATCGACTCTCAACACCTCGATGTTAAGAGCTGCCAAAATCTCTTTTTTCACTCATTAATTATTCATAAACATCAGTTTTTCATTCCTACTACTTTATGTATTAGAAACTAGTGATCATAAACTGGGAGAAGAGTGATGGTTAAAAAACAGATATAAAATCTGGAATCAGGTTTTCATCACAGGTGATAGGGTTTTATAATTGTCATTTCTCTAACGTCAGCATTCCAAAATTTCAGAACAATCCCTTAATATCAAAACCCATTCATTTGAACAATAACGAAATGCTGTTGTGTTTCGCACAAAATATTAATTGAGAAAATATATTTTAAATTATTTTACTATTGTAAGCATGTTTATTTTTGTATGTCACGTTAAGCTACAGTGGTTCTCATCAGTGTAAATATATATCATAACTTTAATAACTAGATCGTGTCCATAATCATGACAAAGTTTCTCATTTAGCAGGTCAGTAACATTTTAGCGTTTCTATTTTAGTTTATAATGATAGCTGAACTCTTAGTTATTCTCTTAATCCATTCCTAATTCCTAAAGTATTAAACTATACAACTGAACTGAACATGGATGTTTTAATCACTTATGTATGTTTATATATATGTGAGTGCAGTAAAGGGCACTATGTCACAAGTATGGAGGTTTACAGGCTAAATCTACTCTATAGGCAAAATCGCTTATTATTTCGTGTAGGAGATAGTGCTTTGCACCTCAGAAATGAGCGCAGAAAATACAATTAGCCATGTCAAAACCTCAGTTTTGTAAAATGTACATAAGGCATACATGTATATATATCAAACAAGAATATTTTGAAGTTCAGATCAAAAGGCTTTAAAATCATTTATTATGCAAAATTACAAAAAAGAAAAAAACTATTTTCTCCTAATATAAATGTTACTGCAGTTAACCCTTGAATGTCGAGGTTTTCAAACTGCGTAATTTAAAATCAATACCTGACTTAGTTGTGATAACAAACAAACTAGTCAATAAATAGGTGACATCGTGGTTGGAAATCTCACACTTGCAACAATTTGGTGTTAATATAATCACAGTTTATTAAGAAAACAAAACTCTACTTTACATACTGAATAGTTAGTCAGCAAACGACTGCAGCATTTCAAAATTCTTTGCTGCTTTTTTAAAGATTCGAGTTGTACTCATTTACAAACTTTTTTAGCTAATTTAAACACGATAATTATTATCGCCAGTATACTCTGTGATGACAGTTTAAAGTTTAAAAGTTCTAAACGCTAGTGACATCACACCTATTTTTCAACAATAAAATAAAATTAACATTAATATTAACTGATAATGGATTTTATTTCAAGAACACACATTTAAGAGTTTGATTATTATTTCAAGTAATTATCAACATTCTTAAATACACTCTTTAGAAAACGCGGATTTTCAAGGACACTTACGTTTCTTAATAAACTCTTTAGGTCATCAATATGATAATAACTATATTATTTGCGTAAAGTATAATCTTAGACATTTTAGTCATGAAGTCCAGGAAAACCCAAGTTACCGTTATAAAGATCCAATGTTTCAAGTGAATTTTCAGTGACTTATCTTATTCATGGAAACAGCAGGAACATTTAAATATAGAGCGCGTTGTTACATATATCTAGCCTGAGATATGCACAAGACCATAAGAGGGATTGAGGGTTAATATAAAAGCACTAAATACCGTAAAAAAAACCGCTTTAATATAAATATTAAATGATGAAAATACTCCACAATATACCATGATATATTAATACGGAAGCCTCAGTTAACTCAGCTCAATGATGGAAGGAAGGAGCGTCTGCTTAAGTCTCTACGCGCGAAGCCAAAATGACAGACGTTGCTTCTCGCTGTTAGCTCACTGAAATAAGCCAAAGTGATATGGCACGGGCTGAGCTATCGCGCCTCAGCACGGAGGCAGTCTGGAACTCGCTGTGGAGCCTCGTAGAGCCAGCCTCTCTCAGGGACCCCACACGATGGGGAGCCTCGGAGATCTCGTCGTCGGAGTGGGGCAGAGAGACTTGGGCGGCTGTAGACAGCGACGTCTCGAGCGCCAGTGGGGGTGAAGCGAGTTGAGTATGTAGCAGCGCCGGAATGCGAGGGCGGGGGAAACGGGAGATCACAGAGAAAACCCGCCGACCAGCACCATCGTCCGGCACGTTTCCCAGATGCGAAAATCCGGGGCGTGAGCCTACCGGGAATCGGACCCGGTTCGCCATGATGGGAGGCAAGTAGTCTGACCACTACACCACCGCGGCCCCAGCTCGTCGTCGGGGCTGGCGGCATACATAGAACGACACTTGGCTCCTCGCGTTCGCGCCTTTACAGTTTCTACTGCTTTCATTTTTCTGCCGGGGATCGGCTGTTGTCATAAAAGTACCCCACGCTGTTTGAAGTTGCTCGCTGGTTCTTCCTGGTTCCCTGGCTTGCTATATGTTTTCTGAATGGGTCGGGATTGTATTATTTTCCTATCCATTACAGTATCAAGGGTGGCCAAACTTTTAGTATTCAGAGTAAAGCTAGAATATGGAGTAAACGTTTTGCTGTCTAAATTTGCACCAGGTACGTACTCTTTTAAACAGCGGCTGCAAAATCTATGCCATTTTAGCTTTATATGGGAACGTTAAGTACAAATAGTCATGTAAAGTTTTTTATAAATGCGGAGGATAATTCACACTTGGAAAATATTCGAATTCATAACTTGCTTGGTCGTGATAAAGTGCTCCCCTCCTGTATTGGGCCTACAAGAAGCTGCTTAGTTTATAACGTGATAAAATATTTAGTTACAGGTAAACAAATAAAACAATCTTAACAAGGGTATGTTTATTACTACATTACTAATGTATTTCTTAAAAAATCTAACCGGAAAACGTTTTATGTAAATGTATGTGCACGCAAATAATAACATGGCGTTTTTTATTTAACCTCCTACTTGCTAACGAAACATCGTCTTTGCAGTGCAATAATTTATAATTTTTATGTAAAACAATAGGGTAGTCTGAAATAACCTTAGCGAAACATGTATCAATTATATTAGGTCTGAAATTAGTTCCTATGATTTTATGGGAGAGAGTGCCTATATTGTCCCTTAGCCTGACGAGCACTAACCATAATTTGCTGGACGAATTGTTCATCACCAAGTGTGTCGTTACTTTTCAATACATTTAAGTTAAGCCTCGAAGGTTGTGCATTATAAACAATGCCCTACCAACACAACGATATGGTTTACATTACTGTTGGATCCGAGCCCGTAATTTTCCATGTTGGAAACATTGCGACGTTTCCGATGGCTTGCGATTGACGCTTTTAAAAGTGGGAGGGGGACGGGGACTACTTAGGTGCCTCCGTTTCCTTCGTCAGTGTAATCCGGCCATGATTTTTCTTGGCTCACATTTCATACACTTCTGGAATGACGAATTAAATACTCATTCCAAACCAGAAACTTTTACAAAGAGGTTGTCACCCTTTGCCCTTGCTGCAGCAGCGTCAAAATAACAAACGTTTATTAATAGAGAGTATTTTATTTTTGGGATTGAAACATTTTTTGCTTACCAAGAACAGTTAAGCAGAAAATATGTGGGTTCGATCCAGCCCGGTCGGAATGTCCATTTACCCTACAAGATGTTTCTTTATCATAGATGAATCCTGAATAATATTTTTATCTCGTGTTTACGCATTTCACTGTAATTTACGTAACAGCGGTACATTAAAAGTAAGTGATAATTTAAAAAGTCACCTGATTATAAAACATATATATTTAATACGTTAGATTTGAAAGCGTTTAAAAGTCTTATCAATCCAAATAACAAAAATTGTTTACTCTATAATTGCAATGCTCATGTTTTTGTGATAAATTATGTAAGAATCAGTTCTTTCTTGGGTTGAAAAAAAAAATGAAGCCCACCATTAAGTAGTCGCCATTGTATTGCAATATAGACGCTGCTAAAATCGTTTCTCTGTAATTTTCCATATTAAAAGTTAGTTTCAAACGGTGGCGCGTATCTAAGTTTTCAAACTGGATTTATTTTTCTTTTTGACGCAAGAAAATGTTTTTAAACAGTCCGCCTGTAGCGTACACCGTCAATCGAGGGGCCACTGAAAAGCATGAATTTAATTATTTGTATAATCTCAAATGGGGTAATGGAAATGGGACATAAAAATGCAACCAGTTAGGGGAATGATGGTCACCCATTACCTTTTGAATGAGCAGTGGTAAACTGCAGCGAGGGGGATCATAGGAAGTTTATTTCAGTGACACTGGACGGTTTTTTATCGAGCAAGTCGTACAAAAAACTACCAGAAAAATTCCCAGCCCGTAAACCTTGCAGCATTCAAAGTTCACGACGGTGATGTGAGAACGGACCCGGTTAAAGTATCTCCAGGAGATGTGGAAGGGCGTTGGGGTTACACTTTATTGACGCAGCTCTCCTTTGTCCAACGGACCTCCTACGGGGTACGAAAGGCCCGCATATAAGCAAAGCATAATGATAAGAGGGGGGGGGGAGGAGAGAAAGTGTTGGTACCAACCGGCCCGTCCGCTTGCTTTACCGGAACTATGGTGCGCAGTCCCCAATACTCGCCATCGTAAGATAAAGAGGCGTACTTGTGCTGAGTTGCACACACCAACCACACCTTTCACGCCGCGTATCTGAGTAAATGAAAACATTCCGAAAACTGGCTAGGGAGACGATACACACGAAAATGTAACGAGTGTGTTACGAAGCATTCCATCATTGAATACCCAGCACGCTCTGGAGCGGCTAGCAGATCGCGCAGAACGTTATATATATATATATATATATATATATATATATATGGTCGTATGCACAATAATAGGTAA
The DNA here is from genome assembly GCA_002778355.1 of Clitarchus hookeri. NCBI lineage: Eukaryota > Metazoa > Arthropoda > Insecta > Phasmatodea > Phasmatidae > Clitarchus > Clitarchus hookeri. Next base: position 930,254 of record NQII01000143.1, read on the forward strand.
GTAAAAAATGATCATCACACTTCCTGTTTAGTTTACGAGTTCAGTCATAGAACTTTTCATATGTATGAATATTTGAGTGGCGTTTTTTTTTTACTATTATTGAAAATACAATATTTAAAGTTGCTGGATTCCAGTAACTGCGCAATACAAGAAGGATGACAGCGTAACAACAACAACAAAATTCATAATGGCCACGGTCCAAGAAAATAACGCAGTTAAAAAAATTATGATATTGAAAGAGGTCTGACTTCAGTACACTACAAGACACGAAAACCTGCTTCTACTAGAAGTGATTAGTTTATCTAAATACTTATTTCAGAAATATTTTGAAAAATATTGCTTAGCTTTTACGTTTTAAACTTAGTTTTAATTTTTATAATTAGTTTTATTTATAATAGTTTTGTATATCAATAAATTTGCGTAGGTATCACAATCCGGCAATTCTAAAACAGATTAATCCAACGTTGTTTTCAGTGCCCCTCTTGGATGTGATAAAAGACCAGAGTTTAGAAGCTGCTAGGCCATACGTCAGAGGAAACCCCAGAAGATATTATGTAATGGTATGGTGCAGTCTAACATACGAATGCTTTTTATGAGTATTCCACGTACACAGAAATAACAGAGTACGGTAGTGTTAGTGGAACCACCTTGTAATTTTTCTTCCATATACACACTTCTCACTTTACTAGCAATATTAGGTGGAGATATTTGGACAGGGGAAATGAACTAATTTTTAAATAAAAAGCACTACTCATGTTGGAAAACAGTCAATATAACTGCCTGCAAGGCGTCACATTTTATAACAATTGCCATTATTATCAATTTCTCAGTACAGATTCTGAACGTAAGAACTGATTACATAACGCCAATTTCGTGAGAAATCAACACAGAAGATCTTCTAAGGAACTATGAACAGGTACACCTGTACAATTAGAAATAAAAACCAGAGATTTCAAAGAGAGAAATTACATGTACCAATAATTCAGTAAATATGCCATTACGAAATTGACATTCTTTGGAAGTCATTGCAAACCACTGCCTAAGGACAGCGAAATTCACTATAAAACGGCATCGATCACCAATAAATCAGTGAAAGTAAATCACTATAATCCCAGCAAGATTTAGTTATTTCGTTCGAGCATCTTCCAGTGATTTGCTGTCCGATTGCACATATTTGAAGCAATTCTCCATGCTCACTGACCGTTTCGTTGCTAGTTTTACGCCAGATCAAAAACATTTTATGTCATGAGATCATAGAAGAAATGCATGTATAAGTAGAGCTTATGACGGACAAAAATTCTACGGATTGTTTAGTGTTATTTATGCACTTTTGTAAGCTCTCTTAATTCATTCTATCTACTCAGTCAACATCTCTTTCCAGGTGTACACGTAAGACACTCATGAACCAAGTGACTGGAATCCATACATCGATGAGAAACTGGGAAATTCTTAGAACCGGATAGGACATGCCATTTAGTATTATAATATGAAAAACCAACAAGGAACCACATTCAGTTCCAACGAGAAAATATTATTTATAGTAAGGTGTCAATACCTGTAAATAATTTTCCCAGTTCGCTGCGAACATCACTATTTGCATCAGTGTTTACAATTAAATACCCCACTGTTAAGAGCTTCACTTCATTTTGCCTTAAAATGAAAAACTATCTATGCACAATTAAGTTAAAAACTTACATACTATCTGTTGTGAAACTGGAACTATGTTATTATGCTCATTATTAAATAAAATAATTATAATTTATTAATTACCCCAAAAATTATATTTCTATTGTAGATTAATTTAAAACCGTAAGGGTGTGTTATGAACATGTTAAGTAAAATGTAAGAAATAAGAGTACTACTTAATCTTACGTTTCTACGTTAAAAATTGTAATAATAAGTTACTGCCACCCATCTCTAGCTGTATTATAGCTGATAACGGTTATGCCTGCTCTTTTAAGGAACGAGTTGCTCTTTTGAGTCCACAAGTGAACTGCACCGAGTCGCTTTCCCTGCCGAATACCATAAGCCGAGTCGAGTGGAGAGATTTGGGCAGCTCTTAACATCGAGATCTTGAAAGCCGATGAGGGTGAAACGAGGTAAGTGTGGAGTGGCACCGGAATACAAGGGCGGGGGTAAACGAGAGATCTCCGAGAAAACCAGCTGACTAGCGGCATTGTCTCACATGCAAAAATCTGGGGATTGACTCCGTCGGGAATCAAACCAGGTTTGCTTTGGTGGAAGGCGAGTAGTCTGACCGCTACATCACCGTGGCCGCACAACGAGCAGAGCGTTGAACGGTCCCGGTAAGACTTCTCACATTCTTCTTCTCATAGACGATATAAAGTTCAGAATTTCTTTAATAGTTGAATGTTGTTTGTCAAATTGTTGCAGATGCATTCTTCAGATTTTCGAAATTCATACATCTGGTTTGGTTTTACTAGACTAATATTGCTAATCTCAACGAATCGTAATACATTCAATTTTACGTTGTGATTTCTGGCGCCTTCATTTCTTTATGTCTTTGGGCTGACCAAAACAAGNATCGTAATACATTCAATTTTACGTTGTGATTTCTGGCGCCTTCATTTCTTTATGTCTTTGGGCTGACCAAAACAAGACCTAGACATAATGTCTAATGATACTGACTACAACTCTAAAGCTTTCATTTTTTTTTTTCGAGGCACAGATGCACCGCAGACATCATGGCTCGCGTGACACCAGACGCTAAATCCAGCCTGCCTGAAAGAAGCGAGATCAATGTCGTCTGAGAGCAGGGTGCGGAGACCTTTGCGTGACATTTCCTGTATGGAAGTTAGCGTCGCGACACCTCCTACCTGATGTAGCGACACTTCGGCAGGCACGTACCCAGAAATTTGGATTCGGGATGTTCAGCATTGGCCTAGCCTGGGTGGATCATGGGTGTGGGCCACTTGCCCCTTTGTAGTGGAAGAAACACTGTATCTACGTACGCAAACTATAAATCAGATAAATTATCCATGTATCACACAAATCTCAATAAATGTTTCCTTCGTGAAATTGAATCCAACTGNACTATAAATCAGATAAATTATCCATGTATCACACAAATCTCAATAAATGTTTCCTTCGTGAAATTGAATCCAACTAACAAAAAAAAAAAAACTGTGGAAATGTTAACGATGTTCCTTAAAAACTAACGCCACCCATGCCTGATTGAAATTCTAGATACGCTCATGAATGCCAGCTTATATTCATACAATTAACTGTTCGGTGTACTATTTCCGTGAACACTGCCAACGAATATTGGTTTAAACATTAAAACAATATAAACAAGNGACAAAACAAAACTGTGGAAATGTTAACGATGTTCCTTAAAAACTAACGCCACCCATGCCTGATTGAAATGCCAGCTTATATTCATAAAATTAACTGTTCGGTGTACTATTTCCGTGAACACTGCCAACGAATATTGGTTTAAACATTAAAACAATATAAACAAGCATGCAATAAAAAATAATAGGTTTTGAAAATTTTAAAATATAGTATTTACAACAGAGAATATACCGAAGTAAAAAGCAGCTTAGGAATGGGCTATAATGGCGATAACCTCAGGTACCAGTTGGTTGAAATACGCAATTGTTGTTTTCTCAACATTTTATTTACGATTTTTTTTTTCGTCTATTATATTCAAAGGGGTTTTTACTTTTGGGAGGGTCCAGACCCCCTGNAATTTTATTCAGGATTTTTTTTTTTCGTCTATCATATTCAAAGGGGTTTTTACTTTTGGGAGGGTCCAGACCCCCTGGGCCGTTCTCTTTGATACGTGCCTGCTGTCCGATAGCAAATGTCATCAAACATGTTAGTGTCTCGTGTGAAAACCGAGCTTGATTTCAGCCATGTAACGACAGAGACCGGAAATGTATAAAGGCTTGATGGTATGCAGGGCAGGCAGTAGGATTGTCTACACGTGCAGAGGCTATGAGCTTGCGTTGAGTAAGCTTACTATATGACATTTACACATACTCCACACTAAGACTTAAAAAACCGTAGGCAAATATACGTACTTCGAAAGTCGCACGTAATTCCGTTAGCCAATTACCAATTTCGGAACCCACAGGCTGGCCCTGAGTTCCTGGTTAGTTTGGTATATTTGCTTCGCAATGGGAAATTAGGTGTTGCTCTATGCATAATATTCCTCAAGCTACGACAAAACGTTGATCTAACGCCCTCGTTACTGGCCATAAATTTTATCGACAATCGTTTGTTTCGAAACCACTTGTCTACGTAGCTTGCCCGGTTTATTGTCGGCTATCGCTTCTAATCCGAAATCAAACAGCAACGCGGGAATTATATCCCGCCGCGACAGGGAGCGATAAACCGATGCGTCGTTTATGAACCGTTGCATCGTCGGCCGTCATGTTCAGCTCTCCGAAAACAAAACAAAATCCCATCCATTTTTTTTTCGCTTGCGCGTAACGATTCAAAGCCCGCAGTCGTAAATTTTTCATTGGCGCGTGTTAAATCTCTAGCTCGCTTTCGCTCGTCAGTTGACAGGAGGTGCAATAAACCGGTTCCTGGTGGATGCTTGGCATGTCGCAACAATAAACTACGAATTACGATACTGCCACCTCTCCCCTCCCCCTTACACAGTCAACGCGTTTTCCACAAGGTTAAAGCTGCCTTTGTTTAAGAGGGGTGGTTGCGGTGGAGGGGTTTGGGGAACGCTACTGCTTTAAAATAAAATACTGACGAGAATTTAGCGTCGCCCAGTTAATGCTTTGAATGGTTACGATGGGGTTGATTTACACGCATATATGGCCCTATGAACTTGTTGGGTAGCCTCAAGGCGAATACATCGCATCTGTTACTCAAGGCAAGCGTGGATGCTGCAGTACTAACATCTTGTAGGCATACATAAAATGTTCAACTGAGATGGTTTACAAATGTATCATTTAGCGAGATGAGACAAATCGAGAATAAAATATTTTATCTAGCAATTTGTAAAAGTACTGAAACCGAAGCACATCAACGCATAGCTATATGCTGTTCTCGTTAAAGTGAGCTCTTTTAATGCCATGCTTAAAAATTCCTTTCAATTTATTTTAATCTTTTCGGCAATTGTTAATACAAAAATTTTCACATTATTAATAAATACAATGTATAACTTTTATATCTCTCAAAATGTAACGTCCAAAGCAACAATGAGATATAAAGTTTTGTTATTATGCTTACTAGGAAGGCCTTAAAAAGTACTACTAAATTTGCCGCGAAGAGGCTATAAATACGTATTTTCACTATAAAAAACACGATAAACACTACACAAAAATTTCTGCAAAAATAATACACAAATAAAGACAGCTTATTCGTCACAAATACCACATAAGTTCACGTGAAAACAAAATAATCGTCTGCGTCTTATATCCAAGTAGAGTACTCGCCCCTGAATACAGCTTAGACTTATCTAAACGAAGAAATTATTACAGAATATTGTGAGTTTTCTCAATTTGTAGACTACCTCGTCCGTGATTGTTTCTAACTGATCCCCCGGTTAATATACAGTATGGCTGGTTCGAAGTTGTTTAAACGCTTTTTTACGAAGACTGGTTAACGTATTCCCGTTCTCCTTAAAGGCAGCGGTGCCATAGTAGCCAAACTACACGTCCCCAATCACAGCGACGGTTTTTCAATTCTCGGTGGGGTCACGCCCAATTCTCGTATGTAAGTTGCTGTTGGCCGGTGCGTTTCTCTTGCGGTACTCCCGCTCTCTTCCCCCGTGGTATTCCTTTACTTCTCCATCTCTACCTCACTTCGCCCCTGTTGATGTTCGTAATTGCCGCAAAAATCTCTTTCGTTAGTTTTCCTTGGCGATTGTATACACTCTCGAAGTACCTTAAAGCCCATAATGAATCTACAGACGTTTAAGTATACTTCGATCGAGTCATACAGAAGAGTTGTTAGAATATTGAATGAGTTACTATTAGAGTATTTATTGCTGCGATATGCATCAAAAAGAAAAAGAAAGAGGATTCAGTTAAATGTAATTGTATTATATTTTTTGTAAGGCAAGCAATTATATTTTTACTATCCCCTTTCAGTATTGCTGTGAATCTCCATACAATGTTAACGTTAAAATACAGCTTACGCAGCAATAAATAGAGAATTTATAAAATTTATTACATAAGTGTAAGAGCAAATGAAAAATAATTTTCAACTAAACATCTGTTTACACAGTAATGGATTAACAAACTTTCGACTTGGAGTCAAGAGGTGTGAATCTGATACTTTAGATTTTTCAAAATTTATTGAAGTAAATTAGGCAAAATCGAACCATATGGGATAATAATTACAAGACGACAAAGTTATGCGAATAGTTAACGAGCAGAATGCAAGGTATCCATTATAAAAGTCCAGCACTTTGTAGATAATGTGCAAAGCCATGGTTACCTCCTCTTGACGATTCATACTCGTATATGTATGCTAGCTACGCTCTACCTATCCCTCCCTCCCCACAAAGAAGATTACACTTTTTTGTCTGAGAAATCATCTTCCACTGAGAAAATGGCTTTTCTGAAGTCTATAAATATTGCCTACATTGCGTACTACTACATTAAACGGAAATGCGTATTTTAATATTTTCTGATGGTAACGGTTATATTCATTGTTTCAGGAAGTTGCAAAAGGGACCAAGTCCTAAGAATTTAAAATTTTAGGAAAACCACAAAACACTTTTATTGTAGATCTGGATATGTAACAGGTAACCTATGATTTAAATTCAGATAGTATAGGGTTTTTGGAACGGTATTGAACATAATTTACATTTATATACTTATGATTGTTGTATATTTTGTATTAATAATGTTTTTGGACTTTGTAACTTTTCCAAATGAAGCAACTTTCAGTATAAGAATATTAGATAATCATAATATCCTTGGTATATTTTATTGGAACAATTAACATTTTGATACAAGATAACATTTTCTTCAACTGCAACCAAAATGTCACACTCATTCAACATTATAATAGAGTTGGCAAAAAGAATCAATATTGAATTGGCAAAAATAATCAATATTGCTTTCTTTGTAATGTGTAAACATACTTGCATGGCAATCCAATTTCTCTTTGTAAAACCTCCTTGCCTCTGTGATCCACATGAGCTAGGCCTTTAATGATGGCCTTCTGAATCACATTTTTTTTACACACGTCTTTGTTGACCACCCCCTTTCTCTTTCTGGTTCCTCCCTCCATTTTTATGTAAATGAATGTACACAAATACTCTTAGCTTCAAGAAAAGCTATAGACTTATCAAAGTAAAATCAAAGTCAAGCAGTGCTACCAACTTCTAAAAATATGTAGCACAGCCTTCTTTACAGCCACTAAATTTCATTTACATATATTTACCTAAACAGTACTCCTTAATAATAATTCACAGGCGGCTTTGTATGTATAATAAACACAATACCCTTGTAGTGAACATAAGTATTTTCTTCAACAATTGTTACCATGTCCAGGACTTCATATATTTTACAAGTTCCAGACATGTTGATACACCATTTAAATGTGTATATAGTAAAGGACTTGGTTCATTTTATTGCTGAAATCCNCAAGTTCCAGACATGTTGATACACCATTTAAATGTGTATATAGTAAAGGACTTGGTTCATTTTATTGCTGAAATCCAAGAAGATGCTATGGAGTGTCAGAGACTGGTATAAACTGGATTTGCACATAAAATGGACTTGGTCCCTTATGCAAATTCCTGATTCAATTAGTGAAGTATTTTCTAGAATGTTACGTGTCGAATTTAGCAATTCATTTTAAAAACCACGTGAAGCAACTTTTCATTCTCTCACCTTAAGAAATGTATCAAAACTGTGGCAATAGAAACAGTGTCCTTAAAAGTTAAGTGTTCATTGTAAATTGAGTATATTTCAAAGAGCTTCTTGGGGTCTACGTTTTAGCCTTCTGTGAAAACTTTCGAACTATGTAAAATTAAAATTTTCGTGGGAGAATCATATTAAATGCCAGTCCTCGTCCGAATTCAAGATATCGGAAACAGTCTTAAAAAAATTGTTTTAAATAAAAAAACATACCTTAAAACAAATAAATGCAATAATAAAGAGTGAATTTTTCTCCTGCTTTCTGTTATTGAAATATAATATTTTACACTTTTTTATTGTGTTTTTGTTAGNATAAAGAGTGAATTTTTCTCCTGCTTTCTGTTATTGAAATATAATATTTTACACTTTTTTATTGTGTTTTTGTTAGGGTATATATTGTTTAATTATATCTTTACTATTTAATTATATTTTACAATAAATATTATTCCATAAAATTTATAATGTTGAAAAAATAAAATAGTATTACAAAAAAAGCTGTCGATATTCACTTCCAGCAGAAAAACGTTAAGTCTCTTAGTAACTTTCATAATTTTACGGACTGTGTTTATAAATATATGAATATATGTATAATAATCTGAAATTCGGTTGAGGGTGACGCGGTGACTGAGAGGTCGGGGTGGTATTGTCGTTTTTCGTAGTTTGCGACATGCCAACAAACTAAAATATTAACCCCGCTTAGTTAAAGGCCGATCAGATACAGTAATTATNTTTTCACTATAAAAAACACGATAAACACTACACAAAAATTTCTGCAAAAATAATACACAAATAAAGACAGCTTATCCGTCACAAATACCACATAAGTTCACGTGAAAACAAAATAATCACTCGCGTCTTATATCCAAGTAGAGTACTCGCAGCTGAATACAGCTTAGACTTATCTAAACGAAGAAATGATTACAGAATATTGTGAGTTTTCTCAATTTGTAGACTACCTCGTCCGTGATTGTTTCTAACTGATCCCCCGGTTAATATACAGTATGGCTGGTTCGAAGTTGTTTAAACGCTTTTTACGAAGACTGGTTAACGTATTCCCGTTCTCCTTAAAGGCAGCGGTGCCATAGTAGCCAAACTACACGTCCCCAATCACAGCGACGCTTTTTCAATTCTCGGTGGGGTCACGCCCAATTCTCGTATGTAAGTTGCTGTTGGCCGGTGCGTTTCTCTCGCGGTACTCCCGCTCTCTTCCCCCGTGGTATTCCTTTACTTCTCCATCTCTACCTCACCTCACCCCTGTTGATGTTGGTAATTGCCGCAGAAATCTCTTTCGTTAATATTCCTTGGCGACTGTATATACTCTCGAAGTACCTTAAAGCCCATAATGAATCTACATACGTTTATATATATTTCGATAGTTATTAGAATCTTGAATGAGTTACTTTTAGAGTATTTATTGCTGTGATACGAATCAAAAAGAAAAAGAAAGAGGATTCAGTTAAATGTAATTGTATTATTTTTTTTGAAAGGCACGCAATTCTATTTTTACTATCCCCTTTCAGTATTGCTGTGAATCTCCATCCAATGTTAACGTTAAAATACAACTTACGCAGCAATAAATAGAGAATTTATAAAATTTATTACATAATTGCAAGAGCTAATGGAAAATAATTTTCAACTAAACATATGTTTGCACAGTAATGGATTAACAATCTTTTGACTTTGAGCCAAGTGGTGTGAACCTGATACCTTAGGTTTTTCACCATTTATTGAAGTAAATTAGGCAAAATCGAACCATATGGGATAATAATTACAAGACGACAAAGTTATGCGAATAGTTAACGAGCAGAATGCAAGGTATCCATTATAAAAGTCCAGCACTTTGTAGATAATGTGCAAAGCCGTGGTTGCCTCCTCTTGACGATTCATACTCGTATATGTATGCTAGCTACGCTCTACCTATCCCTCCCTCCCCACAAAGAAGATTACACTTTTTTGTCTGAGAAATCATCTTCCACTTAGAAGATGGCTTTTCTGAAGTCTATAAATATTTTGCCTGCATTGCGTACTACCACATTAAACGGAAATGCGTATTTTAATATTTTCTGATGGTAACGGTTATATTCATTGTTTCAGGAAGTTGCAAAAGGGACCAAGTCCTAAGAATTTAAAATTTTAGGAAAACCACAAAACACTTTTATTGTAGATCTGGATATGTAACAGGTAACCTATGATTTAAATTCAGATATATAGGGTTTTTGGAACGGTACTGAACATAAATTACATTTATATACTTATGTTTGTTGTATATTTTGTATTAATAATGTTTTTGGACTTTGTAACTTTTCCAAATGAAGCAACTTTCAGTTTAAGAATATTAGATAATCATAATATCCTTGGTATATTTTATTAGAACAATTAACATTTTGATACAAGATAACATTTTCTTCAACTGCAACCAAAATGTCACACTCATTCAACATTATAATAGAGTTGGCAAAAAGAATCACTATTGAATTGGCAAAAATAATCAATATTGCTTTCTTTGTAATGTGTAAACATACTTGCATGGCAATCCAGTTTCTCTTTGTAAAACCTCCTTGCCTCTGTGATCCACATGAGCTAGGCCTTTAATGATGGCCTTCTTAATCACAATTTTTTTACACACGTCTTTGTTGACCACCCCCTTTCTCTTTCTGGTTCCTCCCTCCATTTTTATGTAAATGAATGTACACAAATACTCTTAGCTTCAAGAAAAGCTATAGACTTATCAAAGTAAAATCAAAGTCAAGCAGTGCTACCAACTTCTAAAAATATGTAGCACAGCCTTCTTTACAGCCACTCTATTTCATTTACATATATTTACATAAACAGTACTCCTTAATAATAATTCACAGGCGGCTTTGTATGTATAATAAACACAATACCCTTGTAGTTAACATAAGTATTTTCTTCAACAATTGTTACCATGTCCAGGACTTCATATATTTAGCAAGTTCCAGACATGTTGATACACCATTTAAATGTGTATATAGTAAAGGACTTGGTTCATTTTATTGCTGAAATCCAAGAAGATGCTATGGAGTGTCAGAGACTGGTATAAACTGGATTTGCACATAAAATGGACTTGGTCCCTTATGCAAATTCCTGATTCAATTAGTGAAGTATTTTCTAGAATGTTACGTGTCGAATTTAGCAATTCATTTTAAAAACCACGTGAAGCAACTTTTCATTCTCTCACCTTAAGAAATGTATCAAAACTGTGGCAATAGAAACAGTGTCCTTAAAAGTTAAGTGTTCATTGTAAATTGAGTATATTTCAAAGAGCTTCTTGGGGTCTACGTTTTAGCCTTCTGTGAAAACTTTCGAACTATGTAAAATTAAAATTTTCGTGGGAGAATCATATTAAATGCCAGTCCTCGTCCGAATTCAAGATATCGGAAACAGTCTTAAAAAAATTGTTTTAAATAAAAAAACATACCTTAAAACAAATAAATGCAATAATAAAGAGTGAATTTTTCTCCTGCTTTCTGTTATTGAAATATAATATTTTACACTTTTTTATTGTGTTTTTGTTAAGGTATATATTGTTTAATTATATCTTTACTATTAATTATATTTTACAATAAATATTATTCCATAAAATTTATAATGTTGAAAAAATAAAATAGTATTACAAAAAAAGCTGTCGATATTCACTTCCAGCAGAAAAACGTTAAGTCTCTTAGTAACTTTCATAATTTTATGGACTGTGTTTATACATAAATCTGAAATTCGGTTGAGGGTGACGCGGTGACTGAGAGGTCGGGGTGGTATTGTCGTTATTCGTAGTTTGCGACATGCCAACAAACTAAAATATTAACCCCGCTTAGTTAAAGGCCGATCAGATACAGTAATTATTCTGTCTTCTATTTTTTTGAATTCGCGTCTCCACGCCCTTTACGCAGTGTACCCGTACGTGGAAATTGGCGCATTCAAGTATTTTGCTGCTATCGCACTCTGTTACTCTCTCTTTAACGTTTGTTTCTATTTTCCATGTAAGTAAATATTTTTGGTTTCAAAAGGTTTGCTGGCTGTTATATATAAATATATATACATATATATTGGAAAATGGATTAAAATTTTAGTGATAAAAGGCGCGTTTGGTTTATGTAAATAACTACTGATCGATGACACACACGTGTACACCTTTTTATGTAGTATATTTTGAGAAGTCGCTTTCGTAAAAATAATATTAAATTCGTGCTGTGGGAAACTCAATAAAATACTGTCAATAATAAAAAAATATACACAAAACAAATAAATAACAACAAATAACATCCTCGTTGCACAGCTGAAGTATGCGAAGTCCTCGTCACTAAACGTATCTTTTTTTGGCAGCAAACGTATGGAGGAGGGTACGCATCAGCATCCATTGCGAGAATTCGTACGGTATATAAAGATGGCGGCATCCCTAATGTATACTTTANTATACACAAAACAAATAAATAACAACAAATAACAACCTCGTTGCACAGCTGAAGTATGCGAAGTCCTCGTCACTAAACGTATCTTTTTTTGGCAGCAAACGTATGAAGGAGGGTACGCATCAGCATCCATTGCGAGAATTCGTACGGTATATAAAGATGGCGGCATCCCTAATGTATACTTTAGTTAACAGGTTCGGCAGATGTCTTACCAATCTGCGGGGCCGCGGTAGCTGAGCGGTTAGCTTGCTCGTCTCCCACCACGGCGAACCGGGTTCAATCCCCGGCCGGGTATTCCGGACTTTCCTATGTGGTAATCGTGCAGTTGGTCGGCGGGTTTTCTCGGGGATGACCCGTTTACCCCCGCCCTTTCATTCCGGCGCTGCTCCATTCTCACCTCAATCACTCTCATCGGCTCTCAAGACCTCGCTGTTAAGAGTCGCTCAAATCTCTTCACTCACTCACTTGCTAATCTGAAACATGGTGTGTGTGTGTGTGGGATAGTAATCGTTATTTATTTATAATGCAAAGAAGATATTCAGGCGCTAGTTCAACGGCGAGGAACGGGAGATTTTGATTTAAGGAACTTCAACAGCATAAACATGGAAAAGTGTTGAGAAGCGAGCATGGGAAACCGTCAGTATTGCCGCCGTCCGGGTCGAACCCACGACCTCCCGGACGCGAGGCAGGCATGCTGCCGTTACGTTCGACGCACTCGGCACGCAGCAAACAGACTCGGAGAGTGATTTCTGGGGGATAAATAATTAAATGGGCCGAGGACAGGAAGGGGAAGTGCTGCAGCGACCGCAATTACCCAGGCGCGGCCGGCGAGTCAGCAAGTGTATCTCGGGCGTGAGGTCAGCTGTCAACACGCGAACACACATTAGGTNACATTAGGTGGAGGGGGGGGGGGACGCCAGTGTTTGGCCAGCGCGGTGCTCATTTGCGGTCGTGTGGCCGATCCCGATCCCCGAAGCACGTCTTGTTTGGACACGCGATGAACCGCCCCTGTCAATATGTCGCCGCGGGGTGGTAGCGTCCTGTCCCCCCTCATAATAACACCCCGTCACGGTCCACCATCTGGGCGGCTTTCCAAAACGTTGCTCGGAGAGTAGAGTAGAGTAACAGAGAGTAACATCTGAGGAAAGCTGTAAACATAGTTTTGGAACGAGCATGATGTAAATAGCTTTCTGTGTTTACAAATATGTACTGATTAACAAACCAGTGTAAATTCCAAAAAAATATTTGTCCCTTTTCCCATATTCTTTCTTTTTCAAAATGTTGGTGAAATTCATAAACAGCTGTTCTTGCGATAAATTAACAATATAAATTACGTCAAAAAAAAATTGCAAATTTGTAATTTTCTGCCGTGCGTCTGTAAACAGAATGTCCACATTTCCTTTCAATTTGTTTAACTCTTCTAAACTTTCTGACATTTTCAGTTCACCCTTCGTTACTCGCTGAAATAGTGCGTGTAAAAGTTTTACTCTGGCAAGATGCTCACAGTAACTACTCTGTAGTTTTGGGGCACTGCAGAGAGCGAGTAAAACATTTATTCGAAGTGTTTTGGAACANGCTCACAGTAACTACTCTGTAGTTTTGGGGCACTGCAGAGAGCGAGTAAAACATTTATTCGAAGTGTTTTGGAACAGCCAGAAAGAAAAGTTTACTCACAGAGTAACGTTTTGGGATGCCGCCCTGCAGAGTGCCTTCTGCTCGCCCAGTGGAGGTTAATGGTACGTGAATCGACGCTGTAATTTTTCATCGCATTCCTCAAGTTTTTGGAATCCAGTATAGAAAAACCAAGTCAGTAGTAATTTTACATATCTGTTTTAACTAACTTTTTGATTAAATATTTTACCAGGTTGAGGTATTCCTGCCGAGCTAAATCTTGCACCGTAAACCTGTACATTTTGTGTAAAATAAATACACAAATCTGGAAAAAATTTAGTTCACGAAGTTGGCAATATCCGTTATCCACGATTGTATTTCTTATTTTTTCTCTGTTGGTTTCCATAAACCGGCTGTCTTCTATTAAGGGTTTTATAATTAATATATGACCCACGTACTTTTACGGGCGTAGTATCCTTTTACAATTTGGATATATTTTTGTTTCCCCGTAGCTTACTTTTCAGATCCAATATTTGAAAACTAGGTCAGTCAGAGTATAGGGAATGTCGTAACGCATATATTTAAGTACACAATATCCTGCCCATGTTGTTTTTTGTGGAATCTGTAACCGTAATAAATGTACGCAATAATGAGGTTTGAGTGTTAATAATAAATCTTAAACGTAAGTTATATATAAATAAATCCAGGAAGGCACTGTTACCTTCCCCTCCTTAAGGGCGGTGGCAAGCCAGGTAATCCTCAGCCTGAACAAGGGAGAGCATTTGATTGGACGAACAGAGTGATTTTTTTTTTAATAGTTGCAGACGAGTATACACTAAACAGATTTCTTTTGAACACCACGTGAAAACGAAGTGATCTGATTTCTTTACCGGAATGAGAAAATAAATGTGTGACATATGGCGTACTGCTATAATAATTTGAGGCATGCAGCGTCATTGAAAAATAACATGTTTAAATAAATCAATTTTAAATAACTATAATATTCTCATTGGAAAAAATAATTTCCTGAATAGAACAATAATTTCCTGAATTAGAAACTGACGTTTTTGCTTCAATTTTTTTTATAATAACAGCATAGAAACCCTCATTATTTTCTTAATGAAGGGATGGCATTATCCACCAATAATTCATTATTGTCAGTTGTATTTCAAAAAATGCCACCAAGAGACTTTTTGTTTAACGTTAACTAGTTTTTAAATTCTGGAAATATTAAAAATAGCTATTTTTAGAAATTACTTGCGGTTATAATTTGTAGTATGTTTTTCACATACACACACACACACACACAAACACACACACACATACACACACATATATAACACTGAAAAAAAAACTTTGTGGCTGCTACAAAATGTTTTGTTGGTATACACAGAGCCCAATAATTTTGTAGTGACCACAAAATATTTTCTAGCCGCCACAAATTAAATTTCTAGAAGCCACGTGTGTTTTGTTGTGACAACAAAAAATTTTTCGGTTCATCACAGAATAATTTGGATCTCTGTGTACCAACAAAACATTTTGTAGCAGCCACGAAGTTTTTTTTTTCAGTGTATACACATTAATATACTCATAATACTCATAGAGATTCTACCCAGAGCTAAGGATAATCGTTTATAACTGCAGTTGCGTAGCGTCTTCTTAGCTGATCAAAAACTTGTAAAACTCCCTGTCTTATTTCTGTTATTACGTAAAAGCCGACTGGAGTATTCTCGGTAATGTTGGAAGCGAAATAAGAAACGTACATCAAGTCTCAATGTCGTAATACAGCTAGTTTAGGTTATAGTTTAGCAGTTCCAAAACCCATGAAAATCTCAAAAAAAAATATTCGTTGTTGAATGCGAAACTGGCATTAGTGTTCTTTAGTTTCTTAACGTTGTAATAAAAATATTGCGTTTAAATTTGTCATCTCTGAATTCCTCTATTATGTTTGCAATTGTTCCACATTATAAAATTAGTAAAATATTTTGTATCCTAATGGATTCCCAATTTTAATTTCTCGATCTGTGCATTAAGATAATTTTACATGAAGTAAAATTACATAAAATGGCATTAGCTCCTTAGCATTGTCTTGAGATGTGTTCTATTTACAGCGAACAACCTATTGAAGTGAAAGTTCAAGTAGGCACCAGTTGAAATTGGTTTCTTTATGTTTTATACCTAAAATAGCAATAATTGTAATTATGTGTGGTTATATGTTGTTACCTATTCAACGCAAGAATACTGGTCGTAATACTCTGGTTACACTATTTTTAAAATGTGAAATGAATGAAGAAACTTAGCCTACTCATTTACAAATCACAACTTATATATGTATGCTTAACTATATAAATCTTAATTCAGTGATTTGAAAAAATGTTCTATGTTATAACAAATATTTCCCTTTAAATACTGACTTGAGTGACATCTGAGCTTGATATGTTTCGGTTTTAGGCCGTACAAAGTAAAAACTTTTGAAACATCACTATAATAATTATCTTGCTTGCTTCGCTGTTTTATAGCGTTATGGCCAACCGCAAGTTAAATTAGACCTATTTTCCGAAAAAAAGAGACTTGTAAGAATTTTCCTGTATCATTGTTTTTCTTTGTGTGTTCCTTAAAATACTTTGAACGTGTTTGTAGTATTTTATCAATTTTTTTATGCACATATAGCATTTGTAGAGGTGACAAAGACTTTTCAATTATTGTAGATGCCAGGTACTCATTATAAAAAAGCTGGTTAAAAATTTTTTTTAGGGAATATTTCAAACATAAAGACTAATTCAGCTGATTTGAAACAAAATCGGAAGATTAGAAACACANATTTTTTTTAGGGAATATTTCAAACATAAAGACTAATTCAGCTGATTTGAAACAAAATCGGAAGATTAGAAACACCACTTTTAGGTATCCAATTAAAAAATTTAAATCGTCATCAGTCCACCAGTTCGGAACATAGTACCACTTGAAAAAAACTAAGTTTACACACCGTATCACAGACACCACACCTAACTTTTTCACATAAAATTTAAATAATGGTTTCAACCTTTCAGAACACTAAATCCTAAAACGGTAAATATAAACGGAATAAATTTACTTAAATTAAATGTGTAAATATCTTACAGCTTAGTACGCAATGTGAAGAGCAAAAACTTGTTAAAACGTCTGCACCGTATATATTATTATTAACTATTTTGGATGGAAGTCTGGCAATACTGGTCTGAACACCACAAATAGAGGTTCATCAGTTTTTAGTAAAGTATAAATTTTTTTTAATAAATCAACATAAACACGCAATTAAATTAAAAAGCGACAAAATTAAAATTCTTACTTTTAAAATGAAGTAAGAGTATTTAGTGAGTAAGTGAAGAGATTTCGGCTGCTCTTAACCGATATCTTGAGAGCCGATGAGGTTGAAGCGAGGTGAGTATGGAGCAGCGCTGGAATGAAAGAGCATGAGTAAACCCGCCAACCAGTGGCATCGTCCAGCACGATTCCCACATATGAAAATCAAGCCCAGTTCACCATTTGGGAAGGGGGGGGCGAGTATTCGAACCACTACACCAATATTATTTAGTGAATAATTGTGCGTAGGCTTAATATAATGAAATGAAATAAAAATTTAAGCTTTTATCTTATGATACCTATAAACACTGTCGAAATAAGCGGTTGTTATTGCCGAGGTAGCAACTCATTGGACGGGTAACAAAGAAAGAGGCATTTAAAAACATTAATGGGTCAGTGTTTACCCCTACAACGAATAAAATAATTTTGCAGAAATTGTGATGTAATAGTACCTTCTTACACAATATTTCTTCGTACAGATTAAAACTAATAAATTGCATATCCAATTATCAACAAACTTACTTAGTGAGTGGTTTTCGTTGTATAATCAATTACACAGGTCTGCAAAATTTGGGCCGTTAAATAATTTTTCCCGAAATGTATGCTGTCCTGATATATTTTTGAAATGCTGATNAGGTCTGCAAAATTTGGGCCGTTAAATAATTTTTCCCGAAATGTATGCTGTCCTGATATATTTTTGAAATGCTGAATACGAAAACTGACCTCAGTTCTTTTCTATCACATACCAATTTTTTTGCAATCCGCATTTGTACTGTTAGCCTATTTAATGTTGTTACTAAATTGTTCGGGGGTACATTATTAAACAAAACAAATTTATAAATCAATTTTTTTAAAACTGCTCAAATTTGTACATTTATTTTATTTAATGGCCTTAAAGTACTTTTTTCTCTTGGTCATGAAGGAGCAGANAGGTCTGCAAAATTTGGGCCGTTAAATAATTTTTCCCGAAATGTATGCTGTCCTGATATATTTTTGAAATGCTGATTACGAAAACTGACCTCAGTTCTTTTCTATCACATACCAATTTTTTTGCAATCCGCATTTGTACTGTTAGCCTATTTAATGTTGTTACTAAATTGTTCGGGGGTACATTATTAAACAAAACAAATTTATAAATCTATTTTTTTTAAACTGCTCAAATTTGTACATTTATTTTATTTAATGGCCTTAAAGTACTTTTTTCTCTTGGTCATGAAGGAGCAGATTTGGCTTATGCGCAGTGCTCGGATTGTAACGGCGAAGATTCGCCCATCATATTTACACCCCAACGGTTCTGGTAATGCCTTGTATTTGATACCTTTTCTTTTTCAAAATAAGTAGGTATAAAGTAAAGAAGTTCTTAAAGATGACAAATGTGCAGCTTACATTATTCAGTTACATAGCCTCATTTTGTGGCAATACCTTGCGTGATATGATAATTTGAACACAATTTCNTCCTTAAAGATGACAAATGTGCAGCTTACATTATTCAGTTACATAGCCTCATTTTGTGGTAATACCTTGCGTGATATGATAATTTGAACACAATTTCTGAATTAAGCACACCAAAATACATCTAATAGAGTTAACATTGTCAAAAAGGTTTTTTTTTTTTCATCTAAGGCTANTTTGAACACAATTTCTGAATTAAGCACACCAAAATACATCTAATAGAGTTAACATTGTCAAAAAGGTTTTTTTTTTCATCTAAGGCCAGTGTTATTTGTCAATAGTTTTTGTAAGAAACAATTTTTGTTGGTGTTGATCAAATATATTTATAGTTTTCTTTGGATATATTCATCTACATATAGACCATACTACAACTCAATAACAAAAGCTATTAAAATTCAATGAAATGTGAATTTATGATTTAGCATTCCGCATGACATTCACAACATTTTTATGCCCTTAAGGAGACCTCTGAAGTTTAGAAACAATTTTGAACCTAGTTCACTGTAACATTATGCAAGAGGAAATAAATTAGCTTCAATCAGCTGCACGTGTTGGAAAACGTGCGACATAGAAAGCATAAACAACTTTACCGTGAAAATAACGTGCTCTGTCATCTATACTGGACCAATTCTCAGACTGGAACACAGTTTGGGACAAATTATGCATTGCTGAACGTGATTGAAACAACCAAGTTTACATAACTAATTAAAATAACGGTTAATAATAATACAATTGGATTAAACCCGCGATAAAAATATTCTCAAACACATGACGTGTTGAAATTAGACTATGAGGAGACAATACGCCAACCACTGCCGACAGTAGCTAAATACATAAACAATGGTAATTACTTTCACCGCTGATACAACTATTGTAGAAACCGCACAGATTTGAAGTCAGTTAACACGCACTTCAAAACTATTTACGAACAAAATGTTACAACAGTGCAATATGCCTCAGAATTTTATCATATTTTAAGGGTATTAGTAAAAAAAAAAACCATTATTTCACACTTGTACGAAACACCGTTCAACTTCTACTTCTTTACTTGCATAAAATTGATTTCGACAGCATGATTTTTACATTATGGCTGTCAAAATCACGATTTTACTGGAAACGCTCCGAAGTTTTAATGACGATGTAAAAGTATTTCATGTATCATTCAAAGTTTCTTCACATGCTAATGAAGTTCAATTGTACTAGTAAAATTGAATTAGTTATCGTGCACGAAGCATGGTTTTTTTATACCCTAAAAGTATTTTATAAATTTCTATTCAAAATCTATTCTGAACGTATACGAGAAAGCTGTCCAGAAATATGATTGCGTTCGTTGACATCGTAACCATTATTCGTGTATAAGATAAGAAGTACAATAGTAGTCAGCGGGTCATAATTCAATACAACACTTTGCTCAGAAATGTATTGGCATTCACTGCGTCAATAATCACGCTAATAATATTTGTACGGCATTTACTATCAAGTGCTGATTTTCTTACAATGTGCCAATCCTGGATGTTTGCATTATACTGCGTACGTATAGACTATCCGCGGTTTCTTCGCTCTTATTGAATCAAACATTTGAAAACACACCCCATGTATGACATCATCGGTTGTTGGTTAAACTGAACTTTAACATATGTTTTATCTGTAAAAAATAATATTTCATTAATAATTAAAATGATTGAAACAGACAGAAAGTAGGTGTGTTCGTAACACCTAGTAAGAAATAGTTCGTTTACAAAATATTACCAAAACTGAGTGCGCACGAATACGGCGCGTTGTCCCTTTGGTGCAATTTCATATACGTAGTTACGCTCTGTTTGCATGAGGTGGGGGTATATCCTGAAGGTAGAACTTCAGCAGGGCTTCAGAGAAGTTGAAAGTAACAATGAATGGGCTATATATGCAGCACAGTCAATAAGTTCAAGGCCGTTGTGGTGCGTGTTTGCCTACACACTGGATGCCAGTCGGACCAACAACTTATTGACTGTGGGGGGTACTGACGTCGTTCGTCCATCCAAGTGCACTCTAAACCCGAATATAGAACAGCGATATGCTAGTCAAATGAGAGTCACTTAATATAATGTTATCGTCTGACGTTATCAGTCGTATGCCTCGGGATAGTGTGATTTACTAGAACGCAGCAGAAATTACCACTGCATCAGTGAAATCCGCCTACAGTAATAGTCAGTAAGTTTCAGCTTGTTTCTATTGGATCACTTTCCATTGCTTCCATTACATAGGATAAATTTTCGCTTTTTCATGTTTACGATGCGATGCCGTCCTAACTTTACAATGAACGATTATCGGAGGCTTATTTTGTGCAGTGTTATATTACATTACTTGCCAGCCTTACAGGACGGGTATATACAAGGTTATTCGGAAAGTAAGGTCCGATTTCTTATAAACATAAACCATTACAGATTTTTTTTTAAAAAAAAAAGCTTTATTTAATTCATTACATGTTTCCCTATTTTTCTACATACTTTCCATTTTGTTTAAACATTTGTCATAACGTTCTACAAGCCCTTGCATCCCTAAGTCATATACGTCTGTCGCCTGTGAGGATAACCAGTCTGTAACTGCTTATTTCACCTATTAATCTGTGGCGAAGTGCTTGCCTACCTAAATGCGTTTGCCTTTAGATAGCGGAACAAGTGAAAATCGCTTGGCGCCAAGTTTGGACTGTACGGTGTGTGGTCAATCTGTTCCCATCCAAAAGATCTGATCAGATTTTGGGTGTGAATGGCAGAATGGGGTATGGCATTGTCATGCAGCAACAAAACTCCAGACGTCAGAAGGCCACGTCACTTATTTCGTATTCCACGTCGAAGTTTAGTCAGGGCAGCGCAGTAAGCGGCTGCATTGATTGTTGTCCCTTTCTGCATAAACTTGACTAACACGACTTCATGTCTATCCCAAAATACGGTTGCCATAAACTTGCGTGTTGAGATTGTCCGCTTGGCTTTGACTTTGACTGGTGATGTCGGCTGACGCCATTCCATTGACTGACGTTTAGACTCTGGTGTCATGTGAGAAACCCACGTCTCGTCCCCTGTGACAATCTTCTCTAAAAATTGATCACCTTCCTTACGATATTGGTCTAAAAAATCAAGAGCACAAGCCATTATTTTCATTTGATGTTCGTAAGTTAGCAGCCTGGGAACCTAACGTGCGCACAATTTGTGAAATTGCAAATTTTCAGAGACAATTTTGTGCAAAGTTGTTCTACCCACGATCGGAAATTCCAATGCTAAAGTTTAAATTGTGAATCGTTGGTCTTCACGCATCTTTTCGTCCAAGACTTTGACAAAATCTTCTGTGATCACTGATGGTCAGCCTGATCGCGGTTCACCGGGGACATTTTCCCATGCATCCTTTAAAGCTGTCACCCACTTACGCACTTTGCTGTCACTCATGGTATTGGGGCCATACACTTGACTTATCTGTTGATGAACTTCCGCTGCTGAAACGTTCCTTGCTGTCAAAAGCCGAATCACTGACCGTTGTTCACAGTCGGCGGGCTGATAAATTGTTTTAAACATTTTTAACTGACACTGTAAACAGCACACTGCAGCAATATCAATGCAAAGGGCGTCGTTTGACGAGCAAGGTATGCCGGGAGTCAGTGCGCTTGCGCGCAACAATGTTCGCGTGACATTCGATTAGCTACGGCAATTCGGACCTTACTGTCCGAATACCGCTCGTACAACGACGCCTACACTTTTTCGTCAGTTACTAGCTCAGCAACAACTAGGGCCCACAATGGCAACTTATTGTCTCTTCCGGAAAATAATACTCTGTAAGCCTACCCACGTCCGAATAAAAAAGAATATTACAGCTAACCTGCAAACTCCTCAGCATACCTGAATGCCAGCGTTTGTTCATCAGCTGTTGCAATCGTCTGCAGACATTTTCTCTGCCAATTGGGTTACGCGATATTCGGTTGCCCTATGTTTTAGTATTTAATCATTGGTGCGTTGTTCTCTGTGGTGTGTCAATAAAACCTCTTTATAATTACTGAAATACAAGCAATTGAATAATACACTTATTTCAAGCCTCTTTGGTCAGGCAGAACCTTGTTTGAGCGCTACCTTCAAGACTACAAGGTCATACATCCTCTACGTGATGTCACTGGCGGTATGCAATACAATGTCTAGGCGACTTTGTTTTGGAATATGTAACAGTGCGGTAAACTAGACTGAACAGTACTGAATAATACAACATTTTTGTTGCTTTCAATCTGTTTCCATGTCTAATGAATTAAGTCAAGAAAGATATTCGGAAATATTTATTAATGATGCATTCTCCACATATATGGAATGATTGTAGACCATTTATTAATTTTCGTTGCATTTACTCTGTTGCCATTTGCAAACAAGAAAAGAACGACGTTCATAAATATTATATGATAATACATTCGTTGAATATACCAAATAGTTGTAAAACATTTCTTAATTATTCTTTATTTAGAAATTATGTTATGCAATAATGTTTAACTGACGGGGAATATATTACAATTATAACTTCCTTGGAGTGAAGATAGCTGTGTATTATATTAAGTGAAATATACATTGTTTGAAATAATTTATAGAAACTATCTAATGAAGAAGTTCAAAAGCTTTCAATGGTTTTAGGTGTTATGTAGGGGTCATTTAGGGCAATTTGAGTAGCAGGATCGGTCATTTGTGGAACATGAGTTCAAGCTAAGCAAATAACTTGTCTGAAAGAAACTTTTGACGATGTAACTACATAGTAATGTAATTAAGGAAAAATATAAAATGTCTGGTTGAGTGGATGCATAAAAATGCTTAAATCTCATTGATGAAATATGTTAGTAAGTTTATATATATATAATTATATATATATATATATATATATATATATATAGCAGTAGCTAGGCAAAGTAGATACACAAGTTGGTACTGTTGAAAGAACATCAGTTTTTTTCTCATGAATATGATACAAGTCAATGACTGTATGAAGTCTT
Organism: Clitarchus hookeri; assembly: GCA_002778355.1. Classification (NCBI taxonomy): domain Eukaryota; kingdom Metazoa; phylum Arthropoda; class Insecta; order Phasmatodea; family Phasmatidae; genus Clitarchus; species Clitarchus hookeri. The sequence goes on from NQII01000143.1 coordinate 953,932, forward strand.
CTATAGAACTTACCTCTAAGGATTTACCTTCTCCCACTGCTGGAAAATTACATGGAAAACAGTGTTGCTACTGTGGAAAGATTTTCATACATCGAAGGAGCACATCGAGATCTGCAAGGGTTCGTCTATTAGGAGCCAGCAAGTGATGTCGCCAATACCCCATCCTTCATCGGTGGGCACTGATTCGTAAGACGATAATTATGATACAGTTAATTCTAAAGACAGAATGAGCCCAGTAGAGTCGGTTTGTGTGGAATGTACACTTGCAAGACTTTCGCGTGAAGTCGACGAACTTCAACATAAATGGTCGCCGGCTCTATATACTGATGATGACCATGTGAGTCCTACAAAGAAAGGTAAACATGATTTTGAGGATGAAACCGGAGCTAAAGACTATTATAAAAAAAAAAATCATTGATGATAATGACTATGAAGACAATGTTGATGAAGTCTCTGATCAGAAGGATGATGATTCTCTCGACGTTCCCACACATTTCACCAACGAGTTTCCTTCGACAAGTGGTATGAAGAAAGCAGAAGGCGTCAAGAACGCTCATTAATTTGCTGCAACGAGCGAAATGGTGAAGGCAGAAGATGCTGAGAATAGTAACTACATGTTTACCGAAGACCCGAATGAACTTGTCAATAGGCTCAGACATTTGATCGCTTTGCAAAAAGATGGAGATTTCTTGCACATTAAAAATATATATTCTATCATTAGTGAACTGAAGGATCGAGTTTATATTAGATGAGACTGTTGGCTACTATCCATGATTTGCAAACATCCGATAAATGTAAAGATCGAATGTATTAAATAATTAGAAAAATATAATGTATATAATAAGTAAATATATAATATTTATGTATACATAATAATGCGAGTTTAATTTCTTATTCAGACTGTTCTGTTTCTCTAAAAGACATATTAATTCAGTGGCGTGTACAATAGATTACGAGAGTTTCATTTATATAAAATTTATGCGAGTGTGTGCAGGAGAAGGGGCCATGGTAGGATCTGTAGTATTATGCCTTACTTGGGTCGATTAAAAAAAATTGGTTCTATAAGAACTATGATTTCTCTAAGGTGAACGAATGAACTGGGGATTGTGTTTGAGGAATGTTTCGCAACTTGTTAGTTGGCCTGGTCATTCGTATTAGTAGACTTTTTCGATATTGGTTGTCACCGACTTTTGGTATAATGGTGCGTTTGTCTTGAACACGGTTCTAGCTATTTTTGTAGGTATCGGTCTTGGCGAGAGCCAGTCTTGGGTATAGTTATGTATTTTCAGGAACCGGCTGGGGTTTAGTTTAGAGAAAGGGACAGGTGTGGAGAATCATGTTGTTGGTTGATGGCGAGGGTGGATGGCGAGGGGACGAGCTATTTTGAGTTATTGTGGGTGGATTGGGAGGGGGAGTCGGTTGAATTGATAGTGATATGCGTAAATTTTGATGGTGGCTGAACTATGGTAAGTAAATGGTGAGGAAAGTGGAGCGACGAGAGGAATGTTGGAAGATGGAGAGAGGGGTGTGGTATATGTGCTACATATAGTCAATAATTCGCTTTGGGGTTTATGATTGATCGGCTATATAGCCAATGAAATATAGAGGTAGAGATCAGCCGACTGCTGATTGTCGTACCAGGGAGGGGCTGTGCTTTGCCATCTTTATAAGAATATAACTTTTAGGGCCACACACATCCAACTAGGTTTTTTGTATTCGATATGTAATTCTTTACTCGTTGATCTTTAACATTTTTGTAATTTTTAGGGATTTTTCTTTTCCGACTTCAAGGTCATTTAGATGAACTTTGTACTCCTCAACATTCATCATGGTGGCCGGAGTAAGTACAGTATTATGTTCGTCGACTTTTACTAATGCTTCTTTAATTTTTTACCATTTTTTCTCATTTTTTAGAGTTCAATGCCAATGAGATCAAAGTTAAGGTCGGCAACACTTGACATGGGGGAAGAGTCAGTAATGTAATATATTCGTAGATTTTTATCAGTTTCTTTCTATTTTTTACAATTATTTCTCGATTTTTCGTTTTCGAAGTCATTGGGGTGAAGGTCAAAAGTCAAGGTTACCAACGTCTAACATGGGTGTCGGAGTCAGTGATGGAATATGTTCCTAAACTTTTATTGGTTTCTTTCTCTTTTTTAAGATTTTTGTCGATTTATTTATGATTGGATTGGTGAGGGTGAGGGGTGAGAGTGTTGCTTAGGGGGTGGGGTGAGCGGAAGGGGAGTGCGAGTTAACATTATTTGCTTAACGATTTGTAGAATTAATGTTTCGATTTGTTTGCATTTATTCTAGAATTTTTGTGGTTGTGTTATGATTGGAAAGTGAAGAGGAGGGGGGGGGTGTTGGTTAGGGAGTCGAGGGCTAGTGTGAGGTAAACCTTATATGTTCCTTGATTTTTAGAATTAATTTTTAGATTTCTAAAATTGTTCTCGATTTTTTATGATTGGGGATGGAGAGGTTGTGAGATGAGTGTGAGGTTAATGTTATATGTTCTTCAATTATTGAAATACATATTTTTAATTTTTTAGCGAATTTTCTTAAGGTTTTTATGATTTGGATTCGGGAGTTGAGGTGAGGGTGTTGGGATTATTGCGAGGTTAACGTTTAATGTTCCCCGATTTTTTTTAATTTTTAAATATTTTTTTGCGTTTTTTTTTCGATTTTTTAATTATTGGGCGGGGAGGTGGCGGGGAGGAGGTGTTGGTTAGGGTTGGTGGGGTGAGCGAGGAGCAGGAGCAGGGTAGGGCAGCATTATATGCTCCCCATTTTTAGATTTTTTCATATTTTTTGCGATTGTTAAAAATTTGTTGGGTTCAAGGTCAAGGTCAAAGTCAAGGGTGAAGGTCACTAAGATCCAATATGATGATCCATATGGCACCCCATCACAACGTGGCCGCCCCAGGCCTCCGGCCGCCTGTGATGTGGTAGCAAACGAATAATCCGGAATCCGAAGCATGATACTTGCGCCAGAAGAAACTTTATACTACTACTGTTGTGTATAATGAAACACAAAATCACAGTACAGAATATAGTCTCTCTTAATGAAACAACCTAACTCGCATATTATTCCAGACACTCGCACTTGCATATGCGGGAAATGCTCCACTGTGTTAGTCCATTCATTGCATTTCGGTACGCTATACTGCACACCAGCCCATTCGATTCCATTGCAATTCATTACAATACGTTATGAAATGAACACTCTACATTTCATAATATTACAATACATTAAAATTCATACACTTCATTAGCCTACAATTCATTACATTTCATTGCATTATATATACATGTCATATCATTACATTCACTACAAGAAAGTGTATTATAGATCATTACATCACAATTCATTACCTTTTTTTTGCATTACATTATACATGGAATAAGTTACAAGTCATTACATTACAGTCATTACACAACGTTTCATTACATTATGATACACTATAACCACGATTTGTTCCTCAACATGCTTAATAGCAGTTGTACAAAATATCGACCTCAACGTCGGTGCACTAATTGTGGCGGCTTATCAGAGACTGGTGTGCTCTGTTAAGAACATCAGAGGCTTCTCGGGCAATCTTATAGACAGCCACAATCCTGTTATTCTCGTCTTCCTCTGATATAATGACGATTTCGTATACCAATGCTTTGATAAATCCCCACTGAAACAAGCCTACTGGATTAAGGTCGGGAGTGTGTGAAGGCCATTCACCATAGCGACCTCTTCCTATCCAGTATCGTCTTTTCTCCATTGGGAGTATGCACATTCCTTAGGTGGCCAGATACCACTCGTTGTTGAACCGAGCCTGCTCCACGTATTTTCCGAGTGCAGCACTGGCCGTCTTGTATGTAGGTGAAGCAATTGCACTAAGATACCCTTAGTTATGTATTGTCTCTCTGTGTTCCGTTATTTGTCATCATTATTGATAACCACAGTTTAACGTAATACTTTGCAAATTATTATTTATGTACAGCAAGGCGTATTCATATTGTCTCACATAAAGAACGTATTTACGCCTACTTTTAACGCCCTCTTCTATCCGTATTTTTTTAGGTGGTCTATATGTCTTATTTTACTCTAAAGAACAATCTGCCGAAGTTTGTCCCCACGTTGGAGAAAAACCTCTTATGCCTATCTATACAGAAAATAAAATCATCAATATTTAATTTATGAACGCCATTTCATTGACTATGTGGTTCGAGTATGACTGTAATCTGTAAATATCGCGATGCCACAACGTAATGCCTATAATTTTAACTTGAGAATACTTCCGAATACACCGTCCATCGAACTTAAGTCATATTTCTGTAATGTGACAGATTTTTGGTTTTCGTTACTGGACAATATGTACATTGAAATTCGTGAGCAAATTTTTTTGTCGGAAAATTGTATTTTATTTAACGTATGATATGTAAGAAAGTGGCTATGAATATAGGGAAGTACTGCCATCAAGTTTAAGATTAACAATACTTTTTCAAATAAGATTCATAATTTTCATTTCTTTCACTGTTATTTCCGTAAATTCACCGAAAATTAATTACGAAGCGTATAGTATTTACATAGAACCACAGTCTGTGACGAAGGAAAACGTAAGCAAGCTGTGCATGTACAAAATATCAAATCTGTCAGTATTCCGTATGGCTTTGAGTTTCGTGGACGTACAAGACAAGCAGTGCTGAGACTACACAAAGCGTTCTTCACAACTGTATCCAGAAAAATGGCTCCTGCGGAGGTTCATATACTCACGTCACTTACCCATGAATTTTTAAATAAATAAATGCGCAACCAATAGTTTAACAGAAATAACTACCACAAATTACACAAAATTAACAGAAACGCTAAATAAACATGAATCACTATTAAATTGAAATTACAATAGGTTTCACGTGTTAATTTTATAGGGAAGTTGTAAGTGTTACGTACTAAAAGTTTTTTAGTTCATCACAATAAAATGATTAAGAGACAACGTTTTTTAAATTATTTATTATTGACTCTTTTTGGCGAAGTTAGTGTTGACTGCATAAAGAAGACGTATTTTTTTTGCGTAATACCATTTTATAGACCGCAAATAAACACACAGATAATTTAATTACCATAAAGAAGGTTGCTTTGAATAGTGAGTATACGTTGACCTCTATCGGATTAATATACTTCCTGCTATGTGTTGCTAGCAACGCAGTGTTTCACGTCTATCTGCATTATTTTCCAGTTGAGGATTGTAAAATTTTTTTAATGACCCCAATATGACTATTATATGTTTAGTACGATACGTCTTAAAGTGTTCCAATGAGTCAAAGTAAAACTCCTTAACTTCCTTCGAGATTCGGAAATTCATTTGACTTTTCCCATTACCAAAGCTAATTGTGAGAAAAGCAACAGATAAATTAAATCTTAGAAAATGAAAATGCTATATATACACAAAACATAAAAAAGAAAATGCAAAAAATGCGATATTTACGCAAAAGTGGAATTTAAAATGTCTAAAAAAACGCAAATTAACTAACACAATAACTATTACATCAATTTTGCATTTGAATTCATGTCTTCTTTGTGTGTGGCATAGTTTATTTTTTTGCCGGTCAGATCATTTGTCTTAATCATTAAATATTGTAACGGCAACTTAATCATTTTTATTTTGCTTGACTTTTGGTAACAATTTTTATTAGTTTTGTGTTGTTATATTGCATTCTTATTTTGTATGTTTTTATTTTAGGCTTTTCTTGTAATCAAGTACGGCAATGCTGAAATATCAATGAATTCCCTACGTATAATTAGACGACACTATTACCGCGGAACTTAAAAAATGTTACTATCCCCCTCTCATATAATGGGAAGTTCAGTAAATTTAGGTCGAGCACGTAATGGGCAAGAAATTGTAAAAGTTCACTCTAACGAAGAGCATTTGTAGATATCTGGGATGAAGATACGAAATTACTTATACAAAAACACAGATTGATTTGGCAAGGGTTTTGAACATGAGTCCATTCGAATGGGAATCCGACACGCTACCGCATAAACTAACATCCGCAATTTAGTGACTTACGGAAGTATTTAAAAATCCCGTACAATCTTAGGTAATTCACGGAAACGTCTAGAAAACAAATTACCCTCTAATAAATAACCGCTTGCACATATTGGCGGCTTTGCAGAAACTTACCTCATGGAGCTCTGCTCACAACATGACAAAAATAGACCCGAAAATAACATTACGGTTAAATTGAAGCGGGCCATTTCATTCATCTCTGTCGCTTTAAAATAAATAGTCGAAATACTGGAATTGGCGGGCTGTAATATTTTTTTTACGTCTGAATATATTAAAAGCAAGAGATAAAGAGAAAAAATCATCCGAATGAGTTTATATAGAAGCTGAGACTCGTACTAAACTGGTTCAATACCCGGCGGGGCCGCTCCCGGACGTGGCAATCAGACCCGACGATGCCGCTGATCGGCATGTTTTCTCGGCGGGCTTCCGTTCTCCCCGCCCTCGCATTCCGGCGCTGCTCCACATCCACCTCGCTTCACCCTCGTCAACTCTGGATAACTGGTTGTTAAGAACCGCCCAGAACTCCCCACTCCACTCGCTGCCACGCTGTTTGCAAGGGCATGCGGTGCGAGGAACGAAAGCACTGTACGCCATCTCCGTGGTACAAAATGTCCCGAATAATCTCACGAAAAAAATTGAGTGTATGGTTGGTGAGGGGAAGGGGGGTCGTGGAGGGGAAATTTTTCCGCTGGCGGACGACCGGCTGGAGGGTTCGCATCCCTACCACATCCCTACAATTGCAAATAATCTTTTAACTTGGGCTCAGGGAGAAACGGATGTTTAGAAAGGGGGAGGGAAAAGGGGCGGTGGGCTGCTGGGTGGGGTTAAGCGGAAGGCTGAGAACAAGTTAAACTGGTTTGCGCAGCGGGAAGTGAGGGATCCGCCCATCTCCTCTAGAGATGTTCCGGGTGATTAATTCCCGGAGAGGCCGTTCGACGAGCGTCCGCGAGAAAGAAATGGCGGGGCGGAAGCGTCCATGGGAACCGACGCGAAGCCCGGGGACGCAAGAGCGAGTCTTCAAGCGGTCGCCGAGCCCGCTGGCGAAACTTTGCGAGCAGCAAGCCACGCCCACGAGGAATCGCTCAGGAAAATCTGTCCCCGCGTCAGCACTAACGGATCCCGTACTCCTCCCCTCGCCAACCCCCGCACCACTCTTTAAGATCTGCCGCCTATTGAACTGTAGTGTGCGCTGTCACGCTGGTGGTGTGGCGGAACCTCTTACAGTTGCGGAATGGAAAGTCCAAGCTAGGATCCTGCGGATGAATACCTTCCAGGGCACGTGCAAATACGCTCTCATGTCTCTAGCACTGCGTCGTCTGAAAATTAACGCCGTGTTAGTTTCGCGGTGGGTCGAAATGTGAGATGAAATTACAGCAACAACGCGACGTGAACGCATAGTTCAGTGTGGACTAAATACTGTTGTTATTAAAGCGCACAAAAATCACAGACATTTGGCGAATAACACCTTCCATCTGAATGAAGGAATAAAACTTAACAGTTTGCAAGTGTACACGTATACACTGTTAGAAAAAAATATCAGTAAAATTACGGAAAATACCAGTTACAAATTATCCAGACATCTGCGTTAAGTTACGGCCTCTTCGTTTTTTTTTTTCAATAACGTTCTCTCCGCGTATTTCACATTAATCTCTGTGAATTTACGGAACGTGTCCACAAACTTGCAAGTTTATTTTCTTTAATCCACTCTTTCTAAAAAGGGGCAACAAAAAGAACGTTTTACTTTCGTTATGTAGGTGATTCATTGTGTATAAAAATGACTAAAAAAAAATGTCCTGTGTCTGAATTTAAAGTCGGAAAATAATTTTTTCTAAAGTTGCCTTTATTGACTTTGGTGACCAATACATTTGCCGTTGTACAGAGCGCGAGTGCCATTTGTAGCGTGTGGAAATGTAATTTGACTAGCTCAAGTTGACCGACCTGATGACAAATTCACAACGCACATTTGCGCGACATGCGAGCTGACAATCTGCCGCGGAGGAACCGTGACACGAACTCCTGATCCTCCGACTAAAAGTTGGCCACTCTGCCCCTGAGCAGAGTGGGAAGGGGGATGGGGGAGAGTTCCACTCACCACGCTTTTACAACAAATGGTGTTGTAAAATCAACATTTATGTGGAATGATGCATAGCCCTTTTAGTTTCTAGGCATGTTTAAGAGAGTGCGAGTTTTTTTTATTTCAGGTTTACAAACAGTGGTAAAAAAAAGAGTTTTATTTTCGCAATGTATTACACCACGTATAATAGAGAAATTGAAAAAAAAACTTTGAAAATTTTGTCTAGTAGTGCGATTTGAACACGAATCGAAAAATTAACAAACAATAACTCGAACCACCCGCCTACCACACATTTTCACGAAGTAAATTTAGTAAATTAAGATTTGACATGAAAGTGACGAACACGCCTGTCTAAGTTGCATGTCGTGTTGAGAGTGCTTGCAATATTTGACGTTTATAAAATTAGGTTACAAAAATAATCTTATTTTCGTTATGTGCGTGTTTCACTGTGTATACAGAAGGTTTTGTCTTGCAGCGGAATTTGAGCAAAGAATCCACGACTACTGCGAAGATGAGATTTCATACGCTTCGGGTATCTCTGCATTGTACGTGTCTGAAAATCGAAGCCATAAGAATACGAAGAGCTTCCTTACTTTATATTTACGGAGCTCATTCCCGTTATTCGTCATTACGGAGTGCCTTTCCGTAAATTAAATCTACATCTCTGTAAAATCTTCCTTAAATATATAGAAATTTCTAACAGAGTATATATATATATAATATAAATATCTCGTAGTGTGCGGTGTACTGCCTTATATACTGCTATAGCAAGTTAATGCAACACAAAAGTTATAATTGGAATTTGTTGTACTACGAATCAATGCCTTATTTATTATACGGCGCTAACTGAATTTGCGACACCACCTGGCGGGATTAATTTTACACGTTCTAGGTCTATAAGCGGAAGTATCATAATATCGTCACATGGGTGTGCATCAGATCTCGTCGACATGCGCAAAAGTCATCGTAATGGCGTGCTTTTTTTTTTTTTGGTCGAAATCGAACGTATCTCTACGGGATTTTCTGGTAGTGACCTTCTGTTTTTATTGTTAGAAGCAGGAAGTTAACTTGTTCTGCGTGTCCCTAAACCACTTTAAATTAATGTTTTGTGATTTCCATATACAAAAATACTATAAAACCACAGTTATTATTTCTTTTACACACGGATATATCAACTTTATTGAATAAAACTAGTTTTTTAAAATTAATATGCAGTAATTTAAACTATAATCGCAAACTGACACTAGCAAAAAACACTGAGAGGTTTTTAAATAATGTAATATTTTTTACTGCAGATTGGCGCAACTTCTGGCAGCTCGTAGAGGCAACAACTTAAAGTGACAAAGTGTGATATACGGCAGTTGCAGCTCAAATTATATGGCGTTAATCACCCCGCAGGGTGGCCTTGGACCCACCCTAATCGAAAACGATGGAAATCGCAACGGGCTCAGGACGTGATAGGCGTGTGGTGAATAACCATTGCCTTCTTTATTGCAAGTATTAACACAGCACCCAGGCCTTATCCTGAGAAGGAACTGTCTTTCACCGGTGAACTATTCAAGGCGGCGGCCATTAGACCATCATACCAAAAGATTCGGTTAACAAGAAATTTCGAGTAGATAATTAAAATTAGAAATTACTGGTAAATGTACTTAACTGGCAAAGCGCTCAATTCAACTCATTTCTACGTGTTAAGTAACAGAGTACTGTTTGTGAAATGAAAACTTTGTCAAATTTAGAATTCCCTCGATTGGAAAAAATGAGTCACGAGTAGGTAGACACGTGCAAAATTCGCGGTTTTTATTCGGCGGCATGCTATATCTCACGAGTATATACATACTTGAGCGAAATTCGTGATTTAGTTGGCTACTGGCAACTATAAGGCGTCATATACCCGAGTGAATGCTTTTCTTGGGATTGGTTGCTCAATCTGTAAGACTTTGCTATTGGCTGAAAGCGACCTAACGAGGTGCCATACACTTAAAACTCGAAACAGCGAGAATTGAGCCAAATCAGTGAAAACAGTGAAAATTGAGCAACTGATAATCAGTGCCAGATAACTAATTAGTATTGTGACTGAATTTCACTGATTTATTTGTGATTCCCACGGAATGTCATGAATTCCACTGCTATAAGTCACTTGTTACCAGTTAATTTGCTTGATTCACCATTCGGCAGAAGCTTATCAACTGACTTTCAGTGAACGTTATTTCACTGATCGATATCACTGATTCGGACCTAGAGTGTATAATTTGCCGGCCAATAGCAGAAGTCAGGTGGGCATACGACCACGTCTTGGAGTTTAGTCTGTAGCAACAAAATAACGCGAATTTTGCAGATCTTTAGCCATGAGTGATGCAAAGGAAACGAAGGAATTCGTTTCTTCACGAAAACGTTCCTTGTTAAAATAAAACAAATAATAACAATAACACAAACATGAAGAATCCTTGCATTTCTGAAACCCGATGAATTCCTTCGACATAATTTTCCCGAACGAATAAGCGCAGTGGTAACTCCCTAGGCTCGCATTCGGGAGGACCCGCAGGTTTGATTCCCGGACCAGCCATCCTGATTTCGGTTTTCCTGGGTTTTCGAAAATTACTCCAGGCGAATCCTGCAATGGTTTGTTAATACAGGCACTGGCCGATTGCTGTATCACTATTGCTTGTTCCCTTAATAACACCATGTCGCTGTTGAGGGACACTCAAAACTCCAAATAAAAATAGTAAAAAAATATTATTATTTTGCCCACAAATCATTAGTGTTATAGTCACACTTCAGTATGTACGAGTTAAATAGAGACAAATTTCTGAAGTCCATGGGACGCACCGGCAATACGAAATAGTTCGTTCCTTTGAGCGCTAAAAAAAAAAGTTATAATTTCCAGTGTTGTGGAGTGAGATTATATGTTAGGAGAACATTGCTTAAGAAGGTAACAGTAATTTACTTTACAAGCAATCCAACTCAGGATATCTTGATGCATGTGATTGAATGTACGTGTTAGCAAGCCCTTCTTTTTAATTTTTTAGGATATGAATCATTGCTTTCCATAAAACATTTTACTATACCCAATGTTATTACGAGACCACTCACATTTTAAGATATCGTACTTGTATAAAATCACACCGCATTCTCACTCACACGTTAAGACTCAAACACCAAAACTCAAGACTTTTTGCTCTGTCAGCCACGTACACTAAAACACCACATATCCGATGCCCAGCTCTTCATTCCGTTACTCAAAAGTATGACCACTTAGCTGCCAGCCTTGTGCCAAAAATCAGTAAACTGTGATCAGTACGCTGTCAATTCAGTTGTTGGGATAGCTTAAGAATCACCACGTGTTGTAAGCGTACTCGAGTACTCGCCCGTATGGTCCAACTATCAAGTCCGAAACTAAGATTATTGTCTCTTTAAAATACCTTCATTCATGAAGACAAACGCTTATGTATAAGTTATTGATGAAATATTCATTTCTGGATAATTTTATTAACCTTAAGTAATAATTTCCACGTCTCAAGCCTACAAGTCTTCAGCTATACTAATTAATAGTTTACTGCGCAATTTTTTAGCAAGCCAAAATTTAATAATGTAATATAGTATAGTTTGACCATATACAAACACAAAATTTGTATGCTTGAACAAATTGTATCCCTACGCGTATGTAATAACCCAAGCAATTGACAACTGGTTGTAAAAAGTAGCCTACGTTCGTGGCAAAGTACAACGGAAAGGCAGCTTACGGTCCATGGGTTCTCAGTTTTAATTCCGAAGGTGCGTGTGTGTCCCTTAAAGACGCTGTTTTATGTTCAAGGCGGCAAGCCTTCTCCTTATTAGCAATCATTCATAGGCAACAATTTAATTTTTTTTATCGAGTAATTCACGTTACATCTGGTTTTTCTGCGCACAACAGCGTGACACACTCCTTAACACAATAGAAGGCATCGTGTCACGAGAGACTCGTTAAGTTCTGGCGCGGCTCGACGGGTAGCCGGTCATAATCTACACCGCACTACTCGTCCCCTGTCGCCAGCAGACCTCATTTTGATTGGATTAGACCAGCAGGGGACACCGCGAGCTGTGGCGGCCGTTATTAAAACGTTACCCACCAGCGTTTCCACCGTCCCCTAGAACCTACACCGCCCTCCGCCGAACAAGGGGACGAGAAGTAAAAAAAAAAAAAAAAAACGCATAACATTTTTCTTGCAGCTTTTCCATCTCCCCTTTCCCTAATCGGGCCACTCCCTTTCCCCCGACGTGTTTTCCAATTTCCACGTCTTAATCCCCGCCTAATTACACCCACTCCTGAGTCCGCTAATTCCTTGTTCTCATCCCCCCCGTGAAGCGACAGGACTTATGGCGGAGCCTGCGATCCCACGGGGAAACCCCTGGTTATACACTAGTTCCCCTCATAACAAGTAATGAGGGAGGGTGGAAGATAGCACAAAGACAGATGTAGTATATTAATTAACCTGCCGACAATTCGCGACACATCCGTTCATGCTCCCCTCCCCCTTTTCAAAGAGGTGTGGTGGCTCACCAAGCGTTCTTAGCAGGCGAGGCATTAACTCGGTTACAGATTATTGTAGACGAAACTCGAGTTTGGGTATATTTGATTTAACCATATGTTAGTAAACGTTTTTTTTCTAGACATTTATAATACGTTCTGCTACAATTACGGGAAGATATCAACATTTAATGTTAAATAATCTCTAAAAATATTTTTTTCCATTTGTAATATTTGTTTTTCTCGAAGTTTTAGGTTTTATTAACAGACTGTTTTTCCTTTAAAACCAAAACGTTTCACGGGATTACCTAGCGTTTGTATGTATGATTTAATTGAAGCGTTGGGCTCACCGTAAACAAATTATGATTCAAATGTTGTCGATAAACTGGCTTTGGTTCAAATTGTTAGCAAAATACTTAACTTATCCTCCATGAGGCAAACATCGTGAAAGTTGAGAGACAAATACATTTGTGACTTTTCATTATTAATTTTTTTATGACTGATAATCCCACAAGGTTTTATTTTGAAGTTTTCAGTCATGTGAGGTTTTGCTATACGGGACTTTTGGGATGATGACCAAATGGTTCAAATCAAAAGTACAACTGTTTCCAGAACGAACATTTAAATTTTGCCAACAGCTTAGTTAAAACATGAATCAAGGGAATAAAACGAAACAATAGGAAATAAAATGAAAAAATCTCATTGTATTTGTGGTATAATGTAAACATTTTCACTTTAACAAACACTATAAATTTTGTCAATACAAAATACCAAAATTAAATTAATATTTAAAAAATTAATACAATAATGTAAATGAAACATTTAAAACGTTTGTACATCTAGCGATCCATTAAATTGTTCAATATAAGCATTTGAAGAACTCGGGGAGCAATACAATGAACACACAATGAAATAATTTTTGAGTTAATAATACAATTAATTTCCTACTTCAGATAAGATTCATACAATTTGACGCCACATTCTTATTCTACTTACGTAAAAACAAAAACGTTTTTAAAATTCAAATTCCTAAATATTTTAATAATATTTATACAAAATAAATTGTCATCCGAAAAATAGGAAAATATAAATTATAACTTAGCTATATTAATCCCGCTTGTACAAGTCTACATGTAAGATAAGTGTACACTATCAGTGTTTTAAACAAAATGCTTATTTATTTTCCTTCATTTATGGTAATTTACATAGTTTTGTCTTTACTTGTCCCATCCTTCTGGTTTTAAAAGTCCGCTAAATAAATACGACACACAATAGACAGAAAAAAATGCAAGTGAATATAAAGATGCTGAATAAAACTTATATAAAAACACACGAAGTAAATTTGATAAATAAATTATGTAAATGAAAAGAAGCTCTTGGAAATATGGTTTCAGAATGTCAAAGCCGTAGATGGTGGTGGGTATGTAGGAATTCACCAATAGCTTTCCAGTCTTCATGGTCTGCAGAGTGGTGGTTGTGTAGGAGGTCGTGAGCAGATGGTTTTTGTCAGGTGTCGTGTGATATTAGATGATGGATGCTATAGTGGGGTTGGAGTGACATCAGAATTTGAAGTAGACTTTAGTGGCGAGATTTTTGATGAAATTTTCAGGAGATGGCAATCCAGACATTTCATAGATCAAATCCAAAAGCGTGGTAAATGGGAACGTGAAGGACCTCTTTGTTGTACAGGATGCGGTTGCGACGGTGTGCACATAGAATGATGTAGGCCCAGATGGTGCAACTACAGAATATAATGGCGAGGATAAGAGCATGGAAGAGTGTGAGGTGTTAGGTTTTATAGCCAGGGGAAATGAGTGATATATAATGAAAAATAATGACTCAGTGATAAACATGTTTTTGCAACAGCAATATACATGAAAATGTGTTTGTCTAGGGTGTCTCTCAGGTATTTGAAAGTGTTGAGCCATTACATAAATGGGCTATGAAGCATATATGAGCAGGAGGACATGGTCATTGTTTGGTCAAAAAAATATTACTCGATTCTTGTGTGGATTGAAGAGAATACCCCAGGCCGTGGAGTAGATGTCAAGTCGACACAGGACACGCTATGTGCATGCCATAAGGAGTTGTGGGTGTATGGATGTGACATTAAGAGCTATGTCGTTGGCATAGAGTGCAATGAGAGTATCAGGATGTGATGCAATGCCTGCAGTGTAAATTGAGAAGAGTAATGGGTTGACGATAGAACCCTGTGGCATCCCAAGCACAACCACCCTGCCTCTTGAAGTCACGCCCTCCACTACTACTTGGAAGGTCCATTCTTGAAGAAATGTGGCCAGGACTGCCTCCAGGTGTGTTAGCAGTCATAGACCCCCACACTTATTGTTAAGTACGGCATGCGGGACACTCTCAAAAGCCCATGTCAGATCTAATAGGGTCATTATGATATTTTGCTGCTTGAAACCTTCAGTGTTTTGACATACGACTCGTGCATGTTTTGCGGAATGCTTACAACGAATGCCGGATTGTAAATTAGGCAGGTAATTATATTTGTTAAAGTGAGAAAATAGATGTGCGTTAACGATATTCTCCAACACCTTAGAGATACATCAAAGAAGTGATATTAGACGTTAAGATGCTATGGGTCACGTATCAGCTGTCCATGCTTGGGAATAGTGACTGAGTAGTGAGACAGGATGAATATAGGATTCATAACATGAAATAGAAAATGGTGTTTGATGGGACAATGAACGAAGAAGACATGGATGAATGCCATCAGGGCCAGGAGCAGAAGAGGGGTGAAGCTTCTGAAATGCACGAGTTACCTCCAAGAGAGTAGCGAGCAGTACTGGATCAATGATTTGGAGGGGCATCATTTGGCGCACATCCCTCACATATGTGACTGGCCCAGTGTCACAAGGGGTGAAGGTCTGCCGGAAGTGGTTTGTCAGGATTTCTTCTCGATATTCTGGGGTCAGTGACAACTGGCAACCATTTTTCAGTGGTGCGATTGGCAGTCGAATCATTTGCTCTCAGCCGACCATCTCCAAAGCATCCCGCATGCTGCAGTGAGGTTTCGTATTCGTTACCATTCTATAGTGGACAACTACACCATTATGTAGTAGCGGTAGACTTAGGGGATATGCTGGGAGATTTTAAAATAATAAATACGACAGTGCTCCCAGTTTCGGCGTACCCTGTTGCACTGTGCGACAAACTATCGTATATCAGTTGGAAATGGCGCCCAAAGAATGTTGTGACTCTTTTGTGGAATGGCCAGCCTGGCTGCCTACAGAATGGTATTGGTATCGGTCAGAAAACTCAATCAGTCATCCAGTTTCTGTGCTGTGGTGATGGGCAAGGGTGTAGCATACTTGTCATTGATGTATCGCCTATACATGTCCCAATTGGTCAGTCAAAGTTGAGGCAGCATGTTTGTGAAAATGATGGTGGCTTTACTTGTAGATAGGAGCTGTGAGAGGTGGTCTGATGTCTGATCATGTAGAATCTCATCACATGTTATATGGGGATGCCAAATACTCAGAAACAGATCTGGTGCGATGGAAGTGTGCAGATTGATGGATAAATAGAACATGGATGCTGAATTTAGATAGCATAGCAATTTTGTAGAGCTTATAACATAATTGTTAACTTTATGTCTTCTTCAGGATGAAAAAGTTTAACAATAATTGATTATATAAAATCACATCATCAAATGAAATAAATATATTTACATTCATTTAGGTATAGTCTTTACATACATAGTCCTAATCATACCGGATATATATTTTATTCTTTGTTGGTGCCACTACTACCTATTTAAACTTTAATATCTACGTAAATTTACTTTGATGTGTGACGCCTTTTGGAATAGAAGCCTCGCTGACCCCCTTCGCGAGCGCCTCCCAGTTGACACGTGTCACGAGGCAGGTGGCCAGCCAGAACGGATCGCAGTTACACGTGTCTTGCTGCGTGTCCTGCCGCGTAGGCCTCCCTGCCACCTTCCCACCCCCTTACGCCCCTAGCAAGCCCGTGAGATTTGTTGAGCGCCGAGGTATCATGAGATAGAGAAACACAGTTCGCCTAAATTCAGAAAACACGCACCGCGGAGAAATAGCTGACAGAGTAAGTTAGGGGCAAGGTGCCACCTTCCACCCCCTCCAACCTTCAGGAACCAGGGCACGTGTTTTGAAAGGCATTGTTCTGCTTTCTACCACCTCAACCCCTCCCCCAACAAGGCGACACATGCCGACAATTAAGGAGGGAAGCTACCGAGCATATAAGCCCCCTGCATGGAAGGCGGAGAAAATCAGTCAGTTCTAGAGTACCGCACAGAGAGTTAGGCCGGGAGATCGGACTCCCGGCCCGGTCCATCAGTGGGACAGTTCATTATCACCGAGCCGAGAGAAGAGTTGCATCAAGGAATCGCGAGAAGACGTGAGCACGAGCCCGACAGCCATCCAGTGAGACGATACCAAAGGCAGGCCTTTGTCCAAGGCCCACCACTTCGCCGCAGCTCATCCCCAGATGACAGCTTACCAGCACCCACAGCATAGATAAGTATAAAGTTGCTGTCCAGAGAAGCCACNCCAAAGGCAGGCCTTTGTCCAAGGCCCACCACTTCGCCGCAGCTCATCCCCAGATGACAGCTTACCAGCACCCACAGCATAGATAAGTATAAAGTTGCCATCCAGAGAAGCCACCCCTCCACCACGAAGTCATACACAGTTAATACGTGTAGCCAGAATTGAGTACCACACATCGGAAGTGTTGCTGTATGTTGTTTTTTTGTTCAAACTCAAGACAATATATTCGTCCTTCTAGGCACCTTATAGTCTATGCCTGGAGGAATTAACTGCGACACTATAAGTCACCCCGTATTCTCCACAGGTGGGGTAAAGCACAAGTTACATTGGCTTTCCCAACCAAATAGCGTCAACTTTTTCAATAAATTTGATATTAATGGAAATTTGTTTAACATTACAGATATAGTTATTGGTAAATAATATTATTTTTACAAAAAAATAAATTATGGTATTTTATTTTATGTAACCAATATCAACATCTGCAAAACAGTAATTATTATATATAAATCATAAATGTTTCAATTAAAAAAATTATTTTAAGAGCAGGCCAATAATTTTAAATGCCCTCCGCTTCAAATTTACAGGCCTATTTTAAATAAATGTACATTGAACGACAAAGTGATTATATGCATTCTAAATCTCTCATCATGTGCATTATAATTAAGAAATAGATGGGCATGTTTCATAGGAGGGTTACAAGGAATGTTAAATTATTTTATTATCGTTATTTATATTAGTTTTTGCATAGTGTTATGTAAAAAATATAATTTTTAAGCAAAGTAGTAAATTAAAAAATTACTTATAATTTATAAAAACGTTGCTTTAGGCAAATTATGTTAAAGCCATTAGCACAAAAGAAATGAGCTTTAATGTTAAACACAAAGAGCATTGCATCTAGTAGGAAGTCTTATAAAATTTAATAGATGTTATGTTTACCTGCGGCAACAAAAGTTATAAATTCCTCCCCTTTTTAAAATGATCACGTGTGTGTGATTGTGGCATAAACATTAATAAAACATTGTATGTGGCATTTATAGACATAATTCCTGGAACTGTTGATAGAAAAGAATGACTGCGGAAGTGAATAGGACATGTTCTGTTTGCATAGTTTCCCAGCCTAAAAGCCTACTCATTAAATATGTTGCACGACGCGATAGCTGGCCTTATATGAAGGTAGGTTGATAGCAATGCTCCTGGTATGGAAGCAGATTGTATATAATTATCCGCAAGTGCACAGTTCTGTCCGCGGTTCTGCAATGTTGGGAAAGCATGGGGCGCCGAACGTGTGCGGGGTTATTTGCTGGGCCGACAAAGTCGATGGGAATACAATTGTGACATACGATGCCCTAGGGATCGCGTGAAAACTTGGTAGCTGAAGGAAATTAAGGTCTTCGGTAGTTCCATTGCCGTCGGCGTCGCGTTAAAAAGGGCCTAAACACTGCTCCGGACGCTGAAGTTGACACTTTATAGCAGATTGTGTGAGAGACAGTTACTTTATTCCAATTAATGAAATCTTTAACTTTTACACATAAAAGTGATAATTTTTTATATTATTTGTGCGTTATATATCTTGACACGATTTTTCTGCTAACCACACAGGTTTAAACCACCTTCGATACGTTAGAATGTGGATGTTGTTTGCTGTGTATAAAATTGTTTTTGAATATGGATCGTCTGACATATTTTACACAACTTTTTGTAGTAGTGCTTTAGAGTGTCAATAAAATAGTTATTGGCATTTTATGGAGCTGTGGCTTTTCTCCATAAGAAGAATGCATTGATCATAAACTATACAAATATTCTTTTTCGCCATACTGTTTGATTTAGTGTCAGGAAGAATTTTTGTGGCAGATCTACGAAGTGACTGGCTGAGATACGGGCATTACTTCCAAAATGAACTTGCTTACTACTATCAAACCTCTTTATTATTTGTGTCATGTGTTTGGTAGTATACCTTTTTCTTATACAGTGGAGGAAAACATGAGAATGTGGTGAACAAAAGAAGCAACGCCGTTTACTCAGCATTTGTGTCGATAATTATGGTGGCAGCTGTCACCTATGAAGCTGAGTATGACATACTACAAGCACACCCACTCCACGACTGAGATCTCAGAAGCATTAATTAAGTTTATCATAAAGGGACTTGTTTGTTAACCTTGTGTTTTTGCGCATCCATAAACGATCTACGTGTTGTTTGTCTGATGAATAAGATCAAAATTGTAGACAAACATCTTCTCCCTGCACCAGAAAAGGCATACAGAAATATGAGGGGCATCGTCCTGGTCGAGGCCTTATTAATAATTATTTCTGTAGTATTCGATATCACCAGATAAATTATCATTAGTACAGATAGCAAGGAACTTAAATTCATTGGTATCCGTAAAGTTTTCAAAATTATTACAATGAGTACTGCGATATAGTTTTTGAATTTCGTTTGGTATCTTCACCATCGTTTCGAATTACTGAACTACCGTTTGCTCTCCTTCTTTGGAGAGAGTTCTGAAAGTGACATCATAGAGAAAGTTCTTGGGAATCATCAGGCACTTGACAATCGCAGTAAACACTTGGTACTATACACTGGGCGAAGGGGATCTTCTACAAGTGGAAGGGCAATAACTACCAGTATTTCGCGACCAATCAATGAAAACACATTTATCGCTGCTGAGTCATCGGAAATGCGGAAAAATATTTATCACTTTCAGGCAGTTTTATAGATCGTTATCGAATGCTATTGAAGCAGTTTCTACTGTCTTCGGCCTTCAAATTTTGGCGTATGTAATAACGCTTTTTTCTACATAACAGCGATAGCATACGCGATGCTCACTGAAATGCTATTTAACGGCAAAGAAGTTTCCGGGGGGCTTTCAGATCTATTTGGCGGCTGAATGCATTTTTCACTTACTTCTCATCGCATTTCCTTGCCACTATGCATATGTCGAGGGACGTCATACACCAACAATAGTCAATGAGCTTGACGGGTATGACGGAGACGTTTCAGCCGAGCTGCAGGTATTTTCCCAACAGCTTGTGCCCTGAGACATGGACTTCACTGCACATGGTTTCTTTCCGTTGAACCTCGGCAACGTAGAGCATTTCAAGTACGGTGATCACACACCTCATTGTCCTTTTATAGTATGGTCGCAAGAACGAATCACACAAGAATATCGAGACCCCATCACGAGCCTGAGTACATAAGCGCCGTGAGAGTGATGTAAAACATGCCTCAAGATAAGTATACGCAACACGTTATAAGAAAACTGGAACAATCATTTTCACAATTTCTTAAAGACTGCATTGTGTCCGCATTTGTGATATTTATCCGCAATCCGTGTAATAATAGAACTTGCATGGTCTTCGTTATCGGGAGTAATGATAAGAACGTGTCTACGAACCCCAATAATATTTCTTACTTGGCCCTATGTCGTGCGTACTTTTATTTAGTTAAGCGGTAGTTGCGCTATCTAGACTGCCAGCGATGTTTTCAACATTTATAGATTTACAGGAAAACACGTAAAAAAAAGAGCAGAATTTTTTTTTAAGTGTCGTGTTCACAATGGCATCTTAGAATTGGTTGCTATTTAAAAACAATCTTCTCTAACTTTTGCCTTCAGGTGTAAATGAGGGAAAATGAAATTTAAAACAGTTCCATCGTATTTTGAAAAAAAAATTATTTGCTGTCAAACTGAATTATTTAGATAATATTTGTTATTTTATACGTTTAAAAGAAATCAATAAAATTGAAAATTTATTTACATGAACACCCTGTCTTAAAATTGCGAGGTACATTTAACAATGAGCAAGGTAAGAATTGGTTTTCAATGAGATTTTATTCCCCCACCCCCAAATCCATGATCCGCGACACCCATGGAAATGGTCTCACTGAAACTGTTCCATTACTACTGACAGACTATACGTAATGTTATTGATCTCGTAGCCAGTCAGCGATACTAGCAACCGACACTAGACTGGTTTCACTATAAGCGACAGGTGTCTCTGCTTGACTTGGCAATGGATGAGAGGCACTCCCTGCAGAAATAGGAATTAACTATCTGCGAGGTTAATCATATGCCATTCAGCAAATTACCTCTCACTACCTCCTCTTCAGACGAGATTTATTTACTTTCCCGATGGAATGGTAGGCCGAGTGAGGGGGGGGGGAGGGGACAGCATGGCTACATTGACTTGCAAGATGGATTACTGCGATGAACGCGTAGCTGTCTACCGCGCCGCGGGCAGAAAATCAAACGGCAAAGCAATTTGTTAAATTTTAATTATTATGCGATTAACGTCCTGTTACCAACAAATTAGCTGCAGGACCAACAAGTCTCAAGATAATTAATGAGACAAGTCCCGTGTTTAAAAATCTTATTACAAGCTACAAAAACAACGTATCAAATCAAATATATTTTATGATTACGCCAAGTAATACGACGGTTATTCGGAAAGTAAGGTCCGATTTATAATAAAAAATAACCCATCACAGATATTTTCGAAAACGTTTTTTATTTAATTCCTTACATGTTTCTCTATTTTTATACATAGTTTCCATATTTGTTTAAACATTTGTCATAACGTTCTACAAACATTTGTATGCCTAAGTCATAGACGTCTGCCACCGGTGAGGATAACCAGTCTGTAACGGCTTCTTTCACCTCGTCATCTGTGGCAAAGCGNTATTTTCGAAAACGTTTTTTATTTAATTCCTTACATGTTTCTCTATTTTTATACATAGTTTCCATATTTGTTTAAACATTTGTCATAACGTTCTACAAACATTTGTATGCCTAAGTCATAGACGTCTGCCACCGGTGAGGATAACCAGTCTGTAACGGCTTCTTTCACCTCGTCATCTGTGGCAAAGCGCTTGCCTACCTACACTGAAGAGCCAAAAAAACTGGTACACCTGCCTTATGTCGTGTAGGGTCCCCGCGAGCACGCAGAAGTGCCGCAAGACGACGTGGCATGAACTCGATTAATGTTTGGAGGTATGCAGGAGGCAATTCACACCATGAATCCTGCAGGGCAGTCCACAAATTCATAGGAGTGCGAGGTGGTGGAGATCTCTTCTGTACAGCACGTTGCAAGGCATCCCAGATATACTCAATATTGTTCATGTCTCGTGATTTAGGTGGCCATTGGAAGTGTATAAAGTCAGAAGAATGTTCCTGGAGCCACTCGGTAGCAACTCTAGACGTGTGGGGTGTCGTATTGTCCTGCTGGAATTGTTCACGTCCGTCGGAATGAATAATGGACTTGAATGGGT
Organism: Clitarchus hookeri; assembly: GCA_002778355.1. Classification (NCBI taxonomy): domain Eukaryota; kingdom Metazoa; phylum Arthropoda; class Insecta; order Phasmatodea; family Phasmatidae; genus Clitarchus; species Clitarchus hookeri. Next base: position 976,385 of record NQII01000143.1, read on the forward strand.
GCAGGTGATTGGACAGGATGCTTGCATATATTTCACCTGTCAGAGTCGTATCTAGACTTATCAGGGGTCCCATTTCACGCCAACTGCACACACCCCTTACCATGACAGAGCCTCCACCAGCGTAAATAGTCCCCTGTTGACATGTAGGGTCCATGGATTCATGAGGATGTCTCCATACCCGTACACGTCCATTCACCCGATGCAATTGGAAACAAAACTCGTCAGACTAGGCAACATGTTTCCAGTCATCAACAGTCCAATGGCGGTGTTGGAGGGCCCAAGCGAGGCGTAAAGCTTTGTATCGTGCAGTCAACAACGGTACACGAGTGGGCCTTTGGCTCCGAAAGCCCATATCAATGATGGTCCGTTGAATATTTCACACGTTGGCACTTGTTGATACCCCAGCATTGAAATCTGCGCCAATTTGAGAAAAGGTTGCATGTCTGTCACGTTTAAAGATTCTTGTCAGTCATAGTTTGTTCCGTTCGTTCACGATATTTNTGCAGTCAACAACGGTACACGAGTGGGCCTTTGGCTCCGAAAGCCCATATCAATGATGGTCCGTTGAATATTTCACACGCTGGCACTTGTTGATACCCCAGCATTGAAATCTGCGCCAATTTGAGAAAAGGTTGCATGTCTGTCACGTTTAAAGATTCTTGTCAGTCATAGTTTGTTCCGTTCGTTCACGATATTTTTCCGACCGCAGCGATGTCGAAGGTTTTAATGTTTTACCGGATTCCCGATATTCACAGTACACTCGTGAAATGGTCGTACGCAAAAATCCAAATTTTATCGCTACCTCGGAGATGCTATATCCCATCTCTCGTGCGCCGACTATAACACCACGTTCAAACTCACTGAAATCGTGATAACCTGCCATTGTAGCAGCAGTAACCGATCTAACAACTTTGCCAGGCGCTTGTTGTCTTCTATAGGCGCTGCCGACCGCATCGCGTTACTCTGATTGGTTCCATACGTCTGTTGTTTGCACACGCACGCCTTTACCAGTTTTTTTGTCTCTCCAGTGTATAGGTGTTTGCCTTTAGATAGCGGAACAAGTGAAAATCGCTCGGCGCCAAGTCTGGACTGTACGGTGGGTGGTCAATCAGTTCCCATATCAAAATATCTCATCAGATTTTGAGTGTGAATGGCAGAGTGGGGTCTGGCAGTGGCATACAGCAACAAAACTCCAGACGTCAGAAGGCCACGTCGCTTATTTCGTATTGCATGTCGAAATTTAGTCAGGGTAGGGCAGAAAGCGGCTGCATTGATTGTTGTCCCTTACTGCATACATTCGTCGAAAACGACTCTATGTCAATCCCAAAACACGGTTGCCATAACCTTGCGTTTTGAGATTGTCCGCTTGGCCTTGATTTTGACAGATAATGTCGGGTGACGCCACTCTATTGACTGACGTTTAGACTCTGGTGTCATGTGAGAAACCTACTACTCGTCCCCTGTGACAATCTTCTCTAAAAATTGATCACCTTCCTTATGATATCGGCCCAAAAAATCAAGAGCACAAGCGATTATTTTCATTTGGTGTTCCTCAGTAAGCAGCCTGGGAACCCAACGTGCGCACAATTTGTGAAATTGCAAATTTTCAGAGACGATTTTGTGCAAAGTTGTTCTACCCACATTCGGAAATTCCAATGCTAAAGTTGAAATTGTGAATCTCCGGTCTTCACGCATCTTTTCGTCCAAGGCTTTGACCAAATCTTCTGTGATCACTGATGGTCGGCCTGATCGCTGTTCATCATGGACATTTTCCCGTCCGTCCTTGAAAGCTCTCACCCACTTACGCACTTTGCTGTCACTCATGGTATTGGGGCCATACACTTGACTTATCTGTCGATGAACTTCCACTGCTGAAACGTTCCTTACTGTCAAAAACAGAATCACTGACCGTATTTCACAGTCGGCGGGTTGATAAATTGTTTTAAACGTTTTGAACTGACACTGTAAACTGCACACTGCAACAATACCAATGCAAATGGTGTCATTTGACGAGTTAGGCATGGTGGGATTCGGTGCGCATGAGCGTTACATTTTTCGCATGAAATTCGATTAGCTACGGCGATCCGGACCTTATTTTCTTAATAACCCTCGTACCTCAACAGCATCCACAAGGTACTGCCAATATGAATGGAGAATAAATTTGTAACCTATACCTTCACGTAATAAAACAGCGAACGTAAAACAACTATTGAAGTCATACTGTATCATTTTTATCCACAAGCGAGTTGTACATACTTTGGGCTAGCACAATGCTCAAGACGTTTAGCTGCCTGCAACTATATTTCTGCTAGCTGCGATATAACATTTTCGCTATTTTCGATCTTATAGGGATGTTCTCATTATTTTCGCGTATCTACCCAGTTTGGCCAGTGCGTTCATTCCTGGGAAAAGCTGCACTGTACTAAATTATGACATCCGAATTAAACTGCTAATACCGCATTGCGTTGTATTGTCTTTAAATGTAAACAAAATTAGTAAGCTTAGACATTATACTGTAAAATTAAATATGTATTCAAAATAAGGGAACTTTATTATATTATAATTCCAAAATATTACATTGCAGGCAGTTATATTGATATTAATAAGTAATAATAAATAAAATGTACAATTGTAAATAATTTTTGTATATCAGATTGTGTGTTAATACGTTTTATACAAACTCTACTAAAAATGTTTCGTGTTAAACAAATTAAAATACTAACTACGATTTAAAAATACGGAAACATATACTAACAAATTACGACNAAATGTTTCGTGTTAAACAAATTAAAATACTAACTACGATTTAAAAATACGGAAACATATACTAACAAATTACGACCTCGTTGCAGAGTGAAGTGTAATGATTTGATCATCTCTTAACATCGAGGTCTTGAGAGGCGATGAGGGCGAAGTGAGGTGAGGATGGAGCAACGCCGGAATGCAAGGGCGGGAGAAATGGGAGATCCCCGGGAAATCCCACCGACCATCGGCATCGTTCGGCATGATTCCCACATGCGAAAGCCCAAGAACGGCCCCGCTGGGAAACGAACCCGGTTCGCCTAGGTGGTAGGCGAGTAGTGTATTCTCTACATCACCGCGGCCCCCTCGTTGCAGAACCAAAGGATAAAATGGCGCCGTCAGTGGAGTGAAATGTCGCACGCTTGGAAGTGGATGTGTGGAAAGGTGCGTCGATATTTCTCACGAGAATCAGAATGCTAACCAAGCAAAGCACGGTACGCAATGATGAACTTTTGATGAATACCATAGCTATCGGATCTGTTACGGAATTATTCGGAAACAGGAGTTTTCTTACGTGAAAACCTCAGTTACAAACACGTTACACTGTTTATGTATGAAATAAATAATTGTCACTCATAAATAAATGTAATAATTATTTTTATGACCTTTCTTTACGCCAGAGGCCACCTTCATATATTACTACAAATAATTACATATAAAAAGACACACGACAATACCTTACGCAGGATTTCAAATCCGAAACTTCATTCGAAAGTCTCCTAAGGAAACATGGATATGGAGGTAGCCTATGTAACAAATACATAAATAAATACAAACAAAACGTACGAGGATACGAGGAAAGTGGCTCGACGGGGTAGCGTGGCAGTTGGGACGAACTCGCCCTTAGTGACAGGAGTAGGCAGTCGCGACGATAGACGACGCTGCCGAGTTCGGCGCTGTTAAGTTTGGTGGTGCCTTATCCTGTCAATATGCAGCATCCCTGCGCCCTAAATACAAATCGCTGGAAAAGAACTGATTCGCAGCGAAGTTCAACCACTCGCATCAGTTAAAATTGAAACTACACGCAATCGGTGGAAAACCACTGGATGTTTCAGTGAAAAATTTCACTGATTGAATAAAAGACAGCCAATTGCGTGCGGATCTGTGAAGGGGACAATTATAAACTATGTTTGTTAATTAGAAATGNATTGAATAAAAGACAGCCAATTGCGTGCGGATCTGTGAAGGGGACAATTATAAACTATGTTTGTTAATTAGAAATATGTAGTTTTAAATTGGATATTCTTTTCGTTTTTATTTAAATTGGTAACATTCGAATTTTTAATACATAATAGTACGTATGAATTCACTCATTTCACCACATGTAATGCAGTTAAATACTTCCAATTCAGCACTTTGATAATTGCGCGAAAACTAATTGAAAGAAAAAAACTAAATTAAAATCTAAATGTTTTTTTATCTCGTAAAATGGTATTATAAAGAAAGAAATCCATACTACGNATTGAATAAAAGACAGCCAATTGCGTGCGGATCTGTGAAGGGGACAATTATAAACTATGTTTGTTAATTAGAAATGTGTAGTTTTAAATTGGATATTCTTTTCGTTTTTATTTAAATTGGTAACATTCGAATTTTTAATACATAATAGTACGTATGAATTCACTCATTTCACCACATGTAATGCAGTTAAATACTTCCAATTCAGCACTTTGATAATTGCGCGAAAACTAATTGAATGAAAAAAACTAAATTAAAATCTAAATGTTTTTTTATCTCGTAAAATGGTATTATAAAGAAAGAAATCCATACTACGAAAAAATTATTGTAGGAATTCTATTAGTTTATGTGTTGTTAGTTCATTTGATACATTTTGTTTAACTGATCCATCAGTAAAAAATCAGTGAAAACAGCAAATGAAATGGTTGATGAATCAGTGGAAAAGGTCACCGGATCAATAGCTGAAGAAAAACCAGCATTTTTAACTAATTAATCAGTTAAACTGACTGAAATGACTGTTGAGTAAGTCAGGCGCTGTTAACTGATTTAAACAGTGAAATAATAACTGACTCAGATCTACAGGATGAACCTTGGGGAGTCTCCAGGGCGTCTTGCGCATCGGCAACAAACCTCTGACAGCGCTGTCGCTGGATGATATCGACTCCCAGCTCAGGGCGACGACGACGCAACTGAGCACACTACGTCAGTTAACTTGCGGTGGAGTTAAATTAACACTTGTGATGGTTCCTATCCGCTATTGCAGTACTTAAACGCAAACACAAACTGGATAACTTATAATTACTTTATGATTGCGAATGAAGATAAGTGGAGCCGTATCATAACGTTTACGTAAGCTTCTGCCGTATAAAACGAAGTCTGCTTATACACAGCAGATTTGAGTAACAGTTAAATATTTACGGTCCTATCAATNCTTCTGCCGTATAAAACGAAGTCTGCTTATACACAGCAGATTTGAGTAACAGTTAAATATTTACGGTCCTATCAATTGTACTGTGTCACTAAATTGAAGCAACGGTATAGGCAGTACGCCCAAGACAAAGGTAGTTTATACAGGTGTTGGCAATACCCTTCACATCCCGGAAAATTAACTAAGTAGTATATTTAAAAAAAAATTCTAACTTAACAGTGAAATATTGATACACAGGATGAACAAAATAATATGAGCACCTGTGTCATGTAACACAATTCTTATTATTAAGGGTTTTGCTCATCCTTGGCCTAGATCACAGCCTTTATATGAAGGGGGATCGACAAAAGTATACAAATCAATTCCTCGTGTTCAACATTTTCTACTTGAGAAAGTGTTTCTGCAGGTGAAACATAGTCCGCAATTTAGACTCCAAAATAGACCATACAACCATGATTGGACACACCGGCTTGTATGGATANTTGTGATGGTTCCTATCCGCTATTGCAGTACTTAAACGCAAACACAAACTGGATAACTTATAATTACTTTATGATAGCGAATGAAGATAAGTGGAGCCGTATCATAACGTTTACGTAAACTTCTGCCGTATAAAACGAAGTCTGCTTATACACAGCAGATTTGAGTAACAGTTAAATATTTACGGTCCTATCAATTGTACTGTGTCACTAAATTGAAGCAACGGCATAGGCAGTAGGCCCAAGACAAAGGTAGTTTATACAGGTGTTGGCAATACCCTTCACATCCCGGAAAATTAACTAAGTAGTATATTTAAAAAAAAATTCTAACTTAACAGTGAAATATTGATACACAGGATGAACAAAATAATATGAGCACCTGTGTCATGTAACACAATTCTTATTATTAAGGGTTTTGCTCATCCTTGGCCTAGATCACAGCCTTTATATGAAGGGGGATCGACAAAAGTATACAAATCAATTCCTCGTGTTCAACATTTTCTACTTGAGAAAGTGTTTCTGCAGGTGAAACATAGTCCGCAATTTAGACTCCAAAATAGACCATACAACCATGATTGGACACACCGGCTTGTATGGATAGAAGAGTTGTGCTTCGAACACAGACCGCACGCCACAGAACATTCTGAAAAATAGGACGGATATGATCACGCAGAATGCTTAGATATTTCTGTGTGTTGATTCCTCGTGCAGGACTACAATAAATTCCAAAACACGACGTGATATAGTACCCTATGCTATCACAAAAACACTCTTCATCCTTAACTGTAGGATGGAGGCAGTTGTAATNCACGACGTGATATAGTACCCTATGCTATCACAAAAACACTCTTCATCCTTAACTGTAGGATGGAGGCAGTTGTAATAGATTTCCACGGCAGTTCTCCAGATGCAAATAGATCCGGTGGTCTGAAATAATATAAATGTAGTCACATAAGACCACATCACCCATCCCCACTGTTGTTGCAACCAGTTCCTGAGCTCTTGATGGCTCTCTTTTTTCACTTTAAAACATTGCTCGGTGTCGTCAATGATTGTGGAATAGCCGCTTTGTCACGAATTCTCATAGNCTCTTTTTTCACTTTAAAACATTGCTCGGTGTCGTCAATGATTGTGGAATAGCCGCTTTGTCACGAATTCTCATATCATTAAGCTCTTGTGGATAGTTTTGGTTTATGCGGGGTCTTGGCGATGAGTGTTCATCTCGAAGGTTGTACGAGACACCATTTTCACGTACTTTCGGTTTAGTGTCCGCTCCAGTACCATCGTATCCGTCGGCGTGTTATAATTTTGACTCACTATTCTGTTTTGTGGATGGAGTCTTGCCAATTTTGAAGCATGTTGTCATAAAAACTGACACGTTTCCCTTTGCGAAACCCACAAGATTTGCATATTTTCTTCACCAACGCTTCATCAAGATGCACCCCAACGATTTCTTTAAAAGTTCGAGAGTTCGGAAATATTGGCTTTTCACTGCTATAGTCCATTAATGATTATTTATAACTTTTCCAAAGCCTTGCTATAGTTCCACTTCCAGGATATTCCTCCACCTCATTCTAAAAAAGCCCAAGTATAAAAAAATATGCCAAAGGGACAACGCACCTCATTAGTGGGCACTCAGTGTAATACAATTTTGCATAAGAACTATTTCTTACTACGTATTACCAACTCACCTTTTTCTCACTGTTGTTGTTCAGATTATTATTAATAACAAATATTTTAATTAATATATGAAATATAAAATGAAATTCAATTTAACTGAAAAATGTTACTTTTATGTTAACAGAAGTATAAAATGCTTATGATACATGCCATATTTAGGAACTACCAAACGCTTCATACATGGGNCTTTTATGTTAACAGAAGTATAAAATGCTTATGATACATGCCATATTTAGGAACTACCAAACGCTTCATACATGGGGTGATTTTTCAAAGGTTTGATTAAAAAATTGTGAAGAAACCTCGGATAGACTATAGTAGAAGGTTCACCTATAGCACCTACAAATCCTGCTGTTAGACTGATGCCTCCGCCTTCACGGCGGATATGTGGCAGACTTCTGTGCGAGTGGGAGTTGCTATACTGCAAGGAAGAAGTGGGTCCGTTTCTTTTAAGGGTGTCGACATGATTAAATCCTCCACGTTTATATACTTTAAAAGTCCATATTATTTATTATTTTATTAGTTGCCTCTATCTTCATGCCACGACTTTCCGGATTCGAATTCCACATAGCATGGTTTTGTAAATAGTTTTAAGATAAAACAAATATTGAAGGGGCTACATACTTATTCCTACGTGTCCCAAGCATTTTATAAGTAAAAAAAAGGAAATTTATTTTAATTATATGTGATCAATTAATGAAGACTGTTTGCGGAAAAAGTTTAAATTCAACGAACATGCTCGTTTAATACGTCTTTATGGGAAGATAATCTTATCAAGGCAAAGGCTTCATATGGCACCTTAATAACAACAAGTAATTAGTGCTAATAGATTCAATATTTCATTCCCTACGAAAGTTTAAAAACAATCTGAAAATAGTTTTTGGTGCTTGAAACATAACTTGGCGTTATTTAAATAGGCTACATTTTCAGAACGTTTTACCTTTCAAAATCAAGACTGAATAATCAGCTCAGTCGGGCCGAAAACGCAGATGCTAGAGACGCTTTTTTTTTTTTTTTTTTTTAAGTTATACTTCTTATGGCACGTTGAGGGTAAAAATTTAGTGTGCAACGGAAGTTGCGTACGCACAGTGTAAAGAAATTCGACAGCGAACATTGCAATCAAGCAGATAATGTATGCTGTTACTTAACAACCAGCATTTGCGGTTATGCGCGTATCAAACTTTATTTTAATCACGCCAAAGGATTATAACTTATTAGGCGCGTACATAAGTACACGCACCCCCATTTTTTTTATTGTGACTTGGCAGGCTTCAAGATAATATTTCCGCGTTGGGTCTGTCATAAATTGCACGTTACGAGTATCAGAACTGTGCCAAAAATCGAAAGGTTACTGAATACACTTCAAATAGTTCCCCACTGGATAACGTCAGGGTAAACGCGAATCTGACATTCGCACACAGATCAGCCAAGCAGACGTACAGCTAAGACGCGATCTCGACTTGTTCGACGGATGTTCCGTGCCGAGATGCCGTGTCAAGAAAGTGAGTTGCGACGTGTATTCTTGCGCAGGGCGCCACGTACGGGCGAGAATCGCAAAGTCACGGTGGGCGGCGCAGGCGGGGTGGCGGCCACACTTAGCCCTTGTGACAGCGCTCGTAATGAGATTTGCTCCCCTCGTTGGGTGTGAAAACGGCGTAAGTTACATGCCAGCTGCATATGCTTGTGGTCGCGTTTGCGATGTCCGCTACTGAAGAAAGTGACTTAAAAACAAATTAAGTAAGATACTCCCAAATTTGCCAAGGAAGTCTTCGATAGGTTGGGTTTTCAATTAAGTAATCATTCACTTTAAACTTAAGGCGGGTACTTACTGTATAAAGAAATGATAAAATGGTGTTTAACCTATCAGCACACAAAATTACTCCATACTCCTTAGACTGTAGGCTCTTCTGGGATTTACTTAGGGGTTAGGTAAAAGTATGTTCTGGACGATGGACAGAAGTTCAAAGGGCACGCCAATAGGAGTTTCCCGTGAAAGGCAAGTAATAGCTTGATAGTGAGCATTCAAAGTACTAAAGCCGCAAAACAGAATTTGCACGCTCGANCCCGTGAAAGGCAAGTAATAGCTTGATAGTGAGCATTCAAAGTACTAAAGCCGCAAAACAGAATTTGCACGCTCGAATTTGAGGTCTTGAAGTATGATATCGTTGCGAAATGCTGTTTAGGTAAAGCTATGAAAAATCGGCTAACACGGTAGGTACTACATATTGCTTAGAGAATCCGATTTATTATAAAATTAACGTGACGTATCACATGACACGCAGTATTTAATTGTTAAAATAATACGGAAAAATTTCAACTGCACATGTAGATGGCTGGTTTGTTGCGGGTTTTCAATAGATACAAATAAGAATTAGCGTCTATATTGGGAAAGAAAAACTGAGTTCTTTGCGGTTATCAGATGTTATTACGTAAGAATAAAACGAGTAGAGGAANGATGTTATTACGTAAGAATAAAACGAGTAGAGGAATTATGGGGATTTTGGCACATCGGACCTGGGACCGGAGCATCGGAGCTGTTCGTGCTCTGTTATTACGTTTGACCGGCGGCCATCTTATCTCCATGTGACCTTGATCTTTAACTCCCAAAAAGTTCAAAAAAGTACAAAAAGTATTTATTTTATAAAAAAGATATATTAAAAATATCTAAAAATTATATTTAAATGTGTTTAAAAAACTTAAATTTTTGGAGGTGGTGCACACACCCCTCCACCCATACTCCCTCCATCATATTGGTAGGAGCAATCCACCACCATCTTGGTAGGCGTTACAGCCACCATCCGCCATATTATTCGGTGCAGTCCACAATCGTATTAGGTGCAGTTCTCAATTTTGGTAGATGTTACAGCCACCGTCTGCCATCATCTTTTTTTTCGTATTTCATTTGTTTATACATTACTGGAGTTTGTCTCTGACCTTAGTTCGACAGCCATCTTGTTTATTTCGTTTGTCATGGTTTTACATTGCTGGTTCTGTCCCCAGCACCGTGCCCTGCAGATGACTGAGCCCCTTCATTGCCCCCTTCCAATATATTTAATTGACCAATTGCCCCACCCATGATTCTAATTGGCTAATTGCCCACTCCCTTCCATTATATTTCATTGCTCCACCAATGTTTTCCATTGACTAATATCTGGGGTGTTTTCGGAAACCTTCGTTTGACCAATTTGTTGGCCAATGTTTCTTATTGGCTAACTGCCCCACCCCCATCACCCCCTCCTCCAATTATTCACCTTCATTCGACCAGTTAGTTGGCAGGTCTCCACCCACACCCCTAATGTTCATTGGCTAACCACACCACGTGACAATCTCTTGGATTGGCTAATTGCTCATGCGTTTTCGGAAACCTTCGTTCCGACCAATCGGCGGTCTACTTTAATCTTTATAAGACACTCCCTGAGCTCCGTCAGGAAATCAGTAATATTTCTCGCTCCTAGAAATGTACGCGTGTTGTCCGAGCAGCCATAAAGTCTGTTCAGCCATTTTGGCATTTACGAGGGTGAGCTCTTGTAGTGCCTTGGACAAACGGGATGAGTTAGCACTACTGCCGAAATAACTTTTCTTGTCTACGAACCTTACGAAATTTCAACCGAATTCAAGTATTTACCGGCCTACCTGCAGCATGACGACAATATTATGCAATATTTCTGTATACCTTTGGAATTAATATCAAGCACGTAGTGAAAGCGGGGTTGGAGAGGTGTGATTAAGACGTGAAAAAGGATTTGAAATTGCGTTTCACTTGGTTACGGATAGTTTTAACGTGCCTTTAATTTTGAACACCTATACATTTCTACTTTAGCACGAAGTTCAGTTTATAACACTAAAAACCGCTGTTTTATGACCATGTACAATAAATTGTATTAATTAACATGGGAACTCTTTCTTATCGTGCGTATTTTCGGCTGGTCTAATGTGCGTCGGCAGTACACTAGGAATAGCCAATGCAACATTAACTTTTGCTTATTCGTGCATCAGCTGATACAGGATTTTGTAAATTGCATGTTGTTTGTTTCAAATACGTCAAGTTGCCACTCACTGACTGTCAGAATCTGGCCAACTTATATGAAATGAAGCATACAGTCTGCCAGCCGCACTCTTCACTGCTTGACACTCGCAGTCGGAGATTTAACTTCTGCTGGTCACTTCTCTCGCTGCTCGTCTTTTATATGTAGGAACTCAGCCACTAATTTACTCATCAACTACTCGGCTCGGAAGCCTGTCACACTTTTATATCGTTTGCCCTGGCAATCTGGAAAATCCAACACAACCCGCGTCACGCTGAGAGAAAAAGGTCAGTAATCCAGAGCATTCTTCAGATACATGCAGATATCAATACAACCAGGGTCAGCAACTTGCATCGTAAAAATAATTATCGTTTCGGCTAGCTTTCTGTAACAGATACGTGGCCACCAGCCTATCGCTCGCTTCTGCATTCAAAACAGTCCTTTGACTTGCTGCTGCCGCTATCATATAACTGCTGTCCTTCACTTCAACTTGCTCGCGCGGGATGCAAAGCCTTGAACGCGTAACAATAACAAGCATGTGGTTATTACATTAAAATAACGGTAATTCAGTCCTGAGCGCTTCCTTGTCGTATTCTTCGCAAGTGCTGATTTTACCCTATTTTTACTGTAGTCCTGTGTGTACGACTTCCATGTTTGTGTATTTGGATGCTGAAATGGCTCCAGAAACATTGTTCATCTAGATATTTTTGCATTAAATCGGTCAGCAATAATCGTATCAAGCTCTGTGATAATATGTAGGCTGTTCAGGGTAAGGATCACTTTTGAGGCCCTAGTTACTATTCCTTTCAACTGTTTTTTAACCTTTACACAAAATTTAAAAAAAATATTGCCCTGTAAGTAATAAACACATTGTGTATATTCCACCGCAATCGGTAGTTAACGTCTAAGGCTAAAATAATATATATTTATGACTATCTAAATGATAGTGCTTTCAAAAGTTATTTCTTTACTGTGAATAGCCTATAATACTTTAATATATTAATTTGAATGTCACATTAACTTTGCCCGTAACCCTTTCAGATTGAATCTAATATACGCTTTCAGATGTTGCAAAGAAGGAATTTTATGATACTTTCTGTACTAAAGTCGACACAGTACTTTATTAGTTGTCACACCCGATGAGTTACAGGCTTCGTATTCGGCTATAGTTATATTAACCTATCAGAACATAGACCAGTAACATGGTTTATTAACAAATTCTCCACAGGGTATAAAATTGGGCTCTAAGTCTACCAGTGTACAGTAAAGGCAAAAAAAAAAAAAAAAAGTATCCTTTGTGTGCGTTTCGAAAACAATTTTGTATATTGGGTCTGAATGTCGTAAACGCTTCCTTATTATTCCTGCTTCTCTCAAACAAAATTTTATAATGACATTCACATAGTCGATAATCTTTAACTCTCTCGCGGTTCCTCTTTACTCAATGGTTGCTCTTAGCTTTTAAAATATTTTTTTACGTTTTGAGTGTTAAAATTAATTTGCGTTTCATTTTGGGTCATATGAATAACACTCATTACGACACAACGTTTCTAGTTTTCAGACTCTCTGAATCCACTTAATTCAACGCAATGAAAATATAAACATACACTGCGAATAATTGCAACACAAAAACTTAAACTATTGCTTATCAAGTGCATCACCATTATAGAACCCCGTATGCTATTTAAATGTGGACAATTTATTGCTTGAATAAACTCGGTTCAAGAAAAAATCCTACTCACATTTTAACTTTAAAATGTTTGTCGTGTTTATGACGGCGGTAAAAAGTTTATCTTAGCAGTAATTCTTTGTTAAAAGAAATCTTTCCGTTTCCCGGGAAAAAATATTTCCAAAGATTTTATATTTGTCCACAGTAAACAGCACATTTCTCTAGCTCTTGCATGCAAAATGACTCTTTTATCGTACTTCTTGGAGTCATACATAAGCGATAACAAGTAAATCCACGTAACCCTGACAAAATTCATGTACGACAATTATTTTTCATTGATTGACTCTTGCTGACGAATTGGCCCTCTTTAAAATAGTTTCAGGAAACCAAAAATTAAGGATTATTTTACATTAAGCAGCCAAACAAATATAATATCTAAAGCATTACCTAACTTACCGTATTGCTATACAACTTACATGATTTTACTCAGTTATTCTTTAAACCCTATCCACAATTTCTGCAATAGCTACGAATGATTATATGTGNAACTTACATGATTTTACTCAGTTATTCTTTAAACCCTATCCACAATTTCTGCAATAGCTACGAATGATTATATGTGAAGTTAACGCATCACAATTACACACCATTCTTACCCATTATTATATTTCTCAATTAAATTTCATGACTGGTTAGAGCTGGTTTAATTTCATTCTTCTTCGTCATTCATGGATATTAATGATGCGCCCGAATGTAACAGAGTCGAGTGGAGGGCCATTAAAAAAACTCGGACGGGAATTGAGGGGTGGTTCGGGCGGACGGGAGAAGAAAGAGAGGGATGAAAGCGGAAGGGAAAAGCTAAGTAGACTCGCAAATAGAATAAGCCAGGAGAGATCAGCAGGAATTAATGATTTATTAGCTCGCAGAATGTAGCAGACTCGTCTCCCTGTCTCTTCGCCTGCGGGGATATGAGGATGCAACCCGTAGAGCAGCTTCTTCCGGAGAGCGTATTCAAAGCNCTCCCTGTCTCTTCGCCTGCGGGGATATGAGGATGCAACCCGTAGAGCAGCTTCTTCCGGAGAGCGTATTCAAAGTAACAACGGTCTAAATGTCATTCTGTGAAATGTCGCAACAAACAGCGCAAAACAGAACAGTCTGTGTGCATTATGATAGAGGCTCAACAGCGTAGGAACAAAGTTATATTAAACCATTCAAAAATTTTATCGGACGGTAAAACGTAGTAGGCCTAATTGTTTCCCACAACGAATATTTTTGCTACCATTAGAGCCATTTTTAGCTACCCTGTAATACTAATGTGAACTCCGGCGAAAACAAAAATTTTATAGGAATGCTACTGTTAAAAATGTACTGCATTTATAAACTACAGTACTTATTACAGTACAATGAGAAAATGCCAATTACACGAGCGTCAATCGTTTTTGTTGAGTCTGAGTCTACTACGCTCTTTTCTTTGTTTTCTTTTTTTATTTACAAAGAGAAGGAGTGTGAGGAAGTTTACCTCTCTGATTGACGGATGGTGGACTATTCCCCGAGTGCAGATACATCAGTGAGTTTTAATTCAGCACACACGCCACTGCATGTGAAGAAGTGCAGGAAAAACCTAACAAAAAAAAATCGAGTTTAGCAAGTTTCTTCCCATGTTCAGAAAACAAAAAAATAGAGGAGTGGATAAAAGTGAATGAAAGAAAGTCGTATTTAAGTAAATATACATGCTTGCTTTGGAAGGTCATGGCGCATTCTCGGTTACAGGAAAGCTTTGATTTCAGCCTTCCAAAAACTGAAAATATTCCCGCTGGCAAGTGCACTAAGTGGAACACTTGCAGCAGCGATGAAAGCAAGTGAAGCATTTTTGTGCCTTTTTATTGAAATTGTTATTTATAACATTCTAGCGAACCAGCCCGGCTTCGCCCGGGTACAATTTAGTTTTACAGCGATACACTAATAAATACATTGGGAAAAGACAATTAATTTATGTGAAAACAGAATTATAAAATTGCAATTTGTTTGTCTAGGTTTTTAACTGATTACGGCAACCCAAAAGGAAGGAAATATTTTTTACCCGATAGCCAAGAAGAAGGGTTTGGTTCTTGGAGTGTATCTGTGCAACTATCACGTAGTTACCACTTTTCTGCTTTCCAGCGTCGATGTATGAAAATCAAAACGTCAGTTTCATTAAGTTGTAGTTTTATAAATAAGTGTACATACGTACTACTTTTTACGCTTGGCTGAGGGATCTTGATCACCAAAGTTAAGCAACGTTCCCAGCGGCACACATTTGGATGGGTGATCGTTTAGTGGCATAACATCTGAGAGTTTCCGGGCTTCAGAGGGCACGTTTAATATACGGCCCCGGTTTTTATTGATTGGTAGCAGTCGTTAAGCCATTTCAGAGGTCCTTGGGTGGCCTGATAAACTCTGACACCAGAGGAAAACAATATTTCGGTCACGTTCCCAGCCGTTGCTGAATTAGGTTTTGTTGTTATTCCACAGGAACCGTACAATTATTCGGGATAAAAAGTATTCTACGTCCTATTTCAGGCCCTAAAGTATCTACATACCAAATTTCATCAAAATACGTTCAGCCGTTATGGAGCTGAGTGGTTACAAACATACATACACCCACAAACACAGAGATTTTCGCATTTATAACATTATAGTAGGATTGGATGCAGCAAACAGTTTATTTTCATTTTACGTGAAATAACTAAGCAATGTTTGTTTGTAAAAAAAATATTTTTTTTTCTAAANTTGTTTGTTTGTAAAAAAAATATTTTTTTTTCTAAAAAATACCGTTAAAATTTACAACTAGACATTACCAAAATTAGTTGTACCAAAGGACTGCAACACGTTTCCACAATAATCTGTTTAAATACTTGANTTCGCATTTATAACATTATAGTAGGATTGGATGCAGCAAACAGTTTATTTTCATTTTACGTGAAATAACTAAGCAATGTTTGTTTGTAAAAAAAATATTTTTTTTTCTAAAAAATACCGTTAAAATTGACAACTAGACATTACCAAAATTAGTTGTACCAAAGGACTGCAACACGTTTCCACAATAATCTGTTTAAATACTTGANACAACTAGACATTACCAAAATTAGTTGTACCAAAGGACTGCAACACGTTTCCACAATAATCTGTTTAAATACTTGACATATTCAAAAACCTACTTAACAAAGCAAATATCTGCTACAATGTCTTAAGTAATTTTTGGAGACCAGGAAATTCTGTGAAATTCATTTGAATGCAGGACCTACGATAGGCTTAATTGGTGAAATCAATGGTTTCGCACTTCTAAGGTCCGTGGTTCGATTCCAGGCCCCGGTTGTTGGGAGCGTAGTGGACACTGCCGTGATGTAGGGTTTTCTCGGAGCTTTCCAGTTACCGCCATCGTCTTCATTCCGCTGCGTCTCCGTCATCTCGCCTCGCCTCGCCTCATCANTCTCGGAGCTTTCCAGTTACCGCCATCGTCTTCATTCCGCTGCGTCTCCGTCATCTCGCCTCGCCTCGCCTCATCAATTCTTTAAACTGGCTGGAGCGACAGGTTTGAGTCTCGGGCAAGGTAGATATCCTCGATTAGCGCCAACCTCATTTCATCCACACATAACCCACACCAGGTGGGAACCACGCATGGATTTTCCATTTTAGAACAAGCTATAGTCTATTCACATTTTCTTTACACTTTTCGAAAAAAACCTTTGAAAAATAACCCCATGTATGTGTTTTGTTGTTTTATCTAAATATGTCACGTATCATAATGTTTACATTTCAGTTAACATACAAGTATCTTATTTTAAATTGAACTTTTACTTATAATTTGCATATCAATTAGAATATTTATTTTGTAATTGATGTGAATTAATATAGGGAAAAAAAGGTTGTATTGATAATGCCTAGTAGGCAAGAGTTATAATGCAAAATATTACTAAACTGAGTGCGCATGCATGCGGTGCGTTGCCCGTCAGTGTATTTTCTAGACTTGGTTAAGCTTTGTTTGCATGAGGCGGAGGAATATTCTGGAAGTAGAACTTCAGTAGGGCTTCAAAAATGTTGGAAGTAACCAGGAATGGATGGTCGACTTCAAACACACGTACATTTTACTTTATCAATTGGAGCGCAGTTTGTAATACTCGCCCTGGACGAATTTGAGCTAATAATTAATCTGCAAGGAAGCAAGCGCAAAATTCTGTGTTACCTGGTCCGACGTAAAACAAAATCATTGGCCAATGAACAATTAACTATGATTCGAGTACATTTAGTACTGTGGAGTCTAGATTGTTGCCAAACTAATACGCGTATTTTTGGTACCCTAGAAATTATACATTTTAATAAATTTTAAATAGTCAAATACTGTGAGGTTAAGATTCTCTAAGGACACAATATTTTGCAAGTCTATTTTCAAAGCCGCCTACGTATGCGAATATCACATACAACACATAGTCATTGTAAAAATATATGTGCTTAAGTGCACGCACGGGCATAGTAATACTCACCATTATCTAAGTTACATGTTTTTGAGTTTGGACCCACAGGCGCCACATCATCACTGAAAGAATGGAACGAGGTCCTAAGGTAGGGTACAACGGGATACAATGGTAGCGGAAATGGGAATGCCCTGACGAAAACTGCAGACCATTGACAAAGTCTGGAAAGTTTCAAGCATGCAAAAATCCTGGCGTGATCTTAAAAAATGAATATCAGGATGTATTTTTTGGTTTCTTTATTAATGTTTTTATATAAACGTTCATCATAGAATAATAGGTTTACATATAAATGATATATCCCTGATAGGGTGTGATACAGGACTGCGTGAAAACTTAACGTACGGTGGAACTGGGCACTCTGTTGATACACATTCACACATTTGCAAAAATAATTGATCACACTGAAGGTGCCATTGCAGGAACACATACATGAGTAAAGGCACAGAACATGATAGCATGTAGATGTACACCGAAAATGGTCGGACATGGAGGCATACAGACGTAAGAAGTTGTTCTGAGGCAGCTGGTTCTGNATGTAGATGTACACCGAAAATGGTCGGACATGGAGGCATACAGACGTAAGAAGTTGTTCTGAGGCAGCTGGTTCTGCCACAACTGGCGTAAATCACCCTCCAAATCTACCGTAGCTGCGTCTGGCTGAAGTTACCGCCCAATATGGTCCCAAACGTTCTCGATGCGTGAGAGGTCTAGAGATCTTACTGGCTAAGGAAGCATGTTAAGATCACGAAGGTAGGCCAGAGATACCTGTGCTGTGTGAGACCGGGCATTATTCCGCTGGAAAATTGGGTTGTCAAACGGCTCCAGAATGAGGAGCGCACATTGTCATAGAATTTCCTGGACGTATCGCCGCACTGTCAGGATTCCTTCAATCGCCCCTAGTAGGGTGCGGTAATCGTTGAAAATGACACCATCACAAAATGACCCCTCTTATTGGAGCAGGAGGCCGCTCTACAATGAAGCGTGGATCACAGCGCTGGCCAGGACGTCTCCAGACTCGAATTTGGGGGTCGTCTGTAACCAGAAATAAAATTGATTCATCGCTGAACACCACTCGTTGCCAATTCCCAAGCTGCCATGCTGCCAGTTCCCGACAGAAAGTCAAACGTACTCGGCAATGCTCAGTCGTAATGTTAGACATCTTAAGGGGCGCCACGAAGACATATCTCGCCCTGCTAGCAGATTGGATATGGTACTGGTGGACACAGACGTTTCCCAAACAGCTGCCGTGACATGTCTCTGGATGGTGCGCAGTGACGCCCGTGGAGTGCTTACAGCCTGTCGCACGATGAAACGATACTCCCTGCTGGTGGTCCGCCGGGGTCAACCCGAGCCTTCTCAACGTGTCTGTGTACCCTACNACGATGAAACGATACTCCCTGCTGGTGGTCCGCCGGGGTCAACCCGAGCCTTCTCAACGTGTCTGTGTACCCTACTGTTCCCTTTGCGCACCGACTCACAGTGTAGGCAGAACTCGGCTAGCAGTGTGTCGAAACGTCCAACCTGCCTCTCGGAGGCCGATGATGCAGCCTTTCCCAAACTCATCTAGCTGGGCTAATGCTTGCCATATTTTCCATCGAAACCATTCTGCGTGTTCACTGAATTTGGCTCTGCGGGTCACACTGCTACTAAGACCTTATTCGTTGTCTTGCAGCTATGGATTATGGAGGGACATGTATGCCCCCTAGTGCCAAATCCGCACAAGCAAACCACATTAAACGTAAATGGGACACATGTTGGGCTATCAAGATACCGTGTGGCAACCTTCGTTGTACTTGCGGAATTCGTTCACGGTGATCAATTTTTTTTGCAAATGAGTCTGTATTCAGGCAGATACGTTGGTGATAAAAGATATACAAGTTTTCACATCTACTTTACGAAAATCACTGAGAATATGTCTAAGATTCGCACATACAGCATGCATCGAGAAGTTGCCAGATATCTCTTTGCTTTTAGTAAGTCTGCCCAAACGTATTCTTTGTAAGGAAAGTACAAGTGCTCGAACACCATGCATGTGTCTGCTGCGATATTGAATCACTGAAGAGAGTTTTAAGGAACGTAAAATAAAAATGATGAGTAGTGGGGTGTATTCAGCCATCCTGGAAGATATTTCAATTGTTATACGTGTCTCGGCTTAATGTTAGCTATGTCCATGACAAGGAAGCACTGGTACCAAACATCTCTCCTGTAGGCCCAAGAAATTAATAATGGAACTCCGAAGGTCGTTGTGCGAAACAATCATCTGACAGTCATACCAGTAATTTCAGAGGACTTCTGTGGTATCTCAAGTGCAAGAAGATAGGGTCAGGACTATCCGTGGGAAGGAGAAAACTATTGGTTTTTATGGTCGTGCCACTACTAATAACACGAGCCAAAGCCCCACGTCACCGTTTCGATCGCTACAAACAATAGCACGTTACGGGACTGCGTAGCAACGGAAGCAACTCTTATTTCAGTAATGAGTTACAGTACATGATCTGACACTCGAATGGATATGTGGGGACCTTGACTATCGCTGCAGAACGCTGTGATGTTACGACAGTGAAATTTGGTGCCGATTGCGTAATGTTTTGGGGCCGTTTATGTTGATTCTGACTTGATGCTATTAGTTTCAGTCGATAGATCGACCAACTTTGGCATACACAAAAACATTTTGGACAACATGTTTCGCACACGGCAGCAGCAGTTTAAAGTGTATTATTTCATGTATTAACATGATATTCCTTCTTTTCATAAAGCAAGATTAATTGCATCATGGTTTGATGACAAACAAGTAAGTAAAGACCCGATTTGAACACAATAGGACATATGCTGGGATGAACTGGCGCTTCGTTTTCATGCCAGATCAACACGACCAACATACTGGCGTAATTATTAGCCAGGCTATATATGAAGAATGGTAATACATTTCACTAGCTGTTGAACAGGATTTAATGGAGAGACTGCCCCGATGTGTTAGTGCTGCAATAATTATTGCATAGGGAGGACCGGGCAGCTAATAAGAAGACCTCTAGTGTGAAGATGGCCACTGTGACGTAAGGCTGTGCGATATCCACTTTTCAGTTTTAGTTGCCTGACTTGCTGACCATATCGTTATCGGCGCTACATACAGTTTCCAGAAAATACTGAAATTCGATGGCGATACATCGCAAATATTGCCTACAGTGATATCGCAAATATCAGCATCGTAACTGTCACTGATAGCGGTATCGCAAATATTGATATCCCAAATATAGGTCATTTAATATTGCAGAAGTTGACATTGCAATTATTGGCCATACAGACATTGCAATTACATTTCGTACTGACATATCAGATTTTGAAACCAAAATATTTCTACCGATTTTTCTTTAGTTTTGAAAAGTAACTTAACTTCTATTAACGGTGTTACTACATAATTAATAATGCCTATTTTTGAAGTTATAATCATTCATATGTTTAAATACCCCAAAAATAGGTTATTTTTTAATATCGCAAACGTAGCAGAATCACTATTATCTTAATATCGCAGGTTTCTCACATTGCCAAGTTCTCAAATTGCTAACATAGCATATCGTCAACATCGCATATCGTCAACATCGCGTTATCGCTAATACCTCATATCGCTAAAATCGCGATATACGTTATATAGCTAGATATTGTTGGACCATATCGCATCAAAAACATTGTTTCGCGATATATCGCCACATTGCTCAGCTCTACAGGCAGAGGATCGAACCGGCCGCCAGGGAACCAGAATTTGGCGGTTCCGTTCAACGCGCCGATGGTAAACATGCGTCTCCATCCCCGTCCGCCGGCACGTGCGAGCCACGAACAATGACGACGGTGGAGGCAACAAAGCCCCGTGCGAGAACTGATTTCGCGGAACAAAAGAGGCACAGAAGGAGAGAAGGGTTGTTAGCCGGGGCTTCACCTGACGCCGAACCACATCCCCGTGGTGGTAATTGCGCTCGTGGCCTTTGCACCTGGGGGTCACCCGTTCCGGCCGCGCGCCGCCTTCCCCATGAAGGCTCTCCCGTTCCGCGAGGTTCGCANCCCCGCAGCGCGCGGCTAAACTGCCGCGTTTTTCACCCGCCACGCCACGGACTGTTTCACCCCGTAGTATTGGCTGACATGAGCGGTGATAAAGGAGGAGAGGGGCTCACGGAAGCACCGCGGACCCTCGTGTCGCTTTGATCGCGGACCCGACTGGTAATTAACTATCGCACGTGAGTGGCTCGATCGGGTTAGAACAGACCCGTGTTGCGGAGGTTACATCAGGGGGAGAGGGGCTGTTTTGAACGGCTACTGCACGCAGACAGAGACGTGTCGTTATTCGCTGATGTAACAGGCTTCAAAGGTCTGGGCGATTTTTTTATATTTTTTGGCCTTGTGAGGACACTAAAGTTAATTTCGCTGCTGGCATGGCAGTTGTTTATAGTAGAGATGGTCTATTAAATACTTGCCATTCGCTATTCATTCAGAATATCAAACGAAACATTTCCGGGTTAAATTTGTATTGTATTGTTCTGCAACTGCTCGGAAGACTATTATTCAGAGTATTATTACATTCAATTATGATATAATATGTTTATAATATAATATATTCAGAGTGTTAAAACATCTTAATTGAATAATGAAAATAACTAAGTTATAATTTTTATGTTGCGCTTTAGATGTTCTTAAACGTATATACAATTTTTTTTTCAGAAGTGAACGATCCCAAGGTCGTGTGGTAGTCAGAATACTTGCATCATCCCCTCTCCTAGCGAGAAACGGATTGAACTCCCGGAGGNATCCCAAGGTCGTGTGGTAGTCAGAATACTTGCATCATCCCCTCTCCTAGCGAGAAACGGATTGAACTCCCGGAGAGGAACACCCAGATTTTAGCAACGAAAACATGGAGAACTGAACCGTTGGCAGCCAGGTGCTCTCGAAGCACTCCCATTTTACCTTCCCTTGCATTCCGCAATGCTTCATTTTCACCACACTTCACATTCACCGCGGGACTCAAGACCTCGCTGATAAGCGCCTACCAACACCTGCTAACTCAACTTTTCTGATGTGAAACAGCATATTCGCTGTTGTTCATTGCAAAAAATTCATGACGTGTTGTACGATTTTTGGATTCTGAACTTTATAAAACTGAAAATAAATGAATAGACATGGCCACGAACCGAGCGAGTCAGTGCAGTGGTAAAAATTTTTGGACTTGCTTCCGGGAAATCCTGGGTTAGAATCCTGGTCCGCCAAACCTGATTTAGGTTTCCCACTATTTACTGAAATTACTCAAGGTGAATGCTGGGATGGTTCCTTACTGCAGGCTATGGCCGATTCTTTCCCCGTTCCTGCTCCTCTGAGCGAGTGACACCGACGCCCATGCCCTTGATGCCGACAAGACGCGAAGCCCTGCCTTCCTACCTACGTACCACACAGCCACGGTCGTGTCTGAGGAGACGCCGCGCACCAGAGACGCAAAGCGAGGATCACGAGCTGTGTAAGCCATGCCCCGTGACGGGATCAGAACACGTCCGCTAACCCCGGTGGGACGTCCATCGAGCACGCGGTAATGCTGAAGCTACGTGACTGATCACTGTGGTCCTNATCACAACCCACACTTTTGTAAAGTGTTTGGCTCTAGACCGTGCGGAGAGGTGCCTCGAGTGTTCCTGCGTGTTGCGGATTTATGCCAAATCAATGTAATCAACCTTATCCTTTCGTATTTAACGCTGAATATTTACCGGTTGGCTTCACTGGATAAAGAATACGGGCGACTATGAGGCGTTGCAAAAAATACTAACTTAACTTTAGACTGATAACAATTTTTTGTAAATTGTACTGAGACGTTCTTTGTACAGTATCAAAACGTAGCAAAACTAAACAAAAAAAAAACGCTTATTAATTTTATTTTTTCAAAGCTACAAGAGAAATATTTGTAACATATCACGAAAAGTGTTTGTACAAATCGCTTTGAGTTGCGAAGTCAAATTCAGTAACTAGTCAATTCTGTGATAAGTATTTCACTAATAACAAGTGGCCGTGTTTACTTGTGACGTGTCGTTAAACAAAGTGATCAAAATTAAAATATTGTTACGAAAAACCAGATGCGTATCCGAATTCGTAATGGATGGAGGTCTTAATATAAATAAAATAAATACATTTTTGTCTAAATTTAATTACTTTGATATTAATTACATCCAAATAACATACATCTACTATTACTTTTGTTATTCTCAGTGAGCGCAACATCTACTGTCTACCTGAATTTTAATTTAATTCCTTATCACTATCTCTATATTAGTTACATTAATTTAATTGACACTCATTATTAACACATATTCAAACTGCCTATTGCCATCATTCCACATGTCTGTAACTCACTGTTATGAATTTACTTTTAAGCTAATTCATACCTGAAAGGGGTTATGGACGCACCTAAATAATGAGTCATGATTAGTTAGAGCACAACAGTATAAAATGGAGTTATTGAACATAAGGATTATACAATATTTATTTACGTAACTATTGATCGGGAGAGCTTAAATGGAACACCAAGATGCTAATTAATTGCATTAAGTATTATTACCTCACGCCATTACTATTACAATCTAATTGGAAATCCCCACCTTGTTCATGTTGCCGGAGGCAGATTATAGGAGGCGGTTAACGACGGCCGGACACACCCATCTTCAGTGGTCTTCACGTTTCAATGGCCCGACGACAAAAGACGCCGCTCCCAGTGTTGCGCTGGCCTATATCAGGCGCGTTGTTTATTATTTTCGGCCCCATTTACTGGCCGGTGGAGGGGATTTATGCAACTGTCTTTCGCAAGGTGTAATTGCAATCACGTTCGTACTCTAGTTCAATGTTTGAAGGTGTTATCAGGCAGACCATTCAGCTAAAGCCCGGTCACTTCATAATATCTCCCCCAATGTTCACTAGCGAGATGCCCTCATCTCGCCCTGGAACCCGTGGGGGCAGTGGAATATAATTTTAAACTTGCGTTTTTCATCGTCTGGCAGCAGGAATATGGATCGAGGTGAAGTCCTCTTTGCTACGGTAGGAAATTTTTTGAAAGGAATTATAGTAGACTGATAAGTTAGGTTATAAGGAATTGCCAATACTTTCGTGCAGTCCTCGGGCAAGGTGGGCTGAACACACTCTGTGCTGTGTGTTTGCAGTGGCCTTGCGGGCCTTGAACTTGCATTTCCGATGGGGTGTGCAAAGTATCTTCCACGCGAAAGCGCGGCAGAGCACTCCGGGTGGGACCGAACCCGTCAGTCTTTCTTGAGGTTGCGAGTCCCTAAGCACTACGTGGCGTGGATCCTTTGATACATTAATTCTTGTAAAGAATGAAACAGCAATACAACATAAAACACTGGTCATTATAGCGAAAAAGAATAATTTAAAGTTAAAATAATTTTAATCGTTAATATTAACTGCTCTCCCCGTTACTACAATAATTCTGTTTTGTTTGTACAGAAAATACACTTGCTGAAAAATAAATACATTTATGAACACTGAGAAAAAAAGTGATGTGATAGGAGAATGTTACATACTAAAATGGTACGTGACGTCACGGTGATAGGATACTGATGGGATGGTATCAAAACGTAGACTATTATTTAATTAATAATTGGAACTTCCATAAAATTCAAAAAGAAAAGAAATGTTGCAGCTGCTTTTCTACTACGTTTCAGAGGGAAATAGAAAGAATACTTAAAGAAATATAAACACAAGTATTTAAATATAACAAAAAAAAATGTTGAAATAATAAATGTTAGTTATTATACAAGAAATATGTGTCAATAACAGATAATAATATCTATTGAATGTGATAAATTGTACTAATGGTTCGTTTTCTATAAAAATTAAAATCTTATATTACAGTGGCAAGAAAGTAATTACTTTTTCCTTAAATACCACATTATTTAAATGAACACAATTCAATAAATTTGTACAAATTGGACGTCTCTATTTTATGATGGAAACTCTTACAATGTATTAATTTATTCATAGAAGTTGTTAGATGAGTAGGTAGATTGTAAAAATTTATTTTTTTTCTGGTCGCAAACATTGGAATATAATTNTTTATGATGGAAACTCTTACAATGTATTAATTTATTCATAGAAGTTGTTAGATGAGTAGGTAGATTGTAAAAATTTTTTTTTTTTCTGGTCGCAAACATTGGAATATAATTTTTTTTTTTCAAATTATTTTTAATTGCAAAAGTGATGTGAATTTTTTTATACATTATAATTTACAAACCTTTGATTTTGGAGGCCTCCTATTAGCAATCGCTAATTTTAATTTTTTTATGCAATCATAAACTTTTTAAAGTAAAGTTTGTATGTAAGTGTTACTGTTACCTGCAGGGTGCGGCGTGAGTGGTGTATGTAGAATATGGAAACCGCTTGTTACCTGTAAATATTTTAAAGTACGACTAGCTAGTTGAGTTATGTGAAAGAGATGATGCTGTGGAATGAACGTGCGTGACTCAACGACGTTTCTGCGTGTGACGTCAGAACAGGTGTCCTGCCACCGCTGTTATCGTGAACATTGATTGCACCGCCCTCCGGAGGGACTCTGGATAAGAGGGTGTGACATCACTGCTGATTTCTGCTGTTCATGACGTGCGGTTCCGTTGTTCTGAAACTTGCAAGGACATGTATTAACAGAATGCCTTCACAGTTTGTCGAAGCATCTTATATAACGTTTTAACTTTAAATAAATACGAGGGCCCTGATAGTGTATGCAGATTATAATTATTTAAAATTGAATTGTGAATTTGATTCCGTTGTTATTATATTTATGATTGTATTATATTTCTGGGTGTCTCCTACCTTGGAAGCTTATGTATTTAAACGTGAGTTAAAGCTCATTTTTTTCTTAACTTTCTTTGTAAATTATTCCCTCGGGCAGTATGTGGATGCTTACTTATGTTACAACTTTATAGTTAGGTTACTGTTTTTGATCCAGTTCTTGGTTAATAACTACAAATGAGGACGGTTATGCTAGTACCTATTTTCATACAAATATTTTTCTCTGATGAAAATAATTTATTGTAGTTAGCTGTGTGTGCGGATTAAGTTCATAATTATTAAAATGTTAATAAGTACGCTGGGCACCAACACAAAGTATAAGTAGAACATAATGACATTGATCATCAAAAAGTTAAGATAGTAATAAAGAGGAGAAGAATGTATAGCAAAATAATAACTTCCACACACAAATAAAATGTTATCAAGTCCGAGGGACATCAATACATAGTATAAGTAGAATATATTGACACTGAGTATGCAAACAGAAGATAGCATAAAGGATAGGAAGACTAATAAAATTAAGTAGGTACTAATTACAATTCTACTTCCACACAAAGGGGTAGCATACGGGGATTAGGGAAATCTGCACTCAATGACTTACACCAGGGAGGTCAAAAACGGAAGTACTCTCGTGGTATACTTTGAAAGTACTGTGCAGTATAGAAAGGATCCACAGCAAAAGTCCAACGCATCCAGATTGTGAACATACTGCCTGAACTATTTCAAGGCCAGTGCAGCACAGAAAACAGGCCTATCTGGTCGGGTCATCACTTTGCCAGAGGCCCAAAGATTGCTCCGCGTCTCACGCGAAACGAAAGGTTTGACCACCTGGGTAAGGCTACACTCTACTGGGGCAGATGGGGGCAGAAAAGGGTCAGCATTAGCATAATTCCCATTTCGTAAAATACCCTTCACATCTCACTCCAGCTTCCATCTCACGTCGGGTTTAGCAGTCTGCATATCCACTTCAGGACTGGCATGCATTTCAACACATCCGAAATCCCCAGATAATGGGCTAAGCCCGCGAATCACAGAACTGGTTAATTCCGACAGGATTCTTTCTGCCCCGTGTCAGTATAGCAATGGATCGTGGGAAGTGTATGAGAATATTGGGAGTATGAGGAACTTAAATATAGAACAGTAAACTTAAGTTTTAAAGTGGGGTGGGGGAATAAAATAGCATGGCGCGCGCTAACACGCTGTTTCGCAAACACTGTGGCACTCGAGCCGTGGGAAAGTGCTGATGCGGGGAATGTGTTGCCTTGGCACCTTGCAACTGGGTCGCGTCACCTGGCATATGGCTGCGAGGTCTCGTCCTTCCATGTGGCAACCAATAACATGATACTGGTTTTATGTCAGAATACCAAAATCTCGTATTTAACTGTCATTCCTAATTTCTATGCATGCTATAAGAAGTTTCTTAAACATACATTATGTTGTCTAAAGGGAAAGTATCATAAAATGTTTTTTTTATCATTGCACAGCAGTATCTAACTATGTACAATATGGTGTACTGCATGGAATTTTTTTAAAAAGTGCTCCAGTTGAAAGTTAATTTAAAGGAAATTGTAACGCGGCTATGAATTACTATCACAGTAATATTTTGATTTCAAATAACTACATCCAGCACACACAGGTGATCTATATCTTAATTTAAATTACAATAATGGTATTGCTGAGGTAAATATATGCAACTAGAGACTTGTGGTTCACACTGAAAATCTATAAATGTTAATACCGTTTGTTATTTTAGTTTTAATTAATTGCTTTGTATGTTAAGATATTGGGCCGTAAAAGGTAAATTATTATTTAAACCTAAAACATTTTAATAGTAGATATAATGACATTATTTTTATTTTACTGCTACTTAAAAGCCAAAAGTTTTAATGCTAAAAGTGGAAGTGGCTGAAATTTTGCTATTATTAATACGGAAATTAATGTGGGTGGGTAGGGAATTTATTTAAATGGGAGTGGAAGGTAGAGAAGCTGATGCAAGGCAGCGAGAGGGTAGGGGTAGGGATGAACCAAGCCTCCACTATTGTTATGAATTTACTGGGTAAGGCTACAGTATAATATGGAGTTTATTGAACATAAGGATTATACAATAACTATTTACGTGACTATTGATCGGGGAAGCTTAAATGGAACACCAAGATGCTAATTAATTGTATTAAGTATTATTACCTTACGCCATTACTATTACAATCTAAATGGAAAGTCTCCACCTTGTTCATGTTGCCAGAGGCTGATTCCAGGAGGCGGTTAACGACGGCCGGACACAGCCATCTTCAGTGGTCTTCACGTTCCAATGGCTCGACAACAAAAGACGCCGCTCCCAGTGTTATGCTGGCCTATATCGGGCACGTTGTTTAATATTTTTGGCCCCGTTTACTGGCCGGTGGAGGGAGGTCATGCAATTGTCTTTCGCAAGGTGTAATTGCAATCACGCTCGTGCCCTAGTTCAATGTCTGAAGGTGTGATCAGGCAGGCCGTTCAGCTAAGGCCCGGTCACTTCATAACATCACGCATCCAGTTCTGTTGTACCACCCGTCAGTCTCACTCTCCACTTAGCCGATGCCCGCAGTCCGCAGACTTCACTCTCGCTGGTCACTGTCGTCGCCACTTGTCGCTGTACTGGCTCTTCGCTTCGCTTTCTTCGTCGCTCACATCTCGCTTAAGATCACACAATCCTCGAAACTCTAAACTGCATCACTCTTTAGGGAGCCATGGGGCGGTCACGCTATTATAGGAGGAGGCGATACATCTCAAGACCTGTTGTTCGGAGTATTGGATCATTCGATTGCGACCTTATGAAAGATGATTCACATTTCGTTAAGCAAGTTACTACAGCAGAAGAAAGTTTTGTACTTTCGAGTTTCATGTTCAGATTTGCTTTACAAGGAATGACTGCGCATAATGGGTCCGGCATTCTCGAGGTGTGCTTTTATAGACATCCACACAACAGCACTGTCTCAAGTGTCAACTTTCTGAGTCAACTAGATTCAAGAGATATAATATGTTGGAAGACTTTCGCCATCAATGAACTTGTTGCTACATCTAATTCTGTTATTAGTATTGCATCGAACCCTGTATTGTATTCTCGTCGTAAGTTGCGTTTTGAACTTGGAGATGCTATTTGGATTTTTAAAAAATTAGTTGGTACTAATGGTGATGTAAGAATGTTAGGTCATGTACAGTATGTTTACGTTGCATAATAAATAATATCATACCTTAAAATGTTTCAATTTAATAATAACCCAGACCCCTATCCTGACACCTGCACCAAACATATACAAAAAAACAGGTCTCGCCGTAGCGTGTAACGACCTGCACCGGATGTTGGTTCCGTGCCGGATGTTGTTATCAGAGAGAGGCTAGCGTGACGACCAAACATTCTTGCAATGGTAAATACAGAAATTCAATCCGTTCAGGGAAGGGAGAGCTAGAATCCTGATATACTTATCTGTCACATGCGGCGGCTCGCCTTTGTAAATCGCAGCCCACTCCTCGTAATACCACTCTGTCCGTGACACACTGTTTCACTCGCTCGAGCAGGACGGGGCAAAGGAAGTGATGCATACGAGACAAGTAACAATATTGTTTCCATATAAAGTTCCTGCGAGTGTAGAAACATTCATTGTGTTTTGGCGTCTTATCCTAGGAAATATATGCCCATCGAATATGCGGCTATATGAATTCCCCCTCGCCCAAAAATGTTTACAACCAATCGAAAGAACTGTAATGATTATTTTTAGTTTCGTAATACCAATAAATGCCATCCCAACGAAAACATTCATAAAACAATATACACTGCTGTTTATAAATTTGGAACTATGTCCATTCATACACCTGCAGGCTTACACGTAGTATCATCCGGAAATGCTGTAATTGTCTAAATCACAAATTTCACTTCTTCCCAAAAGGCACAATTTATAGTCTTCTCCTAGGACCCCTTATTTTGGAGAGTAATTACTCAGTGGGGTAGCTATAAATCACTCATATGTTTATTAGTGTTTTTCCTTCAGATATCACACAAAACACAACATGTAAGGAGCGGACGTGTTTTTCCTTGAAACAAGCACAGGGTGTGTGTGATGGTGTTTCTTTTCTCTCTCTCTCTCTCTCTCTCTTTATATATATATATATATATATATAAGAAAGGATACGCATACGGAATAGTGATGTAATATGGAATACCACGATATCTCATTAAGTAGATGCTGCTCTCTCTCGGTAGCGCTGTGAAACACGATGGCTGAACCAGTGCTGCACGCATGTTATCATTCTGTAAACCAACTTCAACGTCGTTTCACAGANCGCTGCACGCAGGTTATCATTCTGTAAACAAACTTCAACATCGTTTCACAGAACTGTGGGATTTAACAGAGAAAATGTTAAGCAGTTTTTCACCCTTTTTGGGTCAGAAATGAGTCAGAAATGAATAAGCACACATACCCCGCTGACAGGGTCTACAATGTAAACAAAACAGGCCTGACTGTCGTCCAAAATAAAATCTCACAGGTTTTCGCACTGAAAGGATAACGTTAAGTAGAATACATCTGTTCAGCTGTGCGAGGCTCTCTCGTAACTGTGGTAACATGCATGAGTGCAGGTGGAGATTATGAACCTCCAACGTTGGTATTTCCTAGAAAGAATATCAGTCCTCACCTCACTAGAGGAACTCCTCCGGGGCCATTGGTGTTTGTCATCCGTCTGGCTCGAAACAGACAGATTTCTTTACTCAGTGGCTCAGTCATTTCTTGGAAAAAGTCAAGCCCACTGCCGAATGTTCTGTTTTGTTTATACTTGATGCCCACTACAGCAATTCCAGAAACCTAGATGTCCTCAACAAGGCTAGAACAAATCATGTTAGCGTTGTGTATCTTCCGNAGTGCAGGTGGAGATTATGAACCTCCAACGTTGGTATTTCCTAGAAAGAATATCAGTCCTCACCTCACTAGAGGAACTCCTCCGGGGCCATTGGTGTTTGTCATCCGTCTGGCTCGAAACAGACAGATTTCTTTACTCAGTGGCTCAGTCATTTCTTGGAAAAAGTCAAGCCCACTGCCGAATGTTCTGTTTTGTTTATACTTGATGCCCACTACAGCAATTCCAGAAACCTAGATGTCCTCAACAAGGCTAGAACAAATCATGTTAGCGTTGTGTATCTTCCGCTTCATTCGTCACACAAGCTGCAGCCATTGGACAAGTAGTTCACGAGTCCTCTTAAAAAATATTACAGTGAAGAAGTGCGGCTGTGGATGGGATAAAACCCCCGCCCTCTTACCGATATCGACATCGCTGAGTAATTTGGCAAAGCTTACCTCAAAGTACAAATGGGCACTGGTATTTATCCAGTAAATTCCAACATATTTCCTGACAATGAATTCCTAGCATCAAACTACGCAGACACATCTTCTATTGCAGTTACTAGGGCTAATGCTGATCTTGAGATTGTCCATTCGTACAGGACTAGGTGTAGGTTTACTGATCCTTCCAAATGTACTGCTGGTTTGCCAACAAATATACCTACTGATTCATTAAACTCTTCAGCTTCGCCGATGGCTGCTAGTCCATCAAACTCTTCAGCTGCTTCACTGATGGCAGTTGAACCAACAAACTCTTCAGCTGCTTCACCGATGGCTGCTGGTGCATCAAACTCTTCAGCTCGTTCGTGAATGGCTTCTGTAGCTCCATGGGATATTTCTCCAGTTCCCAAACTTTCAAAAAGAAAGGGAACGCGAGGTAGAAAAGTTGGCACAGCAGCTGTCTTGACGTCTTCGCCTTACACAAAACAGCTGAAAGAATCCCCAGAACAGAACAATTCTGGGAAGATATTAAGAGGAAAGTGTAGACCTAGAACTACACCAATACCTCGGTCTAATAATAAACAGATAACGACAAAGAGAGTCGCCAGAATGTCTATGCACACTATTTCTCTCCCTGATGCGGATGTCTCTTCAGAAAACACCGGTGAGGATATTAGCATTAGGGATGATTCGTCTGATCTAAGTATTCCTGATGTGTCGGTGCCAGGACATGAAGATGCAGAGTGTGGTTTCTGCAGTGGAAGATTCTCTGATGATGTGCGTGGAGAGGTGTGCTTTGTGTGGTCACATGTAGACTGTGCTGGTCACGAAGGTGTACATTATGTTTGTCATTGCTGCAAGTAATGTTGACCACAGTAATACTCGACTTTTCAGTAAAGACTACATAAATTACTTACACGTATTTTTTCTGATGTCATATTATATTAATTTCATAATTCTGTAGGGTAATTTGCAAGACATTTAATATTTAATTAAATGTCAAATCTATTTTGAATTTATTTTGTGGTATTCCATATTAGTGACCTTTTTTGTTACGCACAAAAATGTCATTTCTAGCATAAACATTTTTTCATTAAATTTTGATGTAATTTGGAACTACAATTTCGCAGATGTGTGCCTAAATGTTTCAGGTTTATGCTATTTTTTTTTTTTTGCTCTACTACAATAGGAGCAGTTTCTGTCATAATTATTTATCCTTGATATTTCCAAACGCACAGTGGAGAAATTTATTTCAATTTCTCAACCTTGTATACTAAATTATAAAGCCTATAATTTGTTATATTACAAATACATTTTTTTTTGTAATTATACTAAAAGGCTAATGAAATTCTTGCAAGAAAACGTTTTGTAATATTAAAAATGATTATTATGGCAACAGCGTTTCAAAGAAAGGTTTTTTCTTGTAAAAGTACCGTAGTACTTGTACAGCGTACATCTCGAACTATACACAATTTCATACAGGATTTTAAAACATAATCTCGTGAACCGAAAGTAACGCACTGCCTCAAGCTACACAAGTCACGAATCTCCCTTTAACATTCGACGTACAACTGAGAGCATTATCCTGATTCTGGAGCGGGATCCTTGTCCCTTAAAACTGCCTTTGGTAGAATTTTCCTTAAATGCACATAAGCTGTGTTTGCGAACGATAATGGCGAACGATCTCTTACATACATTTGTTTGTAATCAGTAACTTGCTTCCTGTCGTCAAGATAATTCATCACCCCAGAATCTTATACGTCGGGTAGGTACATTAAAATAATAGAAGATATAAGAATTCTTCAATTTATTTTATATCTTAGATTAAAATATTCTTTATTTATAAATTCATACCCATCACGTATTAGCTTATCTATATCTGTCAGTAAAGGTGGAAGTTTTGTATCCACACTGTCATGCATTTATATTTCGNAGTGCAGGTGGAGATTATGAACCTCCAACGTTGGTATTTCCTAGAAAGAATATCAGTCCTCACCTCACTAGAGGAACTCCTCCGGGGCCATTGGTGTTTGTCATCCGTCTGGCTCGAAACAGACAGATTTCTTTACTCAGTGGCTCAGTCATTTCTTGGAAAAAGTCAAGCCCACTGCCGAATGTTCTGTTTTGTTTATACTTGATGCCNAGTGGCTCAGTCATTTCTTGGAAAAAGTCAAGCCCACTGCCGAATGTTCTGTTTTGTTTATACTTGATGCCCACTACAGCAATTCCAGAAACCTAGATGTCCTCAACAAGGCTAGAACAAATCATGTTAGCGTTGTGTATCTTCCGCCTCATTCGTCACACAAGCTGCAGCCATTGGACAAGTAGTTCACGAGTCCTCTTAAAAAAGGTTTACAGTGAAGAAGTGCGGCTATGGATGGGATAAAACCCCCGCCCTCTTACCGATATCGACATCGCTGAGTAATTTGGCAAAGCTTACCTCAAAGTACAAATGGGCACTGGTATTTATCCAGTAAATTCCAACATATTTCCTGACAATGAATTCCTAGCGTCAGACTACGCAGACACATCTTCTATTGCAGTTACTAGGGCTAATGCTGATCTTGACATTGTCCACTCGTACAGGACTAGGTGTAGGTTTACTGATCCTTCCAAATGTACTGCTGGTTTGCCAACAAATATACCTACTGATTCATTAAACTCTTCAGCTTCGCCGATGGCTGCAAGTCCATCAAACTCTTCAGCTGCTTCACTGATGGCAGTCGAACCAACAAACTCTTCAGCTGCTTCACCGATGGCTGCTGGTGCATCAAACTCTTCAGCTCGTTCGCGAATGGCTGCTGTAGCCCCATGGGATATTTCTCCAGTTCCCAAACTTTCAAAAAGAAAGGGAACGCGAGGTAGAAAAGTTGGCACAGCAGCTGTCTTGACGTCTTCGCCTTACACGAAACAGCTGAATTAATCCCCAGAATCGACCAATTCTGGGAATATATTAAGAGGAAAGTGTAGACCTAGAACTACACCAATACCTAGGTCTAATAATAAACAGACAACGACAAAGAAATTGCCAGAATGTCTATGCACACTATTTCTCTCCCTGATGCGGATGTCTCTTCAGAAAACACCAGTGAGGATATTAGCATTAGGGATGATTAGTCTGATCTAAGTATTCCTCATGTGTCGGTGCCAGGACATGAAGATGCAGAGTGCCGTTTCTGCAGTGGAAGATTCTCTGATGATGTGCGTGGAGAGGTGTCATTACTGCAAGTAATGTTGACCACAGTAATACTCGACTTTTCAGTAAAGACTACATAAATTACTTACACGTATTTTTTCTGATGTCATATTATATTAATTTCATAATTCTGTAAGGTAATTTGCAAGACATTTAATATTTAATTAAATGTGAAATCTATTTTGAATTTATTTTGTGGTATTCCATATTAGTGACCTTTTTTGTTACGCACAAAAATGTCATTTCTAGCATAAACATTTTTTTATTAAATTTTGATGTAATTTGGAACTACAATTTCGCAGATGTGTGCCTAAATGTTTCAGGTTTATGCTATTTTTTTTTTGCTCTACTACAATAGGAGCAGTTTCTGTCCTAATTATTTATCCTTGATATTTCCAAACGCACAGTGGAGACATTTATTTCAATTTCTCAACCTTGTATACTGAATTATCAAGCCTATAATTTGTTATATTACAAATACATTTTTTTTTTAATTCTACTAAAAGGCTAATGAAATTCTTGCAAGAAAACGTTTTGTAATATTACAAATGATTATTATGGCAACAGCGTTTCAAAGGTTTTTTCTTGTAAAAGTACTGNCAAAGAAAGGTTTTTTCTTGTAAAAGTACCGTAGTACTTGTACAGCGTACATCTCGAACTATACACAATTTCATACAGGATTTTAAAACATAATCTCGTGAACCGAAAGTAACGCACTGCCTCAAGCTACATAAGTCACGAATCTCCCTTTAACATTCGACGTACAACTGAGAGCATTATCCTGATTCTGGAGCGGGATCCTTGTCCCTTAAAACTGCCTTTGGTAGAATTTTCCTTAAATGCACATAAGCTGTGTTTGCGAACGATAATGGCGAACGATCTCTTACATACATTTGTTTGTAATCAGTAACTTGCTTCCTGTCGTCAAGATAATTCATCACCCCAGAATCTTATACGTCGGGTAGGTACATTAAAATAATGGAAGATATAAGAATTCTTCAATTTATTTTATATCTTAGATTAAAATATTCTTTATTTATAAATTCATACCCATCACGTATTAGCTTATCTATATCTGTCAGTAAAGGTGGAAGTTTTGTATCCACACTGTCATGCATTTATATTTCGCATAATAACTGTGGTCCAACGAATATTGCACGCCATTTTTACGGCCCTGTGAGGCGAATGCAAGTAATTATCACAAAAAATTATTTCCATTCTGAAATAAAATAAAATAAAATTCAATATTACTGAAGCAGGCAATAATTAATAGAATGCAACTGAGACAATAATATGCACATCAATACAACTACTCTTTACACTAGGAGCACAGCCAATATAAACACGACTTACATATAGTTCGTACCTACTGGCATTCTTCCACATACCACTTCATTACCAAAATGTTCGTAATACTACACACGTTTACAAATCTTTCCGAAATTTTTGTGGGGGCACTGANATTACTGAAGCAGGCAATAATTAATAGAATGCAACTGAGACAATAATATGCACATCAATACAACTACTCTTTACAATAGGAGCACAGCCAATATAAACACGACTTACATATAGTTCGTACCTACTGGCATTCTTCCACCTACCACTTCATTACCAAAATGTTCGTAATACTACACACGTTTACAAATCTTTCCGAAATTTTTGTGGGGGCACTGANTACCACTTCATTACCAAAATGTTCGTAATACTACACACGTTTACAAATCTTTCCGAAATTTTTGTGGGGGCACTGAACTAATAGTCTCACAAATAGATTACAAAAACGTAATGGATAAAGTAAATATAATAAAAAGAATACTGTGAAATTAATTTACTTCCTCGTTTTCTGGCATCACCTAAATGTGACGATAGACCGGTTAGATAAAGGCGGAAGGCTTGCAGTTTGAGATGGAGTAAGCCACATGTGATTCTGAAGGTGCTATGTAAGCAAGCCTGCGTTTTTAAAAAACTTTTTTGTGCAATACTTTGCGACGTAAGTCTCATACACGTAATTTATTTGGTTTATGCAATCTCAGCCCACTTTCTTTGTGCTGTTTTTTGAGATATATATATATATAATTTTTAAAATTTTACGGAAATAATTACAGCAGAATTGAATTTAGGTTATTTGGAAAAGTGAATGAAAATTGTACAAGACAGAAATTTCATTTGCTCTTACTCAAGATATGTTCACATCAATAGTTAATTAGTTTCACTACTTTGGAGGGATAAGCCCAGCAGACATACTGTTAATCTAAGGCACGTGTGCTTGTAAAGCCCGGGTTTATTTTCAAAGTCAAACCAAATATTTTTTTTGGACCTTAAAGATTTATTTTTAAGCAAAATATTTTTACAATGCATACCACAACGTCAAAATTCAATTTCATTTTTTTTAAACCTGAGAACAGTAGACAACGTTTGTTCCTCGTAATTTTCCGTTGTAACTATATCTTAAGGATTCTTTAAAAATAGCTAATCAATTTTGTAAAATGAAAATGTTACTAGCGATAGATGGAGACGTAACTAAAAGAAGGAAGGGCAATAACGTCTTGCCTAGGCAGAAGTAAATTATGTTTACTCTATTGTGTAAACTGTACACAAGTCTACAATTGTTTAAGGGTTATCTCCTTCTTCTAAATTTTAATTTATATCACCATATAAACTATATTTTAAGATAAACTATAGTACGAGCCGTTTACCAGTAAAGTGCTTACGCACATACATTAACAATTTTAACGTAAACTTTTCCACGATCATACTCTGTAACGTGAGTATCGCGAGAAAATAATTTTGTATATTTATGTATTTTTAAAAGAGGTGCCACTTAAAATTACTTATGAAAATGTGGTTTTAATCATCATACACTTTCACTTACCCGACTTACGGTAAGTAGCAATTAATTCAATGCCATTCCAAAGTTATTTTTTACGTGTTGCAGAAGAATAATCAACAAGTAGAAATAAGAAACCAACGATAACTTCCGACAGTGTTTGATTTATTGGTTCAGATAGATACAAGTTAGATAGAAACATGCCAATCTCTGATGACTAAGAGCTGATTTCCACGAAAAGACGCAATACGCAGGAAAAGCTATCTCCGTGCAGTCCACATTTTCCTCCTCCTGTTTTAATTTATAGTAGTTAAGCTAAGTGACGCTAGGGGGCCACGGTGGNCCGTGCAGTCCACATTTTCCTCCTCCTGTTTTAATTTATAGTAGTTAAGCTAAGTGACGCTAGGGGGCCACGGTGGCTGAGCGGTTAGACTGCTCGCCTCCCACCAAGGCGAACCGAATTCAATCTCCGGCTGGGTCACTCCCGGGTTTTCGGGACGATGCCGCTGGTCGGTGGGTTTTCTCGGGGATCACCGGTTTCCCCCACCTTTTCGTTCCGCCACTGCTCCATATTCACCTCGCTTCTGGGAGCAGCCGAGAGTTTTGGGGGCTGCATTTCTCGGTGACAAATCTCTCCACACTCCTCTCAATTTTATACCACAACGCTTAGGTTTTTAAAATCAGTGAAATCTGACTGCAAAATTGTGGCAACGTATGTTATCTCATTAATGGTTACTTCCTACTTCTCTTAAGCCCTGTTTAAGTTCTACTTTCAGGCTATTCTTACGCCTCATGCAAACAAAGCTTAATAACATTTTAAAAATTACGCCATAAGGACAGCGAATCCCCCATTCGTACGCACTTAGTTTAATGATATTTTACATGGGAACAATTTATTACAAGGTATTAATTACCAACACATATTTTTCCTCTTTGTTTTTATTTATATTAATTATAAATCAATAATGATATTTAAATACAATATTAGTAAAAGTTCATTATAACTAAAAATAAGAGACTGTTATATTAACATAAATTTAAAACCCTTGCGATACATTACATATTTAGGAAACAATCAAACACGTCGTACGTGGGAAGATTTCGAAAATGTTCGATTCGAAAAGTCTGCATATACCATGAAAAGACTATACACAGGAATCGCTGCAACCATACTGACTTTTCAGGGACTTATTAGTACTAATGTTCAATTAATAGAGCTATCCTTAGTATTGATTATACTTTTTCGAGAGTACAAAGAAGATAATTTAACTTATTTTCTATGATAAGCCTTGATTTGTTACAAATAGCATATTCAAATTCAGAATGCAAGTGGACAGATAAGAATAAATTAAACGGTGAAGTACGGCGGTATGTGACTGCCGNGCATATTCAAATTCAGAATGCAAGTGGACAGATAAGAATAAATTAAACGGTGAAGTACGGCGGTATGTGACTGCCGTTAGCCGCGAACTTGTTGACGAGTTACGAACTGTTTGCGTGAAAGCCATTCCTTTCATAGCCTTCCAAGGTGTTAAGCAAGGGCCGTTAAAAATGATAACACCTCCTTTCGCCATAGAGTGGGAGACTTGAAACGTGAGTGTCGGTAGACCGTTTTTAGTGCACGTTCCGCAGCTCTCCCAAGTCCGCGATCCACCATTCAAGTACAAGAGGACGTGATAATATTACCCCCACCTCTCCACTTTCCCAGATGAAAACATCGGTGGACGGAGGAGTAGGACGCCGCATCATCGCATTTACGACCGTCTCGCGTCCTCACGCCTGGGGAGTTGGGAGGGGGAAAAACGGAGCTATAGAGTGAGTGAAGAGATTTGGGCGGCTCTTAACATCAAGATCTCGAGAGCCGATGAGGGTGAAGTGAAGTGAGTAGGGCGTACCGCCGGAGTGAAGGGGCGGGGAAACGGGAGATCCCCGAGAGAAACCCGCCGACCAGCGGCATCGTCCGGCACGATTCCCACTTGCAGAAAACCGGAGTGAACTGGCCGGGGATTGAACCCGGTTCGCCTTGGTGGGAGGCGAGCAGTCTAGCAGCTCAGCCACCGCGGCCCCCGAAGCTCTAGATATGCATCTATGCTCTTTATAAGGAGTTACCATAATTGCTGCTAGAAAAATTAAGGTTTTATATTACATTCAGGGAATTATTATACTATTTCTACCAAATTCCTACCACAAGGATTTCTTTGCAATGTACGCTCACTGTAAAAAAATAAATGTAAATTTACACATACACATTCTTGGTGATTTTACATTTTGTACATGTAATTTGTAAAAGCAATTATAATACTTGTAATTTTACACTAATTTCTTAATAATACAGAGAGTAGGCTACAAGTCTTCGGTGGAAATACGTGAATACATGGCTTATTAAACATAATGTTGGTGTTAATTTACACATTTTGAAGTATGTGTAAAAACACACCCACTCCCTGTATTAAAACCTTCATTTGTGTATTTTAACTGCTACATGATCATTGTAGAAACACTCAATTTCAGTGTTGTTCTACATCGTGTGTGTGTATGTTAAATTACTTTACATTCTGGAGAATCTGTGAGTGTATGTTTACGCATACAACCTCGGTAATTTTACATTTTTATGTAAGTAGAATGATTATGGAAAGTATGACACGTCGGGACTTGGGACCGGAGCGCGGAGCTCTTCATGCTCAGTCATTCCGGTCCCCCAGTGACAATTTTTCCCCTCAAAATTTTCCTTATTCAGTAAAATGTACCTCTTTCCCCTCAAAAATTCCTGTTTTTCATTAAAAAAAAGTACCCAGTATCCCACTTGCAAAAACGAGCTACAGAAAGGCAATTTTCTGCCAATTCAGTGGTTTTGGGAGGCTCGCTTTTCGAGGGCAGAGCAGTAGCGGCCATATTGCTTTTATAGGCACAAGGTTTGTCAAATCGATACACGGGATCCAGGATCAAAGTCAGATCTAACCATCAGACATCTTGGTTCTGTTAGCCATCTTGTCTGCCATGTTAAATGTTGGTAATCTTTATCTTGACTTTTGACCATGACCCCAGTGACCTTTGACCTTGAACCAAAAACTCCTAAAAACACCCAAAAAATAAAAAAAAAATTCCTTAATATTTGTAAAAAACTATTAAAAATATATGTGAAAAAATTACAAAATTTTTAATGTTTGGGTTTAAAGGGGACGAGGTACTGGAACCGACCAGCCACTATGTTATGACCTCACCCAACCACCATGTTGGACCGAGGTACCCTTAACCTTGACCCATGGCCTTGACCCTATTATTATGAACTTAAATGACCTTGAAAACAAAACTTTGAGAAAAAATGGTAACAATTAAATGCACTCAAATATTCAGCGAGTATATTACATTAATGACTAATACCGCCACCTTGGATCCAGGTGACCTTAATATCTGGCCTTAACTTGGTGACCTTTGACCTTAAACCCATAAATAAGTCAAAATCCCAAACAATTCCTAAGAATTTACAAAACTTAATAAAAAATTAATGAAAAAATTATTAAGAATATTATCAAAAAGTGTATTAAAAACTTTCATTTCTGGAAGTTTCCCCAGCACCATATCCAGCAGACGACTGACATTCCTCCAATCAATCAGATTATCATAACCTTTCCCTTCTCTACCAATGTTTCTCATTGGTTATTTAATCAGCAGGAATCCACCCCCCTCACCGATACTCATTCTGTCGAATGCACTCCACCAGCCATATTGTTTTTTTTTTCTCGTTTTTCATTTCCTTAATTTCTTGTTATTTACGTAGCACTAGTGTATTAATTTTGGATTTCGTCAACACGCAAGCTATCGGTTTAGCCACCAGGTGACAGCCACGTTTGGTTTACATTAAAATAAAGTATAGGTGGTGCCTTCTGTGCCTGACATATTGGATTCTATTTCCATTGCCTAAGTGGGGTTAATTTCTCGATTTAGCCGCCAGGCTAGCTGACGAAACAAATATTCTCCAATGCTCTGTCATGCCATGTTCACCATCTTTGATTTAGCTTTTTTCTTAGTTACCTTTAATTCATTATCTGTCATTCCTTCGTAATTGTGTCACCACGAATAAGTCACCTGTTCTCCACCCACCATCTTACATTGTATTCATGCTCTGNCATTCCTTCGTAATTGTGTCACCACGAATAAGTCACCTGTTCTCCACCCACCATCTTACATTGTATTCATGCTCTGCCATTCCACCTCTATTTTAGTAGCCTGCTGATGACTCGGTCCCATCGAACCACCATATTGGGTTCCATCACTACCGCAAACTTTGATTGTGTCACATGGTTTTGAATTTTAACCGTCGAAATACATTCAGTTCCTCATTTGTATTTACTAGAAAAATAACTGTGGGTTATTAGAGCAACACCAGTCATGTAGAAATTTATGTAGGATCTCTCTTCGTCATATACCGCACTGAAGCAGGTCTGACCAGACCCGACTCAACCTTCTCCATCCCCTCCCACCAAGTCTCAAGATCAAACTTCTACCACTTCAACAGCATGTTTTCGTAGCTGTTTCATCGCCCGGATACAATTGAGTTTTACAGTGATACACTAATAAATACNTGCCTAAGTGGGGTTAATTTCTCGATTTAGCCGCCAGGCTAGCTGACGAAACAAATATTCTCCAATGCTCTGTCATGCCATGTTCACCATCTTTGATTTAGCTTTTTTCTTAGTTACCTTTAATTCATTATCTGCCATTCCTTCGTAATTGTGTCACCACGAATAAGTCACCTGTTCTCCACCCACCATCTTACATTGTATTCATGCTCTGCCATTCCACCTCTATTTTAGTAGCCTGCTGATGACTCGGTCCCATCGAACCACCATATTGGGTTCCATCACTACCGCAAACTTTGATTGTGTCACATGGTTTTGAATTTTAACCGTCGAAATACATTCAGTTCCTCATTTGTATTTACTAGAAAAATAACTGTGGGTTATTAGAGCAACACCAGTCATGTATAAATTTATGTAGGATCTCTCTTCGTCATATACCGCACTGAAGCAGGTCTGACCAGACCCGACTCAACCTTCTCCATCCCCTCCCACCAAGTCTCAAGATCAAACTTCTACCACTTCAACAGCATGTTTTCGTAGCTGTTTCATCGCCCGGATACAATTGAGTTTTACAGTGATACACTAATAAATACATTGCGAAAAGACAATTCATTTATGTGAAAACAGAATTGAAAAATTATACTATGTTGGCCTAGGCTTTTAACTGATTACGGCCACCCAAAAGGAAGGAAATATTTTTTATCTGATAGCCAAAAAGAGGGGTATTGTTTTTGGAGTGTATCTGTGCAAATATCGCTTTGTTACCATATTTCCGCTTTCCAGCGTCTGTGTATGAAAATCAAAACGTGAGTTTTCTCAAGTTGTAGCTTTAGATATAAGTGTAACTAGGTACTACTTTTTGCGCTTGGCTGAGGGAACTCAATCGATCACCAAAGTTAAGCATTTTTCCCAGCGGCACACATTTGGATGGGTGACCATTTAGAGGCATAACATCTGAGCGCTTCCGGGCTTCAGAGGTTACGTTAAATATTCGGTCCCGGTTGTTATCGATTTATAGCAGTCTTTAAGCTATTTCAGAGGTCCTTGGGCAGCCTGATAAACTCTGATACCAGAGNTACGTTAAATATTCGGTCCCGGTTGTTATCGATTTATAGCAGTCTTTAAGCTATTTCAGAGGTCCTTGGGCAGCCTGATAAACTCTGATACCAGAGGAAAACAATATTTTGGTCACGTTCCCAGTCGTTGCAGAATTATGTTTTGTTGTTATTCCACAGGAACCGTACCATTTCCCGGTNATATTTTGGTCACGTTCCCAGTCGTTGCAGAATTATGTTTTGTTGTTATTCCACAGGAACCGTACCATTTCCCGGTATAAAAAGTATCCTATGTCCTATTCCATGACCTAAAGTACATACATACCAAATTGCATGAAAATCTGTTCAGCTCTTATTGAGCAGAGTGGTAACAAACATACACCCAAACTTTCGCATTTATAATATAAGTAGGAGTATGCAAACCCAGTGATAGGCCAACACAAGAAATATTTAAGTACTAACTTTTAAATCACTATAATTTGATACTTTATTTAATTTTTATCATGCTCAACTAGAGTATTATCATGCAGTTACAAATATAGAAACCAAGGTTTTCATATTTTCTATATCAGGGAAGTAGGCATACTAGGGCAAGGTACAGCACATGTGAGAAATAAAACATTTTTTCATTGAAGTCGTGTGTATATATATATACTATATACTATAGAAATTCTGTTTTTTATGAAGAATGTATATATATATATGTATATAGAATGTATATATATACATTCTTCATAAAAAACAGAATTTCTATAGTTTCCATGCATTTATGTAATGTATTTACAGCAGCAAACTCACTTTTCATATAGTGAATAAAATCTGCTAATACCCAGCTCAATACATTCTTCGCTAGCGATTTGTTCTTCTTCGCTGTAAAATTTTTCTTTCAAGAAATGTAAGTATTTAATACATTTTAAAATAATATTCAAAAATATTTTTTTAATAAATTTTTATTCTGTTTTATAAATTTTTAAGAAATTTGTGGGATTCTTGACAAATTTGTGTGTTCAAAGTCAANAATAAATTTTTATTCTGTTTTATAAATTTTTAAGAAATTTGTGGGATTCTTGACAAATTTGTGTGTTCAAAGTCAACGGGTTAAGGCCAATGGTCAATGTTACCTTGATCAAAGATGGTGGTAGTAGTCAGTAATGCAATATTCTCGCTGACTTTTATGAATGTATTAAATTTT
This sequence comes from Clitarchus hookeri, assembly GCA_002778355.1. Taxonomy (NCBI): domain Eukaryota; kingdom Metazoa; phylum Arthropoda; class Insecta; order Phasmatodea; family Phasmatidae; genus Clitarchus; species Clitarchus hookeri. The sequence goes on from NQII01000143.1 coordinate 1,020,916, forward strand.
TACCATTTTTTCTCGAGTTTTTATTTTCAATGTTATCCAAGTTCATGGTTATATGGTCAATGTCATGGGTCAAGGTCAAGGGTACCTGGGTCCAACATGGTGGTTGGGTGACGTTATAACATGGTGGTTGGTCAGTTCCAGTGCCTCGTCCTCTGTAAGCCTGAACATTAAAATTTTTTATTTTATAATTTTTTAAAATACATTTTTTATAAATATTTGGGCAATTTTGAAATTATTGTAATTTTTTGTAAATATTTGGTTCAAGGTCAGATGTCACTGGGGTTAATGTCAAAGGTTAAAGTCATGGTAACTGACACCTAACATGGCGGACAAGATGGCTAACAGAACCAAGCAGGTTGATGGTTAGGTTTGACTCTGATCCTGGATACCGTGTATCGATTTGGCATACCCTATGCCTTTAAAACCAATATGGCCCCACTGCTCTACCCTCGAGAAGCGAGCCTCCCAAAACCCCCGAATTGGCTGAAAATTGTCTTTCTGCCGCTCATTTTTGCAAGTGGTAGGCTTGGTGCTTTTTTGAGGATAGAAGAGGAATTTTAAAGGGAAAAAGGGAACTTTTAATGAAAAATGGGAATTCTGAGGTAAAATGGCCGCCAGGGGATCGGACTGCTAGAGCGTGAACAGCCCTGATCTCCGGTCCCAGGTCCCGATGTGCCAGACTTCCCGCATGATTCTACTTATGTGTAATTTGTTAATACGAGTACGGTATTTTAATTTTTCACTTATGTTCCTGGAATTCAAATATAACAAGCATTTGTTTAAAGCGTGCGATCTAGCNTACGGTATTTTAATTTTTCACTTATGTTCCTGGAATTCAAATATAACAAGCATTTGTTTAAAGCGTGCGATCTAGCCGCAGTGAATAGAACTACTACGACCTCCATTTGTGTGCCCAAAAGGAATACTTAACTCCCACAGACGGAATATGCTGACTTTTGCATGTAACTACGTATTCTATATCTGAAGTTAATTGTTATCCACTTTTTGGAGATAACTGTTTTATAACTCTGTTAAATTACCAAGTTAAAAACGTAGTGCAATTATCTGAATATTGAGAAAATATCGATACAAAGTATGTCAATTAACATGACGCATTTGTAAAAGAACGTATATGACGGTAAAATTGCTTAGTAAAACAGTGAAAAATGTACAGAAGTTGTGTAATTACAGTTACAGCGAATCTGTGATTTTACTATTTGGAAGTGAAAAAGGACACATACACAGTGGCGAAACTGCAGTTGCGATGTCTGTGTATATTTACTTGCCATGGAGAAAAAATACACGAATGTTGCATTATATTTTCTGCTTCACAGTAATTGTAATNCTGTGTATATTTACTTGCCATGGAGAAAAAATACACGAATGTTGCATTATATTTTCTGCTTCACAGTAATTGTAATTTTACACCATTCTATGTAAAATTAGCTGTGCAATTTATATGTTATTTTACTAATTTGTAGAAGAAATTTACTTGGAAGTAGAGTAAAAAACATCGACATTTGTAGGTGCAAAATTACACCGACGTCAGTGAAGACACTGCTGCCACTTGCATTTAGTGTAAAATGACACTTTTATTTTACTGTGTACATTGTAAAAAAATTCACCCTATACTTATTTAAAAATGGCGTCCATGCTAGCATCCAAGAAATATATGACACGCCCTTAGAAACATAATCTCTCTTTACATAAAATGTTGTATGTACCAACAAAAAATACAGTACTTAATAAAGGAATTTTGTGGTGAACTCTATATTTTCCCCCTGCCAGCTCATGAAACTGGCAAAAAAAAAAAAAAAAAAATANAAAGGAATTTTGTGGTGAACTCTATATTTTCCCCCTGCCAGCTCATGAAACTGGCAAAAAAAAAAAAAAAAAAATAGTCTAGCCTTACTTTTCAAATAATGCAGCACTGTTTCTTTTAAAATTCAGTATTCATGATGAAGTAAAATATGTAGATATTTTATAAGCAGCACACATTAATTTTGTAGAGAATTGAGGGCCTCAAAATTTTCTGTCCTAAACCATCGTGTATCTCAACAGAAGTGAAAGATATTACTTAAAATTATTTTTCAGAGCGTGTCTGAATACTGAACACAATTTTAGTAGTTTTTATATTTACATATTTTCAGATGACAAACATTAACTATTTAACCGGCGAAAAACGGGATTTCACAAGTAATATATCATTAAAACAATGACCGTTGAAGCCAATTCGTCGTTCTGAACGCGTGCAAAATTACCTGTAAATATTTTTTACATATTAAAAAATGTTTAACATTTGTTAATATTTTTTATTTTGCTTAGCTGGTTTAAAAATTAAAATCTTTCTACTTGAACTACCGACATCATTAAAAAAATATTTGAAATCGTAAGAGAAACGAACTGAAGCTTGGCAATTAAATTATATAAACACTTATTGATTCTCGTTTTAATTGTAACATGTTTCCATATAATGAGAATATTTTTAATCAAAAATATATTTATATTAGAAAACATTAATTTTGTTACAAATTGTGTTTCAGTCGTCTTAGTATTATTTATTCCATTTTAAATTATCCTTTTTTATATCACTTCTAGCTCTTATTTTTTGTGATTTCGAGGAATCAGAAATCCCCACCCGTTCCACNAATTATCCTTTTTTATATCACTTCTAGCTCTTATTTTTTGTGATTTCGAGGAATCAGAAATCCCCACCCGTTCCACCGTTCTTTTTAAACTCGGACTAGACAAACGCAGCGCACACCGCAGAGGAAGTAAGGCGCCTTCCGGCTGTGGTTATTTAGTACCGCGCCGCGCCACCAGAGCCCGTTGCGGTCGAGTTGCTGGCCGGAAGACGTCGCCGCGATCGCCACCTCCGGTCCGAACAGAGAACTCAACCCACCGCAAACAACGCCGAAAAGACCAGCCGCCAGTGTTACCAACACGCGGGCACCACGGAGCAACTACACATCTCGTAAATAAATGCTCAGTGACTTACCATTGCAGGCTGTTCACGATTAAGTGAGCACTTTGAATTTCAAACTTTAGGACAATAATCACTGATCCTGCCTGCGTACACATTAATAGGCGCACAAAGTGGCATGTGCCCAGTTAATTTGATAAAGATGTNAAAGGAATTTTGTGGTGAACTCTATATTTTCCCCCTGCCAGCTCATGAAACTGGCAAAAAAAAAAAAAAAAAAATTGTCTAGCCTTACTTTTAAAATAATGCAGCACTGTTTCTTTTAAAATTCAGTATTCATGATGAAGTAAAATATGTAGATATTTTATAAGCAGCACACATTAATTTTGTAGAGAATTGAGGGCCTTAAAATTTTCTGTCCTAAACCATCGTGTATCTCAACAGAAGTGAAAGATATTACTTAAAATTATTTTTCAGAGCGTGTCTGAATACTGAACACAATTTTAGTAGTTTTTATATTTACATATTTTCAGATGACAAACATTAACTATTTAACCGGCGAAAAACGGGATTTCACAAGTAATATATCCTAAAACAATGACCGTTGAAGCCAATTCGTCGTTCTGAACGCGTGCAAAATTACCTGTAAATATTTTTTATATATTAAAAAATGTTTACCATTTGTTAATATTTTTTATTTTGCTTAGCTGGTTTAAAAATTAAAATCTTTCTACTTGAACTACCGACATCATTTTAATGATGTCGGTAGTTCAAGTAGAAAGATTTTAAATAAAAAATATTAACAAATGTTAAACATTTTTTAATATATAAAAAACGAACTGAAGCTTGGCAATTAAATTATATAAACACTTATTGATTCTCGTTTTAATTGTAACATGTTTCCATATCATGAGAATATTTTAAATTAAAAATATATTTATATTAGAAAACATTGATTTTGTTACAAATTGTGTTTCAGTCGTCTTAGTATTATTTATTCCATTTTAAATTATCCTTTTTTATATCACTTCTAGCTCTTATTTTTTGTGATTTCGAGGAATCAGAAATCCCCACCCGTTCCACCGTTCTTTTTAAACTCGGACTAGACAAACGCAGCGCACACCGCAGAGGAAGTAAGGCGCCTTCCGGCTGTGGTTATTTAGTACCGCGCCGCGCCACCAGAGCCCGTTGCGGTCGAGTTGCTGGCCGGAAGACGTCGCCGCGATCGCCACCTCCGGTCCGAACAGAGAACTCAACCCACCGCAAACAACGCCGAAAAGACCAGCCGCCAGTGTTACCAACACGCGGGCACCACGGAGCAACTACGCATCTCGTAAATAAATGCTCAGTGACTTACCATTGCAGGCTGTTCACGATTAAGTGAGCACTTTGAATTTCAAACTTTAGGACAATAATCACTGATCCTGCCTGCGTACACATTAATAGGCGCACAAAGTGGCATGTGCCCAGTTAATTTGATAAAGATGTAGAAAAGTAGTTCGCGGTAATAAAGTAGAATTAAAAGTGGTAAGTCAACATTTGTGAATACCGAAAATATTTATTTTGCTGTTGCTATTTATTTTTAATTACTCTAGACTAAGTGTAAGAATTTGCATATATGGAAATATTTACTTTCTAATAATTTCGCAGTTTCACTTGACCTACGAATAAATAAAGTGATTAGGTCCTCAGGCCCATTAATTTTACAAATGGTAGAAGAATACGCAATGTTCATACACGTAGATCTTCAGCACGGCTTTTAAAAGTGCTCAGTTTACCGTGAACAGCATATACTGGAGCGGATCAAGACTTTCTTTGAGTTGGGTGGGGTGGAGGGGGTCGCATTGTATAATTGTTTCAGAAAACAATATTAGAAAAATAAAATAAAATAGGTATTTAGAACAATTCTTACAATATATAATTTCAGCTTTAAACATCCACAGGACAGTTTCATGTGTCAATGTGGAAGTTTGGAGAGTAGGTCATGTCCCCTGTTAATTCCCCCCTGCTCCACTTATGTACCCCGCCCTCTGCTTCCCGACGTACCGAGTCATTACGCTTGAAAATACTTTCTTTTATAAATCATTTCCTTATATTTTCGATTTAGAATTTCAGTTTTACGCGTTTTTTTTTTTTTACTTGCATTTGCGTCTTTGTATTCCGAAACAGAAGACTTTAAAACTTTGTAACTGCGAATTGTCTAACATTCGCTGCGGTGGAGTAGACTATTATACCCCTTGGCCGACAAACAAGAATACTTTCTTTGGCACGAGTAAAGCTATGTTTTCATTCTCGAGAAAAAACCACAACAAATCGGTTTTAAATAAATATACTTCCGTGGAATGCTCATCAATGTTACTTTACTGTCCGCTGAAATGCGAACATTTTAACACGTTTTTATGTTTGCCTTTCTTTACAGCTGAGAAATACAAAGAATCATATATCAACGCCAAAGAAACTATGAATTGTGGTTTATAGGCTATATATTTGTTTAGTTATGATGTCGATTTGCACGTGGTAAGTGCAATACAAATGTTTTAATTATTTACCTGTGGAACACGTTTGCGTCGCAGTATTTCTTTGAGGAGACCTATGACTCGAGCAATTTCAAACAAGTCGTAAATAACATTAGCTTAGCGTTTCTTCACAGAAATTGCCTCATTTCAGCTGTAAGGTAATTATCGCTGTCTTGAAAACGGTGTCAACTCTACGTACAATGTGCCGTTCACTTCCGCGCAAACGAACTGTGATTCCCAGAAACCCAGAGACCTACTAACCTACAAGACGAGGAAAACCTATTACGAAGAACGTTTGAATAATCGTACTTTATTCGTTGAGTTGTAAAGCGAGAATATCGATNTTTTTTTTTTACTTGCATTTGCGTCTTTGTATTCCGAAACAGAAGACTTTAAAACTTTGTAACTGCGAATTGTCTGACATTCGCTGCGGTGGAGTAGACTATTATACCCCTTGGCCGACAAATAAGAATACTTTCTTTGGCACGAGTAAAGCTATGTTTTCATTCTCGAGAAAAAACCACAACAAATCGGTTTTGAATTAATATACTTCCGTGGCATGCTCATCAATGTTACTTTACTGTCCGTTGAAATGCGAACATTTTGACACGTTTTTATGTTTGCCTTTCTTTAGAGCTGAGAAATACAAAGAATCATATATCAACGCCAAAGAAACTATGAATTGTTGTTTATAGGCTATATATTTGTTTAGTTATGATGTCGATTTGCACGTGGTAAGTGCAATACAAATGTTTTAATTATTTACCTATGGAACACGTTTGCGTCGCAGTATTTCTTTGAGGAGACCTATGACTCGAGCAATTTCAAACAAGTCGTAAATAACATTAGCTTAGCGTTTCTTCACAGAAATTGCCTCATTTCAGCTGTAAGTTAATTATCGCTGTCTTGAAAACGGTGTCAACTCTATGTACAATGTGCCGTTCACTTCCGCGCAAACGAACTGTGATTCCCAGAAACCCAGAGACCTACTAACCTACACGACGAGGAAAACCTATTACGAAGAACGTTTGAATAATCGTACTTTATTCGTTGAGTTGTAAAGCGAGAATATCGATNGACGAGGAAAACCTATTACGAAGAACGTTTGAATAATCGTACTTTATTCGTTGAGTTGTAAAGCGAGAATATCGATGTACTTATCTTATTTAAGATGAGTCACAATTTTCAAATGAACAATGAATTACTGGCTAGCAAAAATATGTTTTTAAAAATCCCTGCCTTAATTCCTCCTCGTGTAAAAAGTAAAAGCCAGTTTGTGGGGTAAAAATACGAACACAATTTGGGTGGGGGGGGGAGTATTTATATGCTTTAACAAATTAAATTAACGCTTTTACATTTCATTTGCCTAATTTTTATAACTGTAAAAATTTGTAAGATAACATAGTTAAAGTAAGTTTTTTTAAAATAAAAATTTAAAGTGTGGCATAGTTAATTACAAACTGATATATCTGAATTGACACTTCTGTTAAAAATAACTAGTTCAACTGTCTAGCAATTCATCTACGATGAGCCTATATAGAAAACAAAGTTGTTAAAGGCTGTTCACGGCAAAGTGAGAACTTTCGAAAACAGCATTTGAAAAATGTCACTGATTATACAGAAGTCTACATATGTTTTAACGGGCGCGATATTCGGCATGAACCCAGTAAAGTTGATAACGACGGAGGGAAAGCAGNTTTTTATAACTGTAAAAAATTGTAAGATAACATAGTTAAACTAAGTTTTTTCAAAATAAAAATTTAAAGTGTGGCATAGTTAATTACAAACTGATATATCTGAATTGACACTTCTTTTAAAAATAACTAGTTCAACTGTCTAGCAATTCATCTACGATGAGCCTATATAGAAAACAAAGTTGTTAAAGGTTGTTCACGGCAAAGTGAGAACTTTCGAAAACAGCATTTGAAAAATGTCACTGATTATACCGAAGTCTACATATGTTTTAACGGGCGCGATATTCGGCATGAACCCAGTAAAGTTGATAACGACGGAGGGAAAGCAGNGAAGTCTACATATGTTTTAACGGGCGCGATATTCGGCATGAACCCAGTAAAGTTGATAACGACGGAGGGAAAGCAGTTCCATTTCTTAACGTTAAATAAAATATGTTTGGTAAACATTTGTGGATGCTGAAGTTATTGCACTTTAATTCTGGGATTTTTTATAGCTCTAAGTGTAAAAAAGAGCAAAGTTGTAATGCATTTAGTTTTCTTATGATATCACAGTTTCGTGTTATCGACGCATGAATAAAGTGATCAGGCCCATGTCCATGTTAAATTTACATATGGTGGATGTACNACAGTTTCGTGTTATCGACGCATGAATAAAGTGATCAGGCCCATGTCCATGTTAAATTTACATATGGTGGATGTACACAATGTAAATATAGAAGTAGATCAGAAGCTGGGCTTTCAAAAGTACTCGGTTTATCACGAACAGCATGTAACTGTTGCCACCTCACGTAGTGATCAAAACCACGCCACTAGTGGTCTATGTTACTATGTTACGTATCGCACAATAAACGCACGTAGTTATTGCACGGAATCTAGAANACAGTTTCGTGTTATCGACGCATGAATAAAGTGATCAGGCCCATGTCCATGTTAAATTTACATATGGTGGATGTATACAATGTAAATATAGAAGTAGATCAGAAGCTGGGCTTTCAAAAGTACTCGGTTTATCGCGAAAAGCATGTAACTGTTGCCACCTCACGTAGTGATCAAAAACACGCCACTAGTGGTCTATGTTACTATGTTACGTATCGCACAATAAACGCACGTAGTTATTGCACGGAATCTAGAANCACGCCACTAGTGGTCTATGTTACTATGTTACGTATCGCACAATAAACGCACGTAGTTATTGCACGGAATCTAGAATATCACTTTGCAAAGCAACCACCGTGACGACGACGGAGTAAGCCAGTAAAAACGCAACAGCAGAGACCCGCCGAGCGGAGAGATTCCTCCCGTCGTCCATTTTGATATTTACTACCGGCTTCCCCTACCCCCCAAACCCCGGGTCAGAAGTTCTGTGTATTGTCCCGGCCTGGAGGACCTATCCGGTGGTTACTTCCACCTGATAAATCAATTAAGCGGGTGCGTCGTCTACCATTCCCGCCAACCTCCCCCCCTCACACACCGTCACCCACCGTGGCCACAGGAGGTCGTAACTACACATACATGTGCGTGTCCCGGAGAGCTGGCAATAACGGTTTTTTATGGTCGGGCCGGGAACGGCTTCCCAATCGCGATGACGTCCCTTGGCAGACTACCAGGTCTGTAGGGGTGGGTATTATCGCGCGGGTAGCATCATTCTCATCCGGCCCATACCAGCCCTCGACCCCTTGAACGCTCTCGGAAAACAGATATTTTTTTTTTCTCCCTCCCTGGGCGAGCGTTGTTAACCGACCGGGGTCGGCGCGATGCACGACGCCATAACCGCGTATGGGAGTTTCTCACGTTCCGGCGGAGAGATGCGGCCCGCGAGCACGCGAGACTTCTCCCTGTGTGGGCGATCGAGAGTCTATGGACTGTTCACGGTCAATTGAGCACTTTGAATAATGTCACTGCCTGTACCCGAACGCGTTCTAACAGGCCCGCTGACTGGCATGCGCCCGGCAAAGTTGGTAACGACACGGAAAGAAAATACTTCCATGTCTTAAATATGAATTAAAGGTGTTATGCAAAAAAATGTGAATACTGAAATTATTTATTTTGCTTCCTGTGTTTTTGATATACGTATGTGTAAAAATCAGCAAATTTGTAAAACAAGGCAATGTTAATTATATATATGTATATATTTGAGGAATATACAATGTCCACCCGAGTTAATCTTAAGCTTAAGCAGGGCTTGTAAAAGTACACTCTTTACCGTGAAACTGTAAAATAATTTTCTTAATTTTTAGCATAGATCTGCACATCTTTTTCATCACCCTAATATGAATTAATAACTTGAATAAAGAATGATAAGATAGGAAAATGACTTCGAAAACGAATTTAAAAAGTTATAGGAATCTAAAATATATTCACTTCTTCGTCCAAATTTCAAAACCGTGTTTTTTTCCCTCGGTTAATAACATATAAAGAGCACAAAATCGGTGTATATGAGAAAAAGGTATTGATTAGTATAATTTTAATATGTAAATGTCTGTAGTAATAACATTATAACATAACACCAATATAAATTAGAACAGAATTCTTGCAGCTCATGTTAGGACATTTAACTTTACAATATACACATTTTAATAGCACAGAGCTTAAGATAATAGAAAATTTTTTGTTTAAATTCAAGGCGATTTATGTTAGGCATATTTACTGATTTTTTTGTTTTATAACCATATTTTGTTGCAAAATTTGGCAATTTTGTAACTAATAACTATAGATTGTATCAAATATTGTTGTGTGTATGCTTGTTACTAGCATTTAAATATCTTGTCAATAAAGTTAACCTTATCAAAATGCAGTGGAGGATATAATGCGGGAGAAAAGAAGAACTCCTGCTCCCCTCTTCAAGAGCTCAACCCTTGCTCTAGAAATTATATGCAATTTATTTATATGAAACTTTATAAAAATACCAAGGAAGATCCTAGAAAGACACTTCGGTCTACTGGAACTCAAGGTAAATATTTTTTTCAGTTAAGGAATTACTCATCACCAAGCATGGCAGCACTGACAATGTCAAAGTAAAATTCTATTTCTTGTCTACATTTATCGTTTATACACTTACCTTACTCCTTTAAGTTTTAACCAAACAAGAGTTCACATATTCAAAAACGGACTGCAAAACGCAAAACAATAGGAAATTACAGGTGGGAACAGGTATTTCTTTCTTAGACACCTTGGATTTTTCGGCGTACTGCTTTCTTATTGGATTTTAATAACTTTCATTACAACATTTTCTAAATATCATTTTCTGCACTGATACAATTTTCCAGTTTTAAATTAAATAAAACAATAAAACATTTTTATAATTATAGCCAAATTTCGAGTTAAATATGAAGACCTACATTATAATTGTTAAATCGATATATTTATGTTAATATCATTTCATCAGTATAATTTCTGGTTTAAATGAGTGCTTGAAATAACATCTGATTAGTAATTACTCTTAATTGCATAGGATTTCTATTTTTAGACGTCATTACGAAAGTCAGTATACTTTGTTTTAGTCTGTATCAGAATTAAATTCAATATAATATCTTAAAGGTTTCACATATTTTTTATTATTTCAGAATAAATAATTAAGTTGGCAGGGTGATGTTATTTGTGATACAACAAATACTATTAGAAAAATATTAATGTTTGTCAAAAATAGGCGTATTATTTTTCTACGTTATTGTTTTAATTTTTCTAACATTTCGATTAGTTAAGGCGAATTCCACTATTTTGTGAACAAGAACAATTTTGATTGCTAGTGTGAGAGCATAGAGAATCATAATTAAGTTCATGTATTTAATCTAATGTATTTATTTAATAATTTTTAATAAGTTGAAATATTTCGGTGAACCCGTTGTAACATAAGAACATTACATTTAAGTGGTTACGTATGAAACAGACACTGCAACTGCTTTTGTAATACTTCCAGTGATTTTCAAATATCGCCGCGTAAGCTACAACACCTTTTAAAATTACACATTATTTAAAAAATCTCAAACGTAACTAGTAATTAAACTTTTCAGGAAACTTGATACTTTTTAAATCTTGATAACGTATTCCTTGCTCACTGGATTTGAATTCAATAACATTCCGCTAAAAAAAAAAAGCTGCATTTTAAATATAATGTTTGGGAGGAATCTTAATACTCGTAACCAGCCTAATTTTACTTAATTATAAATGCATTATGATTCTTGGCCAACCAAATCTCTAAATCGGGGAGAAGAACTATATGCATCAAAACTATGCACTACTTCCCGTAGTATCATCGTAGACCCAGCCTTATATTAGTTCCATTTTAATCAAGCAGGAACTTTTGCAGTGACATTCTACCTGTAAAGTTGGTAGCGAGTTTGAAAGAGTAGTTGAGTTTTACTTTCGTATGAAATATGTCACAATTAGCCTGCGTTCAAGAGCCAAAATATATTTTCTAAATGTTTAACGTATTGCAAGTTTTTCTGTTGTGATCTCAAAGAGTACGACGGAAAATTATTTTTCAGAAACGAATGCAAGAAACAATACCGATTTAGCTTTACGTTTCATTCGTACAAATCACTAAATTTAACAATTAAAACATTAGGCTAACGGTAAAAATAATTATCTATGTCACCAGAATGTCATGAAAAATACTTTCTAGAAAATTTGGCATGTATTTACCGAGATTTCAATTTTAAATTTGTAGATAAAAATTGAAGTTAAAATAGTAAGTAAAATCTTTACCACATATGAACTAAGTGGCTGGTTTCAAAAAAAATTATCAACATTCTAATATGGTGACTTCAAAACCATATTAGCCGAGACTAAACTTCGTGTTAAAAATAACTTCTCAAAATTTCTTTGAATCAATGGATTTACTTAAAATGCTCATATTTGCGGTTGGCAAAAAAAAACAGAATAAATATTTTTTGTAATAAAATTGTATTTTCATTAAAACAATTTTAATATAATGTCTGGAACAATAAATTATTCTACAAATAAAAAATGCAAATAAAGTATAATTTAGGTTCTGTTCGTTTTCGTGCAATAAAAATATTAGAACTGTCATGTTAGTAACATGCGTATGTTGCTAATAATTTAATTGCCTTACACGATCGATGCACGAATAAAGTGAGAGGGTCCAAGGCAATGTTAGCTTTACGTGTCACGGAAGAATACAAACCAAACGGAAAAGTGTACCCAAAGTAAATCATTCAGAAGAGCTCAATTAACCCGCAGTAGTACACAAACGGAACGATTGAGTTTGGCATGCTATTGTACTGCACGTTCGTCACCTTCGACATTAATCAGCAAGGTCTTTGTCACACTATAGTTGCACGTACTTCATGAATTTTTCATGTTCGGTGCAGGCCCCTCGCTTCAACGAAGACGCCGCGACGCGAAGTCGCGCGTCAGGGACACTTGTTGCAAACGGTCAGGTGGATTTCCGGAACCTTTCGTCACGATTCGCCGGAACAGTTACCGACGGGGGAATTCACGTCCGCGTTGGGGCCCGCTTGTGGAAGAAGGGCTTGACGTAAACTCGTACATCCGCTTTCGTTCGCTCGCCAGTTGTCGGACCGCCGCTCTTTCCCGTCGCAATTGCGCACAACGGTTGCGCAATTACGACAACTGGGTCGCTAAGTTGGCCTTTCAAACCTGCGAGAGAAGCCGGAGTTTAAGAACCCACGTGTGACCTCTCTGTGAATTTCCTACCGTAATTATCAGGCGAGGCGGCGCCGTGGTTAACATTCGAAATATCCTGGGTTTGATCCCCACACCGGCCATCCTCACTGCAGTCTACGGCCGGTTCCTTTACCCGCTTCTGCTTCTCTGGGTAACGTGCTCTTTGTCTAATGACATCGCCTTCAACGAGACATTCTAACCAATCGACCATAATGCAAAATTCACGCTTGGCTCCAAACCGTTGCTATTACACATCACATAAAAATAATTTTAATTGTTAAAATTTTTGCGATAATATGTTTAATTTTTTCGTACGTGAAGATGGTTTCATGTTTACTATTACATGTAAATAAGAATGAAAAATAACACAGTGTTTCCGGAAACGATGGAAGGGACAAATTTTTCACTCAGAAAGCAAACCACAATTTTTCTTGTGTACTTCAGAATATCCTCCTCTCCCAGAAAGTTTTGTGAATACCACTTGCCCCAGTTTCTGCAAAGAATGTCACTTGCACCTTTTAAATTTTCTGTGACGTAAATAAAAATACGGAGCATAATTAAATAAAAATTGATATTTATATAGGTATATTTGTAACTAACAGTTCAACAAAGACACTAAAGGTCTTCGGAAACAAGTTTTTTTTTAAATATTGGTACGTATTTTGAAGATTGATCTTAAGAGTTTTTTAATTTTTTTTTTAATGGAAACAATTACTACACGTCTAAAAACAACGCCACCATCAATGGAAGTTGGAGTAAAGGCAATTTGTTATTAGAAGAACATGAAAAATAACAGACATAGCTTAGCAACTTATATTAAAATATCTAGAACACCTTACGTTCTGCGTTAATATCTGATATCAAACAACTACAACGACCTTTAAATAAGTGCTCACAAGTTAATAATTCCCAGGCCATTTGTCTGTATTAGAAATCAAATCGATGTGTAACTTCATTACAACGTAATTGCATCTTAATTATGTTTATAATAGTTCGACATGCCAACATCAATGACTTTATTTGATCTAAGGCCAGCATTTGGTGTAACAGTTCCTAGATTCAAATTTATTGTGTAACTTTTTAAAGTTTTGATGTAGCTTTTGTTAAATTGGTAAAGGGCTCCAAAGCACGTGCGTATAAAGGCAATAATTAAAAATATTTTACTTCATATCGGTAGTAGCGTGTTTCTTAATGCGAGTATATAATAGACATCTCAAAGGTTATGTTGCAATTATTTCATTCGATTTTGAAGACAGACACACTTCATAGTATTCATCTCGAGCTCATTCGAGTACACGAAAACATCCTTCACTGTTGAAATAATGTAGTATAGAACTTGAACTCGTGAATTGTTGTTTACTTTATGAGCTCGCCAATTTAAATGTGAAGCTATGCCTGGCTGTTTTGGATTAAGAATATTGTTGTACGTATCAATAGCGAAAGAAATATATTAATAAATAGCGATTCAAATTTTTTACGAAATATTCGTATGAAAACCCACCGTTCATACGCTCGTTCGTCATCTTGCGATAGTAGTTTACTTAATTTAACCAATATTTTAAATTGTATTTAACAAAAAAATTGAACACCTAACACAAAGACGGCGTTCGAATATGCAGAAGAATTGATTGTCTAGTCAACTGTCAAACGAATAACAACACTATTCAAGTGTTCAGATTAGTCAACATTCGACAATTATTTCAGTGTTAAGTTGTACATGGTAGCAGGCAGAGTTGCTTAACGGTTAAGCAGGAATGCTGAAAGTCGGATCGGACCTACTAACTATTTTTTACTCGTCATTTACCATTCCGCCACACGCTAAGCACAAAGATGCCATGAATTTCGACAAAATATTTGTGGCTGTGTCAAATGGTCCTTTGAAGCGGATATGAATATAAATGTTGAAATACACTTGGTTCTTCAGTAGGATAATGCTGCGTCAATATGTTTCGTGTGCCAACACACAAGGCCTATGCATCTACGTGTGGGTTTAATTTTGCAGAGACATGAGCTCAAAAGCAGTGGCGAACATGGATACCCAATACGGAGGGGCCTAATTGAGGAGTGGGGCACTCTGCATTACAATCAAACCACATGCTTACCAGTAAGCATTAAAATAATTGTGTAATTTTACATAGAATGTATGTGACAGCAGTGTCTCTACTGATGTCGGTGTAATTTTACACATAAATATGTCAATGTTTTTTTTTTTACTCTACGTCAAATTAGTGAGATAACATGTACATTGCACAGATCATTTTAAACATAACGGTGTAAAATTACAATTTCTATGTCACAGAAAATAAACTGAAACAATGGTGTATTTTTTTCTGCACGGCAAATAAATTTACACAGGCATTGCAATTGTAATACCACCACAGTAAACGTGTCTTCTTTCGCCTATAAAATAGCAAAACACAGATTCACTGTAATTGTAAATACGTAATTTCTGTACATTTTTCACTGTTTTAATAAACAATTTTACGTTATTTTATAACTGCATCATGTTAATTCACGTAGGCTACTCTGTATGTGTAGTTTTACAATGTTCTCGTTACTGTACTCCGTTTTGTTACTTGTTAGATTAACAGAGTTATATAAAAATTTATTTAAAATGTAAGTAACAATAAAATTGATTTCACATATATAATACGCTGATATACAAAAGCCACAGTATCTCGTCAGCGGGAGTAAAGTTTTCCTTTTGAACACACAAATTGAGTTCCAAGTTGTTCTACTCTCTACCGCTAGATAGCATGCTTTAAACAAATACTTGTAGTTATCTGTAAATTCCTAGGAAAATTAGTGTAAAATTACAAATACTGTACTCGTTTTAGCAAGTTACATAAAAATGTAAAATCCCTGAAAATTTATTTGTAAATATACGCTCACAGATACTCCAGAATGTAATGCAAGTTTACACATACACACACACACACACACGCGCGGTCATTCTAAAATTACACAGTGGAAGGCATACAATTACGTGACACTAAGTGTTTATACAACGACCGTGTAGCAGTAAAAAAAACACAATTTAAGATTTTAATACAGGGAGTGGGTGTAATTTTACACATACATCAAAATGTGTAAATTAACACGAACATTTAGTCGACTAAGCCCTACATTCATGTATTTTCACCAAAGACTTATAATACTCCTTGGATTCTTAAGAGTATTTGTGTAAAATTACACGTACTGTAGTTGTTTTTACAAATTATACTTAGAAAATGTAAAATTACCAAAAAAAATAAGAGTAAATTTACATTTTTACAGTGTACTGTTACATATGTGTCAGTAATTAATGGATAGGCTATCTAAACACTTCTTAAAATTTACTCCTACTAAATTATGTGCATGCATTAGGCTAACACCGCATTATTAAAAATACACCTGGTTTCTCGAATTTCCTTAATCTTTCATGGAGAGCAAAATGAGTACGATGAGCGCCAGAGGTGCCTAATAACCCTTATTCGTGTCCTAACGTTGGACTGTTATTTTTTTGCCAATATTATTAATGTTAACTACGTGGGTAGGATTTGAGGTGAGAACATTGCTAATGTAAATAATGCTAACCAATTATTAAATCAATCAGATTCAATTGAAATGGGTAAGTAAAATTATATGACTAATTAAGAGGCTTGTATTTTGAAAATTAGATATAAACAAACAGGTTCTTCAGTGCTGACCACGTGACTCTGGCAGTTGTGTTGGTGTGGGGTAGGTCGAACGTTGGGTACATGCGCAGAAGAAGGAAAATTGTTTTGTCTCAGGTTTAGTGTTGAGTACAACATGTCCCCGCCGAGGGCATTGTGACAAGCGGTGACGGACTCGACCATCGATAGTAGCACAATTTGCCACCTTGCCGGGCAGTCAGTCGCTGTTATCACAGGAGGGGGGAGGGGAAGGGCCCGGCGGCGTGTCAGTGGGTCACGGCGGGGACGACGCAGAAGCCGGCGTGGGCGACGCGGGCCCACCGAGCGCCAAGGGCACCTCTCGCGTGTCCCGGGGACACGTCGTGACCGAGTGTTTTCGCGCGTGCGGGCGGGCCAGTAATCGGGGCAGTGGGAGAAGGTCTGTGACGCGGGGGCAGCAGGC
>NQII01000143.1:1037832-1050416 GCA_002778355.1 Clitarchus hookeri
TGGGCCCGCTCGTGAGGGAAACACCCCCGCAGCGCGGCGGCGGCGGCGGCGGGGTGCCACCCCCCTGCCGACGCGCCACGGCCGCCCGATAACACCCGGGCTCCTGCTAAAGCCCAGCCGCCGCCCGCACCGCTACCGTTCCCGTACCAAAGCCTTGACTCACACGTACAGGCGAAATATAGGCTGTTCAAGGTAAACTGAGCACTTTACAAATCCCTACTTGCACCATACGTAAAATTAGCATTGCCATGGGCCTGATCGCTTGATTCGTACGTCGGTTTAGTGAAACGTCGAAATTATTACACAAGTAATTTGTTTACAAATTTCGCCAATTATTACCCTTAAACGCGCAAGATAGTAAAAATGAAAGCAAAATAAATCATTTCAGTATCCACGAATGTTAACCTAACATTTTTTAACTAAACGTTAAGACACGGAACTACTTTTCCTCCGTTGTTGCCAACGTGACTGGGCACATGGCAGGTAGTGTTCACGTTAAAATATATGCATGTAGGAGCAGTGACATTTTTCACAGGTTGATTTCAGAAGTGCTTGTTTTACCATGTACAACCTTTAGTAGTAGCCGCTCTCCGTGTCCCGACGTTGAACTGTTCACCTACGGATAGCATCTGAGGCTAAAACACTGTTCATGTAAGCAGTGGCGTTGCCAGAAATTTCTTAAGGCAAGGGAGGGGCCCAAGGGAAGCTGCTACACTGCCTACACTGTAAACAAAATAGTTATTTTAACTGAGAAGTTCGTAATATTTTTTCAAATGTTTGTAAAACTACAAAAATTTATCTTGTAAAATTATTTGCCTGTAAAATCACAAGAACATTGTTTTTAATAGACCTCAAGAAATGTTTGTACTATACTGACCCGTATTCACGAGCTTAGATAAAATGGTGAGCAATGAACAACATAAAATGGTATACATATAAGTTGTCGCACTTGTTCACTAGAACAAAATAACTATGATAATTTTATTTCCACTTCTCAATCATGTAAGTCGAAATACAGGTCTTTAATTTGTAATATTATAAATAAGTGTTTTTAAGATTTTAGCAAGAAAACTTTTTGTAGTTCTACAGAAACTTTTCTTGGTAACTTGGTTTCTAACGATTTTTCTTGTGAAACTACAAATAAAAATGCTTACAGTGTGGTGTGAAAAAGGCATGGNGGGGGGGGAAGTTACACCGGCATCATGTGTTAATCGGGAAGAAATTCTAGAAGAAAATTACCTTACAGGGTAGTAACATGCTTCATAGTGAGAATCAATAGCATATTTTGATCACAATTAAACGATTTTTATTAATTTTAATACTAATTGTTGATAACGTAATAGATTATTCCTCAAAACCCACCCCCTGGCTACGCCCCAGTATGTAAGTGCATTGATAAGTTTGCACACTTTCCCTAAGCTAATTTTAATGAAACTGAAGTCATTGAAAGCATTTCATTGATATAAGTAAGCGCGTGTGTTGAAAATGCATGAGTAAATAAACTCTTTCATCACTGTTGACGATGTGACTTTGACAGTTGTAGTGATGGTGGGAGAGCGAAATATTTGTGGCGTGCGCAGGAGATAAAAATTGGTCTACGTCATCTGTATAGTCTATTCACGGTTTCTTCACACATTTTGAATAAAACCTTTGAGAAATCATCCCATGCATGACGTGTTTGGTTCTTTCCTACATATGTCTTGTATGACATGACAAGCATTTTATACTTGTGTAATCTTAAACGTACATTATTAATGGTTAAATTTAATTTTTATTTATTTTGTATCTATAAATTATAATAGTTAATTTATAACTAATTTGAATAAAAACAGTGAGAACATGCGTGTGTTGGTAATGCCTGGTAAGAAATAGTTCATATGCAAAATATTATTACACTGAGTGCTCAGAAATGTGGTGCGTAGACGCTTTGGTGTAATTTTCTAGACTCGGCTTAGCTTTGTTTTTATGAGGCGGAGGATTATCCTGGAAGTAGAACTTTGTTACGGCTCCAGAAAAGTAGGAAGTAACCGTGAATGAACTAGCCTATGGACTCGCCCATCTTATTCACGGCTGCCGGGAAGTGCAAATTCTGCACGAAACAATACACTGCAAACATCAACGAAGAATTCGTCAATTTTGTAGACTTCTTCAGTCTCCCTACTTTTAAATTAGGCTGACGCGTGTTATAAGGGTACTATGGCGTTAATGATTAATACAATGCAAAATTTCACAAGCTTTCTTGAGAAGTTATATTGAGTCCTAGGAGTCAGTCTCACAAGCTAAAGGCTTTTAACTTCCATTATTTTTTAATAAAGAAAATAATGACAAAATTGAAGTAATAATTTTCGTCAATATAAAAAAATATTGTAAATAAATTGTTCTTTAATATTTTTTATTAACCTAATGAAAGCAGTGTATTCAGCCATTGTTATAAGCAGCTGCAGCAACCAATTATTGGAAAACGTTGAATAGTATTATTACCTTAAATTTTATGAGCTTAGTTCAGTACGCTCAGTTCAGTGTAAAAAAAAACATGATATCGGACGCATATTCGGATCACAAAGTTCCGGTTTCAATAACGGGTAAGTCAAGAGTGTGGTTCGATTTCAACGTGGCTTCCCGTTAACTTAGCATGTACGCCGCCTTAGATTAGCCCACCGCCATTAAAGGGCCTTCTAGTAAAACCATTTCAAACGCCTCAAGTTCACGACTGATCGTAAGGAAGAGTGCGAAGGTGATGGGAAGTAGCATAGATAAGCTTAGCGTGTGTTTTTTTCCACGGAATTTTAAGCCGTGACTATACGCCTTTAATACAGCAGTGTGTTCAGAAAAAGATACAGCATTGTCGCTAAAGTTTAAACACGCATAACTCCACTCAAGTCTAAACCTTCAAACTCCACCAACGTCCGTGTAAATAGAAGTTATGATAGTACGTTATAACAGGTCGTATTCTCTTTTCTTTTTATACTCATGAATATTAAAAATTAAATGAACTTTTTGTTGTTACTGAAAAATTTTGTTTTCTTGGAGTAAGAGGTTTCGGATTTACAGTGACGACTTTGAAACAAACACAGATTAAAGTTATCCATGCGTGTAATGCTTTATAGTGTGCATAAGATGCGTTATTGGCAATATGATCGCCAAGAAGGCACGTCCATGTAGCAAGATGGAGGAACTGATGATGGTTCGCTTTGCATTTTGGGCATTATTTAGTTTGCGAGTATACCGAACCGGTTGGTGAATCGTTGGGATTCCACTCCAATCAGGAGGCTTGTTCGTCTGTAGCCTGCCTACTTACATATTGCGACGTAAAAATCAATCTTTAATTATAGTTTAGTGCACGTTTGATTGCCCCTCGCATGTTTCCGGGAGAGTAACAGCGACTGAGAAGTGGAAGGGGATGTAAAAAGGTGGTTAACAACGCGGATTGACGGTGCAGTCATGACGGGCCGCATAAACTCCAAGTGAACCGATTGATTGCGCGTGCATTCGCCATTGTAATGGGTCGCATCCCTACAAACCCCATTTTACTGTCGCAACTGACTAGGTACGAGGCGTTCGTTACTGCCATCTCTCTGGCTGCTCGTAAACTGCGCGTGATGGTTCGCTACCAGTAACTAGCTGCATTCCCGCGTAATTTGCCGAGACGTGTGCGTGATGGCAGTAGTGGCACCGGGCGTCGAACCTCGTGACGTGAAGAGTGAGTGAGGGCTTCCGAGCCGATGAAGGTGAAACGAACAACTCCGGAATAAAAGGGTGGGGGAAACGGGAGATCCCCGAGAAAACCTGCCAACCAGCGGCTTCGTCTGGCACGATACCCACATGCGAAAATCCGGGGCAGCCCCGCCGGGAATCGAACGCAATGCGCCTAGGTGGGAGGCGAGTAGTCTAACCACTACACCACCGCGGGCCCCACACCCCGTGACGAATTACCCGCGGTTTGTAGGAGCACAAGAAAAACCAGGATCCAGAGCGTTTTAATTTATGTGGGAAATAACAGTAACAACGATAGTGCACCTCAAAAGAGAAAAAAGAAAGTTGATATGAACTTCCGTTATGTGGCCGATTGTTTTCGAGATATCCATGGTTCACATTTACGCAGATCACGCCGAATAGACAGAGCGGAAAACTAGGAAAAACAGAGACCGTCCTCGTTTTCCGCACGAGCCACGCCGAGAAGTTGCGCTCGTGCCGAAATTTGTTCTCGCGGAAGGAGCAGACAGTCGATATTTCCCAGAAGTCACTTGGTGCGCAGTGTTCACATACTTTGCAACCCTAATGTCTTGGATAATCAACGTGTACTTATGAAATTGCATAGATATCATTTAACATATATATTTATAATCTAGTATATGCACATAAAGGTTAATTTTCGCCAACACTTGTATTATATAAATGTAGCTTGGAAATAAACTTGTACGTATCACTAAAATGTAAATAATTTTGTAACTGTAATACAAAATTATGGTCTCTTGAAAATCGTTCAGTAAAAATTCGTACAACTATGGAATTAATAAAATAAGAGTTTAAAAATGACAGCGTCTAATTTTTCGTTAATCACATAGTTTGTAATCTGGGTGTTACAAGTAACGAATGAAACAGCGTGCTCCTAAACAGCCTGCAACCACACAGCAAAATGCTAACACAGAAAACTTTCTACAGTTAAATTTAAATGCGAATCCAGCTTTCTGCTTGAGCCAGCTGTTGGTTGTAGGTTCGTCTACAGTAGTGTACCATCATCGCAGACCCATCAGAGCGGTGAACTACGAAGGACCACAAATTTTGGCTGATTATGCGAGTAGTAGGGTTATGTCGGTTCAGGCACACGCATCATCTATCGGGATCAAAGAACCATCCGCCATATTGGATGACGTCACGAATTTTCCCGTTTCCTCCTCAAAATTTCCCGTTTTCCACTTAAATACGCTCAACATTCTTAGAATTTCCCTCAAAATTTCGTTAATACTTGTAGGCCTCCACCCGCTCACCACACCCCTAACCAAGCTCATCTCACCCCCTTCCCATCCCCACCCCCTACAAATTATTATAAAAAAAAGCAAATTTTTTTATAAAATCGATGAACATAAAATGTTACCCTATGCTATCTCTCACTCATCACACTACCCTCACCTATCGTTCTTCCCATCCCCATCCCCTGGAAATTATTATAAAATCAAGAAAATCAAAAATAATTCTAAAAATCTATTAACATATGATGCTACACTACCCTACCCCTTCCTCATTCCATCATCTTCCCCTCACCCCCTCTCTTCCGCCGCCCCTAGTATTTATTATAAAATAGCTAAAAATCGAACAAAAATCGAAAAAATAGGACATGTAACGCTGCACTACCCTACCCCTTGCTCTTGCTCACCCTACTACCCTAAGGAACCACCCAACCCCTNGGACATGTAACGCTGCACTACCCTACCCCTTGCTCTTGCTCACCCTACTACCCTAAGGAACCACCCAACCCCTCACAACAATCCATAAAATCACAAAAATTCGAGAATGATCGCAAAAAATCTAAAAATAGATTTANTTTTTTTATAAAATCGATGAACATAAAATGTTACCCTATGCTATCTCTCACTCATCACACTACCCTCACCTATCGCTCTTCCCATCCCCATCCCCTGGAAATTATTATAAAATCAAGAAAATCAAAAATAATTCTAAAAATCTATTAACATATGATGCTACACTACCCTACCCCTTCTTCATTCCATCATCTTCACCTCACCCCCTCTCTTCCGCCGCCCCTAGTATTTATTATAAAATAGCTAAAAATCGAACAAAAATCGAAAAAATAGGACATGTAACGCTGCACTACCCTACCCCTTGCTCTTGCTCACCCTACTACCCTAAGGAACCACCCAACCCCTCACAACAATCCATAAAATCACAAAAATTCGAGAATGATCGCAAAAAATCTAAAAATAGATTTTAAAATTTAAGTACATATAAGGTTAACATCACACTCCTCCCACGACACTAACATTGCCCCTTCTCCACCTCCACCACCTAGCAATTATTATAAAATAACAAAAAATAGCAAAAAAAATTCTATAAATTGAGGAACATGTAATGTTAACTTACCATTCCCCGGCTCAATCCCATTAACCTAACCATCAACCCCTACACCTTCCAGCCTTCCAATCATAAAACATAGAAAAAAACAGCAAAAAAATTAATTTTAAAAGTCAAGGAAAATCTTACATTGACAACCCCCAGTCACCATGTTGGTTGTTGACGACCTTGACATTGACCTCAAAAGCTGTATAAACTGAAAACATCGTGACTGGGGGTCATTAATGTAAGATTTTCCTTGGTTCCGTATTCTATCTACTCAGTAGTCTTGATTTTATACACAATAGCGCGTATGGTAACATAATTTAAATTGTCATTACAGGAAGAGCAACCACTATGAGTAAGAGACGGGTGCAAATTAAGGCACCCGATGATCTGGAGTTTAAATTACGTTACGTCGTGGTTGAATNACTATGAGTAAGAGACGGGTGCAAATTAAGGCACCCGATGATCTGGAGTTTAAATTACGTTACGTCGTGGTTGAATTAAATTCTGACTACTTCAAAAAGTGTATTAAAAATATAAACTTTTAGCGTATGTATCTTGCGTAATATAAGTTGCATTGACAATCCCTTCGGTGTGCACAACACAAATAATAAAATAAATTTGGATAAAACAATTTTATTAAATATCAGTTTCTTAAACGAAACTACCAAGAGCCATCAACAAACACGATATAGTAGACTCAGCATTGGAAATGTCAGGACATGACAACATTTGGAAAACATCTCTAAGGCTTCCTTTCCAACATACCCACAAACTACCTTTGCTATGTCCAAAAATCGAATAAACAAGGTGCCTGTAAAATTAGGCTAGACAACTTCACTGAAAATCTATACAGACCTCCCTCAGCTCCCTAAGCTGCATGGGTGTACGTCAGTTCAATTGCTGTACGTAGAGGCTATACTGCTTAAGATGCTACAGCTAGCAATGCCCTTAGAGTTTCATCGATTTTATGCTACACTCACGTGAACGAACTTCCAGGTAAGTTGTTCGAGCACTATCACTTGTATCGTATTTTAATTTTAAAAGAATTTCAGCATGGTTAACAATTTTTATTTTAAGGTATTTTATTTAAAATGATTTAATTTTCAATTAAAGTCTCTAAAAAAGTTAACAATCTAATGTCTCCAAAATGTTTAATACTGGCTATAGCCCTTATGAAGTAAACCAGAGCTCTGGTAATAAGAACACACAAAAATATTCACAGTTTCTTCCCACCTTTAATAAAAACCTTCTATAAAACGCCTCATGAAAGACGTGTTTGGTTGTCTCCTTAATATGTCGTGTATCACCATCGTTTTATACTTCTGTTAACATTAAAGTATCTTAGTTTTTGTTAAATTTGACTTTCACTTAAAGTTGATCAATAAATTTTAATATTTCATTAATGCAAATAAAACAGAGATAAATTAGGTGTGTCGGCAATGCTTAGTTAAAAATAGTTCCCATGCAAAATAGTGTTAAAATGAGTGCGCACAAATGAGGCGCCTTGACCCTTTGATGTAATTTTCTGAACCTGGTTAAGCTTTGTTTACATGAGGCGGAGGAATAAACTTAAAGCACAACTTTAGCAGAACTTCAAACAATTTTGAACTAACCGTGAAGGGATTGTACTTATTCATCCACCTTTAGTGTTACTAGAAAATTTCATTGCCACAAAAGCAATATTTCATCGTAGAGCAGTAATCATGCGAGTATCCCCATCGCAATACAGTATTTGCTTTCGAAGAGGTCACAGATTGTCTTTGGTAAGTAACAGCCTGGAGAAGCCGCCATGATGAGACTCGTCCAGCACGTGCCAGAACAACTGCTGTATTTTTCGAGTCACTTCACACATACNGAGAAGCCGCCATGATGAGACTCGTCCAGCACGTGCCAGAACAACTGCTGTATTTTTCGAGTCACTTCACACATACGTGGTAACTGGGTGAACTTATCTAACGTCATAAAGCAAATACAAATTTCCCCCTATTTCAACAAGCAGAGCTGAACAATGGTGCCAAATGCAGGTTATCGGCACTGCAGTGGCAGGCAGGTAGACAACGTGTGTGTGTGTGTGTGAAAAAGACGGTTCCAATATATGAAGTTCCGCTTATTCGCAACTGGTTTTGCACGAATTTAAATTTTGAGGCATATGCAAAAATTATTCCAAAAAGAATTTTGAAAAGAATTTTTTTATTTTTGGGATATTTTTTTACTTACTGCCATTAAAACTTGTTAAGTTGACGGCATTAAGCTGCGCTACAAATATTCCAGCAAATCAATTGCAGCGTCACACTTTGTCCCATATTTACACGCAGCCCTACGAAGGGATTACATGCCAAAACCCTTCTCACTGCTCCCTCGCCTCTACGTTTCAGTCACGAAAAATTTCTTAAGGAATACGGGGTCCCTGAGAGTGTTGGGTACCTGCAGATAAAGATTTTTCACAGTAAAGTGAGCATATTTGAAATCTACCACTAGAAATTTTAGTGCGAATATATCTACACGTATACTACAAAACACACTGCAAGCAAGCTCCCAGTTAAGTTGGCAGCGAATGAATTAATCAAAATAATTCGAAGACCTGGCGTTGTATGAAGAGTGAAAGACATAAATTTATGGTGTTTTTGTCTTGTAGATATAAGAGCTACGCATATTATAACAACCTTTTTGTCGATCTCCCGCGCAGTGCGCTGCAGATCTGGGTGCGGGAGATTCTGGGTTCGAATCCCAGGCAAGCAACGGGTGTTCGTTTAAGTTAGGTCATAAGTTAGTTAATAAGCCTTCAGGCATAACACTGGTGGATAATAAGCCCTTTTCAGTCTAATATATACACTTTACTAACCTAAAATTTTCCTTGCTTACGTTTTAATGACGCATGAACGAAGTGTGACGGTATATGGCAGTGTTAATCTAACATATAGGGGAAGGATACAAAATGAGACGGAAAATAGTTCCTAAGCAGAGTTTTAAAAAGTGCTCATTTAACCGTGAACATCCTATATTAATATTACATTTCTTATGAGTTGCGTGAAACAAGAATTTAAAAGTCTTTCAATAGCTGCGGGCCTTTGACCCCGTGGGGTTGAATTCGGGTATCGACGGAGCAGTGAACAANATTTAAAAGTCTTTCAATAGCTGCGGGCCTTTGACCCCGTGGGGTTGAATTCGGGTATCGACGGAGCAGTGAACAAATGCAAAGATATACGAAACAGAAGTGTATGAGACAAAAATTTACCTCTGAACGGCAACGTTCTCCACGTTTCCACCATGCGAAAGTTTGAACGCAACCCCGCTTGGAATCAAATCTGGTTTGCTGTGGCGGAAGGCGAGTCGTCTGATTGTTACAGTATCGCACAATTTTTTTTAACAGTTCAATGTGCTAACCATAGATTTTGCGTGGTCAGAAGACAAAAAACAAGTTCTCTTTTGTAACGCTGAAACACTGAAATATTAACATCTTAGTTAAATGAACAACGATCGTGAAAGAAGATTCATCTTAGGGATTCTAAAGACCCAAATATTATTCAATGACACATACATTTCGGCCTGCANGATCGTGAAAGAAGATTCATCTTAGGGATTCTAAAGACCCAAATATTATTCAATGACACATACATTTCGGCCTGCCAGTGAGGCATTTATTTCGTATTCTTATTTCACAATAATAGTATAAGTTCATGGGCCTAAGATTTTTTTTTTTAGGTTTGTGGCAGAGCTATACGGGCGACAATAACACGGCGCTCTCAATGCCCCGTCGCTCGTACACGCAAGGCTCTGAACCGGCGTTCACTGCCTCAGTCGTCACGCCTTCTTGTACAAATAAATTTTCATCAGTGGGTCTTTANGAGAAGCCGCCATGATGAGACTCGTCCAGCACGTGCCAGAACAACTGCTGTATTTTTCGAGTCACTTCACACATAAGTGGTAACTGGGTGAACTTATCTAACGTCATAAAGCAAATACAAATTTCCCCCTATTTCAACAAGCAGAGCTGAACAATGGTGCCAAATGCAGGTTATCGGCACTGCAGTGGCAGGCAGGTAGACAACGCGTGTGTGTGTGTGTGAAAAAGACGGTTCCAATATATCAAGTTCCGCTTATTCGCAACTGGTTTTGCACGAATTTAAATTTTGAGGCATATGCAAAAATTATTCCAATAAGAATTTTGAAAAGAATTTTTTTATTTTTGGGATATTTTTTTACTTACTGCCATTAAAACTTGTTAAGTTGACGGCATTAAGCTGCGCTACAAATATTCCAGCAAATCAATTGCAGCGTCACACTTTGTCCCATATTTACACGCAGCCCTACGAAGGGATTACATGCCAAAACCCTTCTCACTGCTCCCTCGCCTCTACGTTTCAGTCACGAAAAATTTCTTAAGGAATACGGGGTCCCTGAGAGTGTTGGGTACCTGCAGATAAAGATTTTTCACAGTAAAGTGAGCATATTTGAAATCTACCACTAGAAATTTTAGTGCGAATATATCTACACGTATACTACAAAACACACTGCAAGCAAGCTCCCAGTTAAGTTGGCAGCGAATGAATTAATCAAAATAATTCGAAGACCTGGCGTTGTATGAAGAGTGAAAGACATAAATTTATGGTGTTTTTGTCTTGTAGATATAAGAGCTACGCATATTATAACAACCTTTTTGTCGATCTCCCGCGCAGTGCGCTGCAGATCTGGGTGCGGGAGATTCTGGGTTCGAATCCCAGGCAAGCAACGGGTGTTCGTTTAAGTTAGGTCATAAGTTAGTTAATAAGCCTTCAGGCATAACACTGGTGGATAAAAAGCCCTTTCCAGTCTAATATATACACTTTACTAACCTAAAATTTTCCTTGCTTACGTTTTAATGACGCATGAACGAAGTGTGACGGTATATGGCAGTGTTAATCTAACATATAGGGGAAGGATTCAAAATGAGACGGAAAATAGTTACTAAGCAGAGTTTTCAAAAGTGCTCATTTAACCGTGAACATCCTATATTAATATTACATTGCTTATGAGTTGCGTGAAACAAGCATTTAAAAGTCTTTCAATAGCTGCGGGCCTTTGACCCCGTGGGGTTGAATTCGGGTATCGACGGAGCAGTGAACAAATGCAAAGATATACGAAACAGAAGTGTATGAGACAAAAATTTACCTCTGAACGGCAACGTTCTCCACGTTTCCACCATGCGAAAGTTTGAACGCAACCCCGCTTGGAATCAAATCTGGTTTGCTGTGGCGGAAGGCGAGTCGTCTGATTGTTACAGTATCGCACAATTTTTTTTAACAGTTCAATGTGCTAACCATAGATTTTGCGTGGTCAGAAGACAAAAAACAAGTTCTCTTTTGTAACGCTGAAACACTGAAATATTAACATCTTAGTTAAATGAACAACGATCGTGAAAGAAGATTCATCTTAGGGATTCTAAAGACCCAAATATTATTCAATGACACATACATTTCGGCCTGCATTTATTTCGTATTCTTATTTCACAATAATAGTATAAGTTCATGGGCCTAAGATTTTTTGTTTTTAGGTTTGTGGCAGAGCTATACGGGCGACAATAACACGGCGCTCTCAATGCCCCGTCGCTCGTACACGTAAGGCTCTGAACCGGCGTTCACTGCCTCAGTCGTCACGCCTTCTTGTACAAATAAATTTTCATCAGTGGGTCTTTATTACATGTGGTGAAAACCCAGATATGTAGAAACGATTGCACAGTTTTTACTTTTCTTCTGCCTCTTTACGGAACACCCGAGTTTTCTACTCTTTTGAGTACACTTTACATGATAAAATCAAAACCGTGCGGGCCTCGCTACTAGGCTTTTAAACTTTNTCGTCACGCCTTCTTGTACAAATAAATTTTCATCAGTGGGTCTTTATTACATGTGGTGAAAACCCAGATATGTAGCTACGATTGCACAGTTTTTACTTTTCTTCTGCCTCTTCACGGAACACCCGAATTTTCTACTCTTTTGAGTACACTTTACATGATAAAATCAAAACCGTGCGGGCCTCGCTACTAGGCTTTTAAACTTTNTTTTCTACTCTTTTGAGTACACTTTACATGATAAAATCAAAACCGTGCGGGCCTCGCTACTAGGCTTTTAAACTTTTCTGACAACATTTCGGATTCTCAGGATATTTATTTGCCTGATATACGCGTAAACGCGCAAACAAATAATGCACAAAAATGTGTTCGGACTACTAACTCTTAAACTAAAACAGTGAATAACGTGTAGTTATTAAAAAGAAGGAAAAAATGCAACAAACTGAATGGCATGTGACGTGTAACGTATAAAAATCGACAAGTGTTTCAGATAGTTACTAAATGAGCTGGAAGTGACATTACAGGCAGTGGGCAAGTGTCACAGGAATGTCGAGCAGTAGCGGCTACGACGCGTGCCTGCCCTAGTTAACATATCGACCCCGGAGTCCCGCTGGGGCCGCATAGTTGCGCCGTGAAGTCACCCCACCCCGCACGCTTATCACGCGACAGCTGGCCGGCGCAT
>NQII01000143.1:1050557-1084418 GCA_002778355.1 Clitarchus hookeri
CGCGCAACGCCGTGGTAGTCATTCACCTGTAATTTCCCCGCCGCGCACATTCCATTCGCTCGACCAGGCCGGGCGGCACCCGGAAGACACCCGCCACAGGTGGATTAGATTGTCGCCACACTCTACCCTTGTATACACTACCCCCGCACTTTTGAAATTCCTCTCATTTGGCACAATAGTCAATAAATACATTTCATTTAAGCTTAAGACGTTAACTTCCTAGTGCGGGGAAAATATACACCTTGTGCATATTACTTACAGGGCAATGTTTATTTAAAATGTGGTTAAAGAATAAAAAAATTGCTGAAAGGGAAAAGATACTAGGCAATCAAAAGTGCTCACTTTACCGTCAACAGCCTNGTTAAAGAATAAAAAAATTGCTGAAAGGGAAAAGATACTAGGCAATCAAAAGTGCTCACTTTACCGTCAACAGCCTTTAGCTGGGTGTCTATTTTACCAACTTGAAATCAGCCTTTAAAATATAACCTTGGCGTGTATCTGTTTATTTTAATATGAAAAGCTGTAGGCTTATACACAGTAAATTTGGTAGTGATTTGCCAAAGTCATAAAAACTTGACCTTGATGTTTAATTAAAATAATTTAATACTTTTGTTATACTATTAACATAGTTTATTCTATACATACTAATATATATCCATTAGATGTAATATGATATATCCTAACTAATATTATAAATGTGAAAGTGTGTTTGTTTGTTTGTCCTTTTTTCACGTCACAACGGAGCAAAGGATCGACGTAATTTTTTGCACAGAGGTAGTTGGAGGGTCGAGAAGCGACATAGGCTACTTTTTATCCCGAAAAAATATGTCATTCCCTCAGGAAATGTTTTTTAGTAACAATAGCGCTCGTGGTACAATGCTGCGTCAATGTAAGTTGTTAGTGTGGGACGAAAGCACAATATCACACAAAAAAGCGATAGAGACCCTAAACCGAACTCTACAGGATATACGAAACAATAGAGACATTATGGAATGAATGGTTGTATTACTGGCTGGGGACTTTCGCCAAACTCTACCGGTGATTTAGAGGGGCACACCTGCAGATGAAATCAAAGCCTGCCTCAAGTCGTCAAGCTTATGGGCAAATGTCAAGAAATTTAGCTTGACGACAAATATGAGAGTGTACCTCTACAATGACGTTGACATAGTAAATTATGCTGATACACTATTACAAATTGGAGATGGGCGCTTAGAAACAGATGCCGAGGGCTGTGTGTCACTAACGGGGGATTTTAGTAATTTGGTGCAGAGTGATACGGAACTGATTGCTAGCGTTTACTCAGATCTACATATAAATATAAATAAATGACGACCATTGGCTATGTAAAAGAGCGATTCTAGCACCAAAAAATGACATCGTTAGTGCTCTGTTCTGTGTTTATGATCAGTGTCNGGCTATGTAAAAGAGCGATTCTAGCACCAAAAAATGACATCGTTAGTGCTCTGTTCTGTGTTTATGATCAGTGTCGTCTACTAACAATATACCGGTATTTCTCCCTATACGTTTGTTACAATGACCACGCGAGCGAAGCCGCGTGTAAAAGCTATAATATATAAAATATAACGTATTATGTAATAAAAACAATAAATATTTATTANCGAGCGAAGCCGCGTGTAAAAGCTATAATATATAAAATATAACGTATTATGTAATAAAAACAATAAATATTTATTATTATAGATACCTTTAATAAAACAAGTTAATAAATATAACACATTATAATCCGTGACTTAAAAAATTATTCTTTATTATTTTCCACAACTGGAGTAAGATGGTGTTCCTTTCAGTTCACAATGCTATTTGATAAATGAATGATTACTAATCATTGCGTCATTGGCGACAGGAAATTTTACGTGCGATGAAAGAATGCACTGCTGGTTGAAAGCAGAATAGAAAATTGTATTTAAAAATGTTTCACTGAACTGCTATATCAAAAACAAATGTTACCTACCATCATCTTAAAAAAAATCAGACACTTCCATTTTAATATTTGGGTTTGTCGACAAAATTAATTGTTACAATTTTCATCATTCGCAAACAAGATTGCTTAATATAGTGATGTGATAAAAATGTACCGCGAGTTATCTTTGATAACCTGCTTCAAGATTGGTTTCATTTTTTTTNTTAATATAGTGATGTGATAAAAATGTACCGCGAGTTATCTTTGATAACCTGCTTCAAGATTGGTTTCATTTTTTTTTCAGACATTCAATTGTCTCATTAAATGAAAAAGTAAAACAAATTTCCAATTTTGTGAAATGTAACAAGTAATAATGATACTATCATATATTTTTCGGTATAATCTAAACCTAAATATTAATAATTACTAATTTTTACAGATAAAATGTGTAACAAACGTAAAAAAATAAACATATATATTTCGACTTACATAGAACTTTCATGTCTAAGAAATTAATTTAGTTCCCAAGTGGTTTTAGCTACACTTAGAACTATGTTTACTATGATTGTGACTGTTCGTGGAGGACCTTAACAGGGAACATTAAGAATATTTGCCACTGTAAAGACTTGTATGACTATTGCTCCTATATAATGAAAGTTTATTTTTAAACGTCACTTTTGTGATCTTGAAACGTCGCAGTTATTAATATATGAACCCTTTACCTTAAAATAATAGTACCTGGTATTATCTTTCCATAAAAGTGAATATGCAATTACAAAATCTAAAAGTTTGAATTACAACTCAATAATACAAAGAGTAAAATAAAATATAGAATCCTTTGATTATCTTAACCGATAATAAAAAATTTNTCCTTTGATTATCTTAACCGATAATAAAAAATGTATAAAAACATTTTAGAAAAATATTTTATGATATATATGTATATATATTAATTTCAGAGAAATATCTAGTAAATAAAACAGTACTGCAACAAAAGTGAGTTATAACGTGATCGCATATCATTCCTGTATAGGTAATTGTTATGTCCATTGACTATTTCCTGGTTTTGATTTGCACTTGAGACAAGTATAAATTTGAGAAAAATTTCTTATTCACATTCAAATTTTTACTAGCGTTTCTCCGGTAATATTTCTATGCTTAACAAATTTCCACGAGCTGCCAATTTGCAGACAGTCTCGAAGTTGATCAGAAGCGATGGCCATAATGAATTGTAAAGATGGATAAATATTGACAATTTTGTAAAATTTA
The DNA here is from genome assembly GCA_002778355.1 of Clitarchus hookeri. Taxonomy (NCBI): domain Eukaryota; kingdom Metazoa; phylum Arthropoda; class Insecta; order Phasmatodea; family Phasmatidae; genus Clitarchus; species Clitarchus hookeri. The sequence continues at coordinate 1,053,748 of NQII01000143.1, forward strand.
AGTGTAATGCAAGTTAAAACAGTTCAACTGACGCAAAGAACAACAACCTCTACCAGTTTAGTTTAAAATCTCATCCAATCGTGTTTGAAACAGATGTTTCCCACACAGTATTCAGAAAGTCCGTCTGGTAATAATACACTGCTGGACATGGAACTTGCTACACCCATAAGGTGTCATATATCTGCAATAATCTCAATGCCACATCACACAGTACCAATTGCGCTATGCAAATGGTCAAAGTGACGTCGCAGAAACGTCACTGCAACACGCAATANAATTGTAAAGATGGATAAATATTGACAATTTTGTAAAATTTAAGTGTAATGCAAGTTAAAACAGTTCAACTGACGTAAAGAACAACAACCTCTACCAGTTTAGTTTAAAATCTTATCCAATCGTGTTTGAAACAGATGTTTCCCACACAGTATTCAGAAAGTCCGTCTGGTAATAATAGACTGCTGGACATGGAAATTGCTACACCCATAAGGTGTCATATATCTGCAATAATCTCAATACCACATCACACAGTACCAATTGCGCTATGCAAATGGTCAAAGTGACGTCGCAGAAACGTCACTGCAACACGCAATACAGGGGTGCTTTTGGCTAGTTCTCATTCCTTAAAAGAGCCACACAATAGCCTAGAAAGGCAGGAATATCAGCACGCCGCGGCGTCGTGCTCGCGAAGAATATCACCACCCAGACACAGTTGAACGGGGTCGTACGGTCGGATTCCACGATGCCGGATCGCCCGCTCGTCGTATTGCCATTCATTTTGGCTTGCATTCGCCACTGTGGCACGGTGCGTGTGGATACGTATAGGTCCTGCCAGTCGCACCACATATAGATATGATCGTCGTATCCGCCAATGAGCAGTCGTGCGGAATATGGCACCACAGCCAGAGAGATCTCCAGTCTGCGGAACGCGCGGCGCATTTGACAGTTTCGACAAGAAACATTCGCCGTCGTTTGAATGAGGCTTGCCTGCAGGCACGGCGTCTACTGCGACATACGCCTTTGACACCTTGGCATCGTGCGGCACGCCGTCAGTGATGGCAGGAACGTCAACGTTTGACAGATATCGATGTTTGACGATATCCATGTCCAGCGGTATAGATAACATCAGTGACTTAGTGAGATATTTTTGAAAAGGGAACTTCTCATAGTGGTGGTACTTTTCTATATTAGTCAAACGTGGGTCCGGTTTTTTCTCAGGGAAATTTTGCAAATTTTGTTTATAAAAGCATACGTTTATGTTTTCACGGTGTTATCAGGTAGCCTGATTTTTAAAGCTAATGACTTGGAAATGTACGTGAGATGGACTGTACTTATGATACAGTCTGTGTAGAATACGTGGACAAGAATCATACAAACGCTTATATCCGTTCAGCTCTCTCACGCTCAAAGTACTCAAACTTCATGTTATCGAACTTAANTTCTCACGCTCAAAGTACTCAAACTTCATGTTATCGAACTTAAACTTCACGGCAAGAGGATAGGAATACTTCGCTTTCACAACACCAGGTTATCTGTAAAAGAAAAGTGTATCAATACTAGAAAGTATAAATAATTGCCCAATTTATTATCTTCAGAGCAGATCGTTTCGTAGTTATTTACTTATGTATTTATTTACCTACAAACAATTCAGCCATAGGTAGCTCNGTATGATGGAATGTCCCGTCGCATCGCTTCCTGTACAGCCGCGAGGGGTGGCTCTGCCCCATACTAAGCGCGTGCTTTGCAGATGCTAAACAATGCGCTCTATATGCATGAAAGACTAATCTTTTTTTCTTTTGTACTATAATATATCAGCTTGCGATAGTTCTATTACGTCTCACGGAAGGAAAAAAGGGTGTAACGATATCCATGTCCAGCGGTATATATAACATCAGTGACTTAGTGAGATATTTTTGAAACGGGAACTTCTCATAGTGGTGGTACTTTTCTATATTAGTCAAACGTGGGTCCGGTTTTTTCTCAGGGAAATTTTGCAAATTTTGTTTATAAAAGCATACGTTTATGTTTTCACGGTGTTATCAGGTAGCCTGATTTTTAAAGCTAATGACTTGGAAATGTACGTGAGATGGACTGTACTTATGATACAGTCTGTGTAGAATACGTGGACAAGAATCATACAAACGCTTATATCCGTTCAGCTCTCTCACGCTCAAAGTACTCAAACTTCATGTTATCGAACTTAAACTTCACGGCAACAGGATAGGAATACTTCGCTTTCACAACACCAGGTTATCTGTAAAAGAAAAGTGTATCAGTACTAGAAAGTATAAATAATTGCCCAATTTATTCTCTTCAGAGCAGATCGTTTCGTAGTTATTTACTTATGTATTTATTTACCTACAAACAATTCAGCCATAGGTAGCTCNTCTTCAGAGCAGATCGTTTCGTAGTTATTTACTTATGTATTTATTTACCTACAAACAATTCAGCCATAGGTAGCTCAAACAAGTGTTACATATAAATCACATAAACAATTCCACAAAAAATAAAATAGCAACAATCAATCCTATTAAGCTACAAAAGTGTTTATTTGATGCAGTTGCAAAGTTGAGTACTGTTTCATAAATTTTACCTTAATATTAAATACTAACATTTTTTAGTTTCCACTAAAGTCGACATTACAGTCAATGAAAATATAATGCGGATGGTTTGTTAGAGGTATATATTTGGGAGAGCTGGACTGCCCCAAAATTTTTCGNAGTCAATGAAAATATAATGCGGATGGTTTGTTAGAGGTATATATTTGGGAGAGCTGGACTGCCCCAAAATTTTTCGTTTAAAAAAATTGAAAATGGTCAAAAACAAATTAATTTACTAATACCTCACTTTATAAAATCTTAAATTACTAATACAAATAAAATGATTACACTCATGTATTAGTTTTATTTAATTGATGCATATTAATTATTTCCNCTTAAATTACTAATACAAATAAAATGATTACACTCATGTATTAGTTTTATTTAATTGATGCATATTAATTATTTCCCTAATGACTAATTCAATTTTGTTGTTAAAATTCTTCATTTTATCATCATACAAACTCTCAGAGTATAGGGCCACGGGAACTAAACGTGCCACGATGTTTTAAAGAAAGGCGTGATATTTTTAGTTATTTCTTTATCTGAAAGATTTGCCGTAGGAGAAACGTCTTTCAGAACATACAGGTTGTTGTAACGTTATTTGTAACGTTATTGTGATATGATAACTTATGCTTACCTTAGAAATGTATCAGGCATTTGGCGTTTTTGACATATTGCCATACGACTTAACTCTCGTTAATCAACAGATTGCTCTGAACAGCATGACAGTACATGCAAGTNTTTTGACATATTGCCATACGACTTAACTCTCGTTAATCAACAGATTGCTCTGAACAGCATGACAGTACATGCAAGTCACAGGCAGTTCTCTTCTACTGGTGGAGAGTGTAAAACTCGCCAAGACAATCTTAGTAAACTTATTTCTTAGAATCTGACATCTAGTTCGTGCTTGCAATAACGAAGAACCCCTAATATTTCTCGGCGGAGCACATTTTTGTGAAAGAGAGGTGTAGTGAGAGCACTATTTTTTGAACTAAACCACCAAAATGTTAGTGAGACGGTCATTGCAAACAACGGAAAAGTAACAACAGAGAAATTAATTAAACTGATTATAAAATAAAGTAGTACTTTTGGAGTACGCATATTTTGTGATGGGTTTCCTTAAAAACGCAATGAATTGCATAGACAGGCTATATGAAGGTCGACCACATGTTTTGTTTTAAACACTGTGATAATTAATTCCTTTAGCTAAGGATAATGTATGTGCCTACCTTGGTGTTAGAGAGAGTTAGTTTCGGTATTGTATTCTGTTAATGTGCAAGTGCTTTGGTATGTTATTTGTCTGGCTGCAAAACAAGTGGTTCACAAAGTATAATTTTTTACACAGCTTCTTTGAACATTAAAAAAAAATTGAGGATGGCTAAATAAAATAAATTCGCATTTCCAAAGACAGTTAATTTTAATATTTAAGAAACAATGGCAAGTATTTACCAAAAACTATTTCCTATTAAATAACAACAATCAAGTAGTTAAGATAATATTAAAAATTCAAACATAAAAATCTAAAGAGCAAGAATAATATAGCAGTTCGGACTGTTAAANAAAAAAAAAAAAAAAAAAAAAAAAAAGTAATATTAATACTGAGTTGCAACTCCGCATTTCTCGTTTTCTCGTTTTGTGCATGGACTAGTGTTTTTAAAACTACCTCTCAAAAAAGGAATGGAACAGAATCCCTACACTGTCACTCTTCACTAGCGCCAAAGCTGGTGAGAGAAAGTGGAATGTCTTCACAGCCGAACTCCTTGGCTTGTACGATAGCTGGCGTATCGCACGGCGGTATGCGAGCTAGTAGTTTACGCCGCTTGCATCCTGTACTTCAACAAATGTACCCAAATTTGCCGGACCGGACTGGCGTCACACACGCCAATGGACCACATGATGTCTAACACGGCCACGCCACAGGTGTGGGTTAACGTGGTAAAGATCCAACATGACGTTTGTCCATGCTAGGCAGCGGCACATGCGACACAACAGGATCCCATCCTGAGAACAAGATTGATGAAAAGTTCTTGGGGCATGCAGTCTCGCTCCTTTTACCTAATTCCTCCGAAGCTCTTGGGTGGTCTGTGGAGGTACTCGACGCCCGAATTGTACCGCGATGGTTCGACACCATTTAGTTATCCTGGCCGGACCATACAAGCGGGCAGTGTCCTCGATTCCATGTGATCATTCCCCAACGCACTCTGATTGTAAGGTATTGTCACTCAAGCATGGAATATGCTCCCATTGCACCCTGAAAAACCCGACATACCATTGGAAGGCAATATTACTGCGCAAATGGCCTGTTACAGAGCCACTATCAAACACGTAGAGATGTGTACCTGAATTCAACTTGATACCACTCTAAACAAAGAAGCTTCTTTAATTATGTTAACTGTATTTACCGGCTCTCCTGATCTCCCTACATGTAAACACGCCGGGAATCAAAGTTTGAACCAGGTGCATTCGAGCTTGGTTATCTGCATGACGGAAACACGCTGCACTTTTCCAGTGGATTAANGGGAATCAAAGTTTGAACCAGGTGCATTCGAGCTTGGTTATCTGCATGACGGAAACACGCTGCACTTTTCCAGTGGGTTAAGGGTTTTTCTAGGGTTTTTCTAGGGTTTTTCTAGGGTTTTTCTAGGGTTTTTCTAGGGTTTTTCTTCTCCTCTCCTTCACAGTTTGTCTTTTCTTTACCTACATAATAATTAAGTCATTTTATTGCTTGGTAACCCATGTCCTATATTAAATATTTGAAGTATATACAAAAATATATGAGTCTAAGCATTCCAACGAACAAATGTTTTGTTCTTAACTGAATAATTTTCACCATAACGTTCTGTCATCCGTTAAGACCAATATAAATGTGTTTTTTTGTCTGATACTATTGGTATAAACTATTTACGAGACAGAAAAGTATAGTCTCACGAACAAATAATGTCTCCTTCACGTGCGGGACTGTATTCTATGTTGTGTTCAGTATATATATATTCCAACTTTTCTGATGCCCTACTAAAATTCTACTTCCTGGATATTTCTCTCCCTCGCGCAAACAAAGCTTAACCGAGAATAAAAATTACACCAAAGGGATAACCCACCGCATTCGTGCGCACTCAGTTTAATAATATGTTGCATAACAACTATTTCTTACGAGGCATTCCCACACACATGTTATCTCTCTGTTTTTATTAATATTAAATATAAATTAAAAATTATAATTTTCATATAGTTATATCAGTTCAACTCCAATTTAACCCAAAATAAAGTTCTTTTAAGTTTACACAAGTATAAAACGCATGTGATAAATGATATATTTAAGAAACAACTAAGCACGTAGTACATGGGGTGATTTTTCAAAGGTTTGTTTTAAAAAGTGTGAAGAAACTCTGAAAATACTATATCATACAATCCACTTTATGTGCAGCGTCCGTTATTCAAAATTAAAATAACAACATAACATGTGTTTATTCGCAGTAAAAATATTACCACAGTTCTTCCGACCTGAGAAAATAGTTGTTCAACCTGGATAGCTTATCTCTCTTATTGGATCACTTATATAATGATTCACTTAATACTTTAAGTGCTTTCATAATGTGTTAAATAGTTTTTTTTACAGTAGTAGCAAAAATAAGTGTAGTTTCACTGCAACACATATCGAATGAAGCCATATCTCCTGGTTTCTCCAACACAAATGGTTGAACCACATACTTTGATCATAATTTACTTTTTACTTTCTTCCATATCATTTTTCCGTGGGTCAACTATTTTGACAGATTTCAGAGTTTTTTGTTTCATGTTTTTCACTGATGACTATATGTTAATACTGGCTGGCAGCTAATGAGAAAGTATTTCATTAAATCACTCTCCCCATACTGTAATAATTTATATAAATTACAGTGTAATGACACATGAGTATCAAATAAATTTTATTAACATTCTTTATTTCAACAACAAGGTCCAACCCAGCCTAGACAACTAAAAACAACCGAAATTAGGAAACTCGACAAAGTTTACGATTTTGTTTGCCTTACTCAGTTTGCACTAGTTAATTTGCATACTGATTATTTCAGTAAAATTACGTTAATGTTTTACGAACGTATATATGCAAAAAAAACGGATATACTGNTTTGCATACTGATTATTTCAGTAAAATTACGTTAATGTTTTACGAACGTATATATGCAAAAAAAACGGATATACTCTTTTAAGTATTTTTCTCTTAAGACCACTAAAAAAAAATACAATATGTCTTCGAAACACTTGTATTGTCACACACCAAAGAACACTTCCAATTCGACACTTGGGGAGGTACATATGAGTTGCCTTCGTAAATATTTCAAGCCCTTGCAGGGAACTTCTGTACACAAACTCGCCGGTTCNGGGAGGTACATATGAGTTGCCTTCGTAAATATTTCAAGCCCTTGCAGGGAACTTCTGTACACAAACTCGCCGGTTCAGTTTCTATCTTTTCGAGACAAAAAAAAAATTACATCAAAACTACGCTGTTTGCAATAATATGTAGTCGTAAAAAGTAATCAGCGGGGTAGATGGTTTTCGCCCGGGGCGAGGGCCTGAAAAAAACACGCACAACCTGATCCCGTCTGACGTACAACCGGGTCCCGTCCGACGCCGACGTCACGCGACCTCCCGCTCGCGACCGCAAGACGTTCAACGTCGGCAATCCAGTATAGCGGGAGCTGCGTCAGCGAGGACCCGCCAATTATTGCGGCGGCCGGAGGTAATTGGTGTAATTCGGGTAGCAGTCTCCCAGCGCTGTAATAACACGTCTCTAGGCTACACTCTGGAACAATCAGTTATTACATCTCGTTGCCGGTAGATTGCTCGCAGCTCACGCCAACATGCGGCAGCAGACCTTTATTAAATATTTACTCGTCGCAGGAATACGAGGATTCTCGTCGGCCACTTGCAAGGCATTTCCGTGCCACCGAGGAGAATAAATGAGCGATAACGTAAGGACGAGGTTCCTACGTGCACTGCATGTCACGTCGCCGTTACGCGCGTGGGGTAACAATTTCGCATGCTTGCGGCGCGAAAACTTCAGCAATATTGTGTTAGCAGGAAGTTTTCCTATAATTTTGTGAAACTTTCCCCATTCGATATCTGTTATTTTCATTCACAGTATGGAAACGATGATTTTTAACTAGTTGCGTGGGGTTATTATCTGAAGACGATATAGGCAGGTTATGTAGAGGTACTATTTATTTCTTAGACCGATTAAAATGAACCTCTGTTCCCACCCCGAATACGAATTACGCATAACACTTCATGAACAAGTTGAACAGTGAGATAATTTTTTCTTAACTTTATGAGTAATTTTACTGTTCTTGAATGCAATTTAAATAATTTACGAAACGGACGCCGATTATGATTATAGTATATATCATAGCGAATCATTTATTAAGTTACTTTACATTTGTGCAAATTATTTATTATCCGCATAGGAATTTGACTAGGGTTCACCAACCCATTGATTTATGTAAGTATCGTTTGTACTTGCTGGAGTAGCGTTCAACTAATAAAAATGTTTTTGGCATCATGTGGCAAAGAAATAGTGAACTTTAGCTGTGTATTTTAAATAGTGAACTGTTATATGCCCAAGTCTTGTGTACTAATCAAATGACACCAAACCGTAAATTTTAGTGGTTCAATTTCACCCCAGAAGGTACAAAGCAATCCCAATGACAACAGGTCATATAAAGAAAAGTGACAGTACCTATATNCTTGAATGCAATTTAAATAATTTACGAAACGGACGCCGATTATGATTATAGTATATATCATAGCGAATCATTTATGAAGTTACTTTACATTTGTGCAAATTATTTATTATCCGCATAGGAATTTGACTAGGGTTCACCAACCCATTTATTTATGTAAGTATCGTTTGTACTTGCTGGAGTAGCGTTCAACTAATAAAAATGTTTTTGGCATCATGTGGCAAAGGAATAGTGAAATTTAGCTGTGTATTTTAAATAGTGAACTGTTATATGCCCAAGTCTTGTGTAATAATCAAATGACACCAAAACGTAAATTTTAGTGTTTCAATTTCACCCCAGAAGGTACAAAGCAATCCCAATGACAACAGGTCATATAAAGAAAAGTGACAGTACCTATATNTTCAATTTCACCCCAGAAGGTACAAAGCAATCCCAATGACAACAGGTCATATAAAGAAAAGTGACAGTACCTATATTTTAAATAATCGGAATATGGGCCAGTGCTCTCACAAATATTGTTGGATTTCAACATACGCTCCACAACCAGATGATAAACGAATTGCTGACTTTTACTCACTGTTGCGAAAATATTAGCAGCATGTTCATGGGCCATTTACGACATACCAACTGTTGTTCACTGCTGTTTACAAGCAGCAAACGAGTGGGCCACTCATGGTAAACCAACTGAAACTTTTTGCCGCTGATGTATTAGTAGCATGCTAATGGACCACTTATGGCATGCCAACTGTTCTTTGCTTCTACACTGTAAATAAAATTTGTAATTTTTACTGAGAAATTGTTTGTAATTTTACAAATACTTGTAACAGTAAAAATATTTATCTTGTAAAACTACTCCTTTGTAAAACTACAAGAGCCGTATTTGTAATATACCTCAATAAATGTTTGTACTATACTGACCTGTATCCACGAGCTTAAGGAAAATGGCGGACACATAAAACTGTATACAGTTGTTTGTGCAAAAACTGTGTGTGAGAGCAAGTGTGGTTGCGTGCAAAGAGAAATGTATTGCAAAATTGAATAACATAAAACATTTAAACCAACTCAAATAATCATAATAAAATGACAATTTCAATATAACGTGACCGTATTACTCAATAACTGCTAATGTTTCTTAGTCACACAAAACACCTTTAAAATGAAATTAATGATTTCTTCTAAATCAAATAACTTTCTTAATATTTTGTAGGTACGAAAATATATATTTATCATAAAAATACATGTAATATTCGTAAGTTAAGTTTGTATTGTGGTTAAGGGCGTGGTCTATTAATACAAGGGGTGTAAGTTTTAGTCTCCATGCTGGCAAAGTTTAACTTTTTTTTTTCGTAAATTATATTAAAAATACATTTTTTTTCTCCGTTATTAAATCATAACTCATGTTTTCTACAAGAAAAAAATTTTTTTTGTACACCTATAAATAATTAAGTTTTAATACAAGAGTATCATTTGTAATATTACAAATATATGTTTTACAGACTTTACAAGAAACAGTTTGTAGTTTTACAAAGAACTTTCTTGGCAACTGGGTTTCCAAAGATTCGTCTTGTTAAAGTAGAAAAAATTTCTGGAGTGTGGGAACATACAAGCAGCAAACTTGTGGGTCACACATGGCATGCCAACTGTTGCTTACTGCTCGGGACATAGTAGCTTTAGACGCACGGACCTTTTCTGGTATGTCAACTGTTCCTTTGTACTGAAGAAACATTACCAGAAAGCTTATTCACCATTTATGGCATACCGACAATATGTTGTTGTGCAGTAGTAAATAGGACATGGGAATTCAATTTTTTTTATTTCATGCATATATGGAGTAAACTTATCATGTGACATTGCTAGTAAAAGAAAAAAAAATTTTGGACAGTAAAACTGCAAAGCATAACACGTAAAAAAAATCGTTATTTTGCATTTCCAATTCCTCATAAAAGTAGCATAAAACTAAAATACCAATATTTAAAATAAAACACACAAATTCCAGGGTTGACTANCCAATTCCTCATAAAAGTAGCATAAAACTAAAATACCAATATTTAAAATAAAACACACAAATTCCAGGGTTGACTAATGATACTTACATTAATTGTGTCTATAGCAAAGACAAAAATGCTACCTATATGTGTATATAGTATTCAGATTCACTTAAATTGTCTTATATATATATATGCAGGGGATGGACAAAATAATATAAACACCTGACATTTACACAATATTTATTTATTAGTAAGATGTTGGGCCACCATTTGCTTTTAGAACAGCTGCAATTCTTCGCGGAATAGATTCGTAGAGTGTCTGAATAGTTTCCAACGGAATGTTGTCCCATTCTTGTACCAAAACATCCGCCAATTGCTTCAAAGATGTTGGAGTTTGAAATCTGCTCCTCACTCTCTGCTCTAAAACTCCCCATAACGGTTCAATTATGTTGAGGTCTGGCGATTCTTTGATGATATTCTGATGCTCCTCAAACCAAGACTGAACCTTTTAAGCTGTGTTCATTCGCAGTAATCCGGCCAGTGATGTGAATGAGAGGACCAGCTGAATACCACGATATAGCCACCCAAATCATAACGGAACCTCCCCCATGCTTGACTGTAGGAAGCAGGCAGTCCGGATCGAATGCTTCTTTTGGGGTTCTCCATACATAAACCCGGCCGTTTGTAGGAAATAATGTAAACTCTGATTCATCGGACCATACCACATTCTTCCAATAATCAAGTGTCCAGGTTTTATGATCGTGGCACCACTTCTTTTGCAGCTTAGCGTTGGCTTCCGTTATAAAGGGTTTCGCAATTGCAGCCCTTCCATGAATGTTAGCTTTGTGGAGCTTCCGCCGTACTGTTTTTGTCGAAAGAGTATTACTCAAGTGAGTGTTGAGTTCTTCTGTCACTTTTGCCACGGTAGTTTTATATTGTCTGGCCTCAATTATTTTATTGTTCGTCGGTCTCTGTCAGGTAACTTTGGGTTTCGCCCACTATTGCTTTTCGCCAATGATGTTTTACCATGTTTTGTGTATGCTGTGATTGCCATGGATACTGTCGCTCGTGAAACGTTAAACAATTCAGCAGTTTTCGTCACAGACGCTCCCGCTAACCGAGCACCAACGATTTGCCCTCTTCCGAAGTCTGAGAAATCACGCATTTCACCGATCGCTTGTTTTAACCGTCGCAGAACAAAGCGTATAACAAACTGAAATATAACCTACAAGACTTGGCACGTAAACTGTGTAATACATACGCGTCGCATTATTTACACGGAAGCAGTGTTGCCAACATGCAACAAAATGTACTATATTGCATGGTGTTCATATTATTTTTCCATCCCCTGTGTATATATATGTAGAGTAGTTGCTAGCGATTTAAATGTTTGTGAGTTCGATTACAGGTTCTTTCAAACAAATGTACTAATTGTGAAATAATTCTGAAGATGACATACGCGAATATGGTAAGTAGATCAATTGTGCGTATTTGGATGAAAAGTAATTTTTTTTACTTGAAAATGTGTGGCAAGTTGCTTCTATGTGGCCCGCACACAAGTGGCCAAAAGCTGGGCCGGAAATGGCTTGCCAACAGTTGGCTAACGACATGTCGTTTACTTAGGACAGATTGTATTTTGCTACATGGACGTTATCTGATCAGTGGCCCAGATGTGGCCATCTGCAAGAGGCATCATATGGGCCACAAGAATCTGCGGGGTGCATTACAGTGGTTGACTGATTGTTGACTAATTATGGAAATCAGATGTCGGCCGCTTGTGTACAAGCAGATTTGTACAAGTGGGCCAACTGTATTTTGCTACTTGGGTTAATTTTATTACGGGTTTGTTACCATGACTCGTGGATTTTCAACCCACAAAAAATTAATTCTACTTCTCTCTTAAGGGCAAACCTCACTGTCGTAAATGCACTAGGTATTTTAAACACTTAAAGAACTTTATCACAACAGAGGCACGTAATGTAACAACTCGCCCTTCTCTTATATAAAATTGAACGAACCTCATGAGGTACATCACATGTCTACATGAATCCTGATAGGGAATCATTATCATAGTGCCTTAGTGGTTATGGGGTAGAAATGGAGTACAAGTATGTGAATACAGTTGTAAAAATGGATGATGCAGTCCATGACCCTTCTGCCAGAGAGCTAGTCAGAAAATAAAAACAGATTGCCTGCCACTTGAGTAGCTGTAGCAGTGTATAGTGGCGACAAGTATAGCTAGCGGCAATGCAGTAATGTTAGCGGCTGAACTACTTGCATAGCGAGACTAGGACAGCCCACGGCCAAAGCCATCACATAAAGATAGATACTGTTGAAAAAAAAGTGTATTTTCGACAATGATTGGTTTTGCTTTAATACAAGCAGCAGCATGAGTTGTGACTCAGCAGAAAAGCTGTTACAACAGACTGGTTTCAAGTTTGTAAAAGGATCTATCTTTTTTAAACTGTACAATAGGAAATTCCTTATTATTCTTTAAATACACTTGCTAATAGCCTATAACAGATTAAATTGAGACAAGATACGCTATAAACGTAGACCGTAGGCCTTATGTTAAGGGCTTGATCCTATATGAATTTGTTAGTTTGGCCAAGAATAACTATCGGTAGGGCTACATGCTCATTTTTATTTATATTCAGGGTAGAATTCATAGTGAGCATATGAGCAATACTTGAAACAAGAATTACTTCTACTCGTGCTTTAGAATGATTTTCAATTCATAGTGCCAGATACAAGTATTGCTTATTGTGATAGCAAGTGCTTCACGAAGTACTGCTTATCATTGTATTCACAGTCACGAAATACGTTTTCCTTATTTCTCAAGTATCCATAGTCGAAGAAGCATTGCTTATTCACGCATAAAAGTTGTTCTTCATCAAGTCTCCTTCGTTGTGAATTTAAGCACTGCATATTTGTATTACGACTAGGTTATTCACGAAATATTTTCATTACAAATGTTATTTCCTTTAAATATTTGACGGAAACCTGAATATCATTTAAATAATTACGGGAAACAAAAGGGACAATTAAAATCCTACACTTTGATGTGAAAACATAACCTCTTTTCTTAACCTTTGCGTACAAAGGATTTTTGTTTCTAGAACGATTTTTAACCATTTGTAGATTAAGTACCTTACGACGCATAAGTATGAGCATCAAATCATTTTGACTATGTTTCTTATTTGTAATATAATCTCAGGTTCAGGTGTATAACAAGAAGACAGTCTAATTTTTTTTAGATAAAAACTTAGCTCATTCAGATTCAATAAGAAAACAGCCCTTTGTCTTCAAATAAAGACAATCGCAAATTAAAACTAATCACGCAAACCAACATATCTAATTATTATTATGGATGGTGAAATATTCATTACACTGAAGAGAACCGATTTTTAACATAACAAATATTTTGGTAACATTTTAGCCTTGATTTTGACAAAATGGTAATTAAGAATCCACAACATAAATTTCAGTACACAAAACAGGGTCACTTAATCATTTATATTGCAAAAACCATTAACAAAATCATGCTGAAACTAGCAAGGTTATGATTGAACGTGTTTGCAATACGAGTTATTAAACAGAGGTTACTAAGGTTGGACGGTACCATGAGATGCGAGCAAGCACTTTTACGATCTATAATGTTCGCGGAACGGCAATTATTGACGCTGTATGGAAATGCCCAGAATTTTATGATTACAAGGCGTCGTAGGTTTTTAATTAACTGAGATGGCATTAAATCAACATACACACTCATTTGAGTGTGCACGTCAAGTCCGTTTTTTTTTACTACGGCAAACAAACTTCTAAAAAATATTACATAACACGTGAAACAAACACGTTTTTACTGACACTTAATTATTTTAATCTCAAATATGTGATAAAACAAATTAAAGTTATTTAAAATACGAGTGAAAAATTAAAAAATAACAAACTAACGTAAATATTTTTTTCGTCTCCAGGGGGACTGCCGTAAATAAAATAACTATTTTATATATGTTATGTTGGTACTGATATTATACAGATAATTATTTGGCTACTTCATGATGTAATGCTTGCCTCAAACAAGTAATATGTTTATAAGAATTACTTCGTCAAGAATCAGTTTATGAATTTATTGCTCAAATAAGTAAGGTTTAACGAAGAAGCAGTACTTCATGAACTAAGACTTATTTGCCAAATAAGTATTTGACTATGATAGCCAGCCTTAAAAGTTTTCAAACTTAGACTTAATCAAATAATTTTTATTTAACCCAATAGAAAATAAGTGGACTACATGTTACACGGCTGGAAATTTTTGTGTAATGCTATTCCTTTTAAGATCTCATTTTTAAGAGGTNCCTTATTTTCACTCTAGAGAGACTTACTGAAACTCCTATTTCATGTAAAATATTTTTGTGGCATATATCTCTTTTCCACCGGCCCCCTGAACACAATTGTTACAGCATTAAAAACAGATCATTCCAAGTGTAGTATGTGTGGTCAATTAAAAAAATCCATGTTACAATAGAGATAACCGTTGCCATTATATTTAACAATAACAGATTAGTGTAACATTCCATAAGACACAAACACCTACATGAATGTATACAATTCTCATTTTAGTTAAAATTACTTGAAATTTAGTTCCCAACCTCCCCCCCCCCAACTACCCCTAGTTGAAAAGTCTAGGCACGCCTATGACGATGACTAGTAAAATTGATTGAGTGAAAGATCATAAATTTGATAAAATCTTAAAAATACATAGTATTCTTATGTTAGTCAAACTAAAACACTCTGCCATTAACATTTGTTAGTTTGACTGCAAACTTGTTCACACATTACCCAGCTATATGTTTATTTGGGATAAATTGATGAAGCTGGTTAATCTGTACCAGGTAGTGCGGAAAACACAATTTTTGTTGTTAATTGTGTTTTGCAATTAAACTTATCTAGAATTCTGGATGTACATGCACACATTCCGTGTAAGATAATATAAAAAGTACGCCTATTGGCTTGGTGTTCAGTGGGTATTTATATTCTTCTGTCCCAGACAATGCCACCAGTCAGTAAGCTAACAACTGCCACTACATAGGCATCTACCTCTTTAACAGATTGCCACGTCAGACTAACTATTTAAACAAATTAAAATATGCTGAGGCAGTTAGGCACATTGCTGAAAATGAGCTTTTTTATTCATTCAATTATATAAATTGTTGAAAGGAAGCAAAAACAGAAATCTAAATATTTAGTTTACCCAGCGGACAATTATTCAGATAGCCACGAGCTACAAATGTATGTTGTATGTATAATTATATTGTATTAATGCAATGTTTTTTTGTCCTGCCTCTTTATTGTTTATAATTTATTTATGTTCACGTATATATAACTGTAAACATTTCAAAATTGTGCACAAAACTGTAAACAATTGTTAACTACTTGATACGTTTATATTTGTAAGATATTTCGTATACCTACCGTTTATTTGTACTATCACGTACTGTTAATTTCATATTAATTATTATTGACATGTTTAATGTCCCAGAAATGGGGTTCAACAATAAAAAAAATTAATAAATACTAATTTACAGCCAACACCTCATGTTACAGCAAAATTAATCCACTAACCTGTGATGGGGAATATAATTTTATTGCAGTGATGAGAACTTTATGCAAAGAAAATCATATTACAATATTTTATCTATCAGTGAGATATTTGTCATACTGTACATCAGAATTGCCACATACACACACTAATATATTACCACTGCTCCCGAACAATTTTTAACTACTACTAACAAAACTCCGCGGCAACGCTCAGTAAGTATAGACGTTGCCACACGGCACCTCAGCCGAAATAACTCATCACACAGTCTTATTTAAAGATAAAAATGGAAAAAAATTACAAATGTACAGTAAAATTTTTGTATGTCACATTACTACTTCTTATTTAGTTTTTGTCTGTTCAGGGCAAGATATTTCACTATGGAATTTGTACATTATATTGTGCTATAAAATAAACTGGCTGGAACATAATTATATGAAGGTCATAGCTTCTAAACTTGTTAGAATTGCATATTTTTCGTAAGCAAACAAAAGAATGCAGTGCACTAGCATTGATTCAACATATAAACATAAAACATACTTCTTTCATGCCATAAATCCATCCATTTATAAACGCTGAGGCTTTTCATAATCACCTTAAGGCAGATTAATGGGGGCAGAGACTATATGTAGTTGTGATTATAATTATTTGTCGCTTCGAGTATAATTACAAGTTGGGTTACTTGTACACGTAAGAAGTAAATTATTACTTTTTATTTATTTATTTATTTTAAAGTCTCCTCTGTACGTACATTCATTACATTAGATAGGATATGTCATGTTTACATTTTTCTATAGTATAAGTGTGCATTTACACATAAAGATGAGACACAACAAAACGTAAAGTAGAGAAATCACAAAACAACAATGAAACTATGTACTATAACAAAGTGAAAGATAAATACATGATTGAACTCACAAAGGATTGTGTTCATGTGTCTGTATTTACACATAAATATATACGAGTATAAATACATATACTATATGAGAATGTTAAATTAATGTTAGACTTTAAAAGCTAAGTTTGTATTATCAATTAATTCTTTTACAGAACAGAAAGCACCAGTGAGTAAATAAGTTTTAAGTGCGATTTCAACTTGTATTAAGTGTAAATTGATTTGGTTGTACTTGGAAGTTTGTTTATTAATTTTATGATTTGAAATTTTTTTTTTTGTTTTTTGTAAAAAAGTGTGTATTTTGTCTACATATCTGGTGAATAATAACGTTTATCATATTATATTATTTTTCTATTATTTTTTATATAAAAAAGCGCACTGATGTTCACATACTCGGGAGAATCTTTATTTTTCACTCTCCAAAGAGCGGTTTGCAGTGGCCACACTCCTTTCCACTAATTATTCGTACTATTTTATTTTGTAAAGAAATAACCTTTTTTTTACAATTTGAGTAGCTTTCCTAAATTATAATGACATATCTAATGACGTAACGAATGCTGGAATAATAGTGTTTTTGGATCATATCTCTTTTAATGAGTAAACTGCAACATTGACACATTGCTATCGACAGCGAGACAGAAAAATTTATTGGTATTTACATATTGATCTGAATCATTTCCTACTTTTATGTTTCCAGAGATACTTTGCCCATTTGTAATGAAAACTGTTAGATTTAAGAACAAGTTCTTTTGCAGAGAACTTAGTTGGACAAGTCAATAAGAGTTGGATTAGATTTATGCTCCATTACAGACTTGTGTCTGTAACTAATATACTTGTATCATCTACAAATAAAATAGGAAAATTGGTTTTTATACTACTAGGGAAATAATTTAAATTAATGATAAATAAAACAAGTCCTAATGTGAGCCCTGCGGTACTCCTAGTTTTATAGTTCTTGACTTTGGTATGTAACTTGTAATATAATTATTTATATTTTATGAGATTGATGTTACTTGTTTTGTAAATTTTAAGTAAAATAGAAATAATTTATTAGCTACCCCTCTTATTCCACATTGATTAAGCTAATCTAGGAGCATATATGGTCGGCAAAGTCAAATGTTTTGGAAAGGGCCGCAAAAATACATGTAGCAAACAATTTATCATCACAAGAAGTAATGGTAAGTGTTTTATTTACGAAATTGAATATACCTAGCCTATTTTGTATATCTGCCTTCCATAAAGCGAAATTGATAATCTGAATCTCTGCAGTGTTTTGATAAAAAATTAATAAGTTTATTAGCTATAATCATTTCTAACATTTTTGTTAAAGATGAGAGAAGAGCAGTCTATGGTTGTCCATCAAGGTATTATCAACCTTCTTGTGTATTGAAACTATTTTAGCATATTTTAATCTATCGGGTAAGATTCCTTGGGTAAGACATGCATTGAATATGCATATTATTGGATATTTAAATGTTTTAAATACTAGCAAGAGAAAATCTTAACTTTCCTAACTTCAAAAACTGGAATTTTCGAGGTGGGTAAGAAAACATATCTTTTATATCAAAAGCTGTTCTATATTTTTGTCCTACGAAATTGTTATCCATAAAGTTTTTTTAACCCTCTTTTAAAGATAAATTTATGTCAGATGTAAGTAGTGGATCTGAGAGTTATTCACGGTATGAAATGTCATAGGATGCTTCCGAAAACAAACCAGGTTTAACTCCGTCTGTTTGAAAACTTCAACTACCATATTTTACCCATATCCGAAAACCCTTGATTTTACTCGATCAACTCTGAAACAACTCTACTCGACCCCAGGGTAAACTGCAGCAGACAACGGAAGTGAAATAGTGCGAGAATAAATAAATAAACAAACGGCAGCATGGGTGCACATAAGATAAATCGTGTTAAAAAATATTGCATATCCCTTGGATAATAAAGGGAGGTATTTTTTAGGTTCGAAAGTCATCAGTAGTGCGTGTAACCACAGAAAAGTATAATGTACGTATTAATATTTTTATGTTTGCAATGCTGCCATCACGTAATCCCGTATTTGTTTGCAGCGTTCGTAAATAATATGTTACGTTGATACCAACAGAGATTACCTTGTTTCTTATGTTTGTTTTGTACTTGTAAACGCCCTTAGTGCAGTTGGCGTACGTGGTTTTTTTTTTTTTTTTTTTTTTTTTTTTTTTTTTTTTTTTTTTTTTTTGGAGATAAGAGCTATTCGTAGTTGATCAGTATTTTTGGTAGAATAGCAAAGAGCAAAGGGGTTAACCGGTTTTTTTTTCGTGAGGGTAATGAAATGTGATATGAGGCAATACAGGTAATTTTGGCATAAGTTATAGTCTAATGGTAATTTTTCAGTACAGCGACTTTTGGTAAAAAAGGAAAAAAATAATTGTAAATGGTTTATTTGGTACATACAAGGTTGCTTATTCATTCATGAGATGGCAAGATTTTGATTTATCTATACCCAAAGATACTCAATAGTGGGGAGGACTTAGAAAGTCAGAGAATTTTTTTTTTCAAAAATGCAAAAAAAAAAAAAACAATTTACAATGAAACTTGCTGAAAAGCAAGNCCCAAAGATACTCAATAGTGGGGAGGACTTAGAAAGTCAGAGAATTTTTTTTTTCAAAAATGCAAAAAAAAAAAAACAATTTACAATGCACTACAAACAGCTGTAGTTTAGAATAAGCTACAAAATCCAAAAACATACAAAATTATCTAACGCCTCCTACGGGGACCGCCCAACTTTTACTTTTGGTTATAGTGTGATTTTTACGAAAAAAATGAAGGATTTACTGTTATACTGAAGCAGCTCATTTTTATTTATTATTATTTTTTCCTTTCTGTTTTGAAATTTTGCAATTACGTCTATACACATGTATTGAAAGAAGGGTTATGGATATCATAATGTGGTATGCATATCGTACTTTTCACAGCGTTGCCTTGTAGTACGTAAGAAAGTAAGCAGAAAGCAGAGCATTTTTGCAAAATAGCGTACTTTATTTTTGTCCTTTGCACCATTTTTGTTACAAGGTACCATATTATCTGCACGTAACGAGTAATGGAGTGTGTATGATGGTTGCCAGAGCATCCAATGATTGTCGAGTAGCCAACCTTGTACCAAAACATACTGGAGCATTCATTATTTTAAGCCAAATCAAAATTGCATTAAATGAACAGTTTTCTTAATATTTATTTAAATTATTTAATCAAGAAACACGGTGTGATGTGAAAGTATGGCCATCTTGAAGGTTATTTGTAGGTTTATTTTACCGCTAATTCGTAGGCACGCGCCAGTATGTGTATAAACTCGCAGTGTTGAAAACACCTGGTTCTTTACAGTAAACAATTTCAACATAATCTCTGACGTCGTATTGGTTCTTTTGGTGCCACACATTAATACTAACTGAATAAATTGTGTCGTTAAGAAAAAAATGGAAATAAGTTTATTTAGGACTTTGGTAACAGCTGCGATATAGCGAATACTTTTTAAAAAGTGTTTTTTTTGCAACTTTACAATATTTGCAGTCAAATATAGTATATTTTAGTAATTGTTTCAAAATTTACGTGCACAAATTGGCTAGCGTTTATATTCTGTTAAAATTGTAGTGTTTACATGAAATGGGATAGGCCTATAACAGTTTGTAAACTGTATGATCAGAAATATGATTACAATAACTGCAAGTATAAACTTGCCTTTTCTTTGTGCAAATGCACAAAATATATACCATGTATGTAACTTAATAAACACATCAGGAAAGTTTGATAAGTATGCTTATTAGTGTTTTTAGTTAAAACATATAAGCAAATTGTACCCTAAAACTCTTGGAATAAATTCCATATTATTTGAGCTTTGTAAGCTTTCATACTTTCATGCCTAATTAATGAATGCATAATTTACATGAATACATTATTTAATGGGGCCACGGTGTCTGAGCGGTTAGACTGCTCGCCTCCCAACAAGGTGAACCGGCTTCAATCCCGGGCCGGGTCACTCCGGATTTTTGCAAGTGGCAATTATGCTGGACGATGCCGGATGATAAAAAAAAACATTGGAATAGAAATGCTATGTCAGTGTTACACACAAAACCAATTTTTAATTTTCGAGGAAACAAAAACATGTATTTAAATTTTTACCATATGGGTTTGTAACGGGCAAGTTACACGGTAGCAGATTCCTTAAAAGCTTGTGCAAGGACTGCCATAGTGGTCATTATAATGGCTAATATTGCACCTGTAATGGTATATGCCATGGCCAGATTTCATGCTAGATTTGGTAACTCGATAAGCCATATTTTCCATGGAAGGTTCCATACTGGCTTTTGTACCTGGCCAATCACATTGCACCTTTGGAGTGTAGGGCACTCCCCGTGGGTTCTAATTAGGCCTACTTGAAACGAGGGGGCGCAGAAATCACATGGGGTGCCTCGACCATTGTTATACATCTGTTAGGTCTAAACACGTTCAAACGGCTTTACGAAACGACAAATATAATAATATTGACAACGAGAGCTTTTAATTATTGTTGGGAAACCAAATATTTAAAATACTAGTCACAACAAAAATTAGTTAGAGTTATTTTTCAAGTAAACATTTATCAGAATATTTTTAACGCCTTAGAGTATGCGTGTTCGTCACCGTGCGTACTGTTACGGTGTGGTCAGGCCTTAGCTGAACGGCTTGCCTGATCACACCTTCAAACATAAACGAGCGGGNTCCCGCTCGTTTATGTTTGAAGGTGTGATCAGGCAAGCCGTTCAGCTAAGGCCTGACCACACCGTAACAATACGTAGCTCAGGGGCAGGGCGTCCAACTTGTAGTCGGAGGGTCGGCAGATCTTCAGTCCGCACTCCTCGCTCATGTGGACTGGGCATTTTTCAACAGGTCGGTCTTACTTAGACTCGACACTTACGTCACTTCCACACACCACACAGTACGACAAATACTCTCTGTACACTGGCTCACGTATCGGGCCAAAGTTAATAAAGGCAACTTATGGAAAAAAAAGTTCGTAGTACAATGTCAGTGTCTCTGTGACAGAAGCCAGCGTTGCATTTTCGTCGTGAGTTCAAAACTCATTACATACAATTTTTTTTTTAAATTATTGAATGTGACTCACACCTTACGCTATGAAATATCTACTCTGAGGAAAATGTTAAAATTAACATGAGTACATAAAAAAAAACTACTCTCGTGATAGTGACTTCACATAGTTTTCCAAATACTGAAAATACAACAGTAAGCATTAAGCTATTGTAATGGCAAACAGTAATAAAGCAATATTATTACTATAAGCTAGTTTCAAATAGGCCAACACAAGTTATGAGTTAAAAGCAGTTCTCATAGTGGGTTTCAAATTTACTATGAACCATACGTTTGTCTGCGCATCCTCAGTGCGCGTATAAAGCTTGTAAGTCGACGGCTGTCATGTAATAGGAATCTTCCATGCCTGCCTTCACAGCAGTTGGCATACCGGCTCGTGCACGAGACCTTGTATATAGGCTATTCATTGTAAAATGAGTAGCCTTGAAAGCCCTCTCATTTTCAGTAATAGCAAATTAATATATTTTATTTTATCCTTAGACGTCATTTTATGAGTGCGGTGGAATAAACGCACAGTGTTTATTACTTGCATGGCAATATTTATTTATGAAGTCTGTTTAAGGATAAGAAATGGCTGAAAGGAAAAAGTAACTAGGGCCTAAAAAGTAATCAAATAATTACGTTTTATTTTTTCCCCTTCATCGAATAATTAAGTTTGAATTTTTTCACCGCTCACTTTACCTTTAACAGCCTATAGAGGCTGTGTTGTACAAGACCAAGTAGAGCACCAGGTATAATGCAATATCAGCTTAAGGCTCCCGCCTACCTGGAGCTTTTTTCCGCGTTTGAGGATGAGAAGAATGAGAGTGATAAGGATGACACTGCCACGCAAATGAAGTACGCTATCGCCACTAAGTGCAAGGCTCTGAACTGGTGTGCAGTGTTCTAGTCGCATTGCATGTACTTATGGGACATTCAGCGGTGACCTTATAATTTTATTGATGAAAAGTCTGCAAGAAGGTTCAGTGCAAGGCCCTTGAGTAGTTTTTTGTGCGTATATTTTATATTAAGCGCTTCGAAAAAGTATTTTTGGAGTACTCTGAAATGGTGTTTCTAACATGCGTGATATTTTGAAAGTGTGTTTTAAACATTGCAATGTAGTTGAAGCACCAGGTAGGCGGTACCCTTAAGGGACAAGTTACATAATACCTGAAATGTCAAAAATTGGTTATAGGGATACTGCTAGCATCTCTTATTAGTTTAGCCTAATTTAAAAACATAAGAATGATTTATTTGCCAATATATGGGATTATGTTAGAAATATATGTTGAAAAATGATGAGGAAAAAGGTGTGCCTGATAAATTAACAATTGCCCAGTACCACATTCAACAAAAACAGCTAAAGAATCACAAAAATTGTGCATGTATTCCACCTACACTAAAAACAAAACACACACATTTAAGCCCCTCGTTTTCTACATTAATGAATTACAATTTTTCCAGTTTAAGTTAACCTAGGATAGTAGGTGAATCAATTATTCGAGTAAGTCACTGTATTTTCCTGGTCATACTAACCCACGATAGTAGGAAAATGTAATTTTATAATAATTTTAACAAATGTGCACAGTTGGCCCCGCGGTCATCACACTACT
Organism: Clitarchus hookeri; assembly: GCA_002778355.1. Classification (NCBI taxonomy): domain Eukaryota; kingdom Metazoa; phylum Arthropoda; class Insecta; order Phasmatodea; family Phasmatidae; genus Clitarchus; species Clitarchus hookeri. The sequence continues at coordinate 1,077,281 of NQII01000143.1, forward strand.
GCTGTCAAAAATCTTTGTATAGTACATATGGGCTTTATCTTGAGTAAGTACACGAAGTTACGTACTTGCTGGGTGTACTTGCGTACTTGTTGTGGTCGCCACATCTGTATCGTTCTTTGTGACTGTTTTAATAATAATAAACAGTTTGAAAATTAACTTAAATTGGAAATGTGTAGTTAAATTTACTGTAGGTAAAAAGTTTTGGTTCTTTTTTCCCCTACGAATAGTTTGCAGAAATGGCAATGTATGTACTTTTATTAGTAGTGGAAGTTTACCACCATGTTTGTGTGTTGTGTAAGAATGTTTACAATAATTTATTAATACTGATGCAGAAACTGTGGAGTAAACTATTTTTACCACCAGACATGCACGAATCAGCCATAAATGTTTCCTTGAAAAAAAGCGTTTCCAAATCGCAGACAATGGATCATAAAAGAACAGGATTTTAGACGAAGACCAACGTCTGCTTTATTTTGATGGTGAAATGGTAAGTTAATTTGGTTACGTATACGTATTTAAACATTTTATTGTTCAAATGTTAACATATCAAATGGAGGATTGGCCAGTAATGTTTGTCCTATATGAGAAAACTAGGGCAATCACATTTTTTTTAGACTTAAACAAGTAAAAAAATTTTGAGTTTTAATACCTGTGTTGTGTTGTTATTTTTTATAGTATTGACCTTTCGATAGTATGCCAGAAAAAGTGTTAAAGATAATTTAATAAAGGGAAGTGTGGTCCATTTTACCTATATAAATAGTTATTAATATTGCCTTGCCTTAATTAATATGGAAATTTATTCTGTACATCGGTTCTGAATTACTGCAAAAGATAAAAGTAAGCATGGTTTTTTTGTTTTTTAGGTAATCTAATTCAGGTTGATCGAATGTGACCAGTTGTCATGGTTAAATAAAGCAGCGGAACCAAAATATTCGAGAACACTCTTGTTCGTGCATCAAGATGACAGGAGGGAAACAGACCGAACTAGCTAACAGCTACTCGCTAACCATTCAAATTGTGCATATTCATTCAATTGCAATCATTTTTTTTTAATTTGATGAAAGCAATATAATGAAAAAAAGAAGCAGCAATGCAGAACATACTTATGTTAACGTTGAGTAGCATCTGTATATTTTCTGCAACCTGCAATGTCTCTGCAGCAGGTATTTATCCACTAACAACTTGTGAAGTACCACCATTGCAGTGAGACTATTGAACATGATGCATTGCTGCAGCACTTGGCAGCTGAATGTGCTCTCTCAAGGTCTTTCTGGTTAATGGAAAGAGCCATGGCTACATATAATGTCTGGGTTTGTTCCGAATAAGGTCTGATTAAAAATTGAATATTGGTTAGCGACATTTCCTGTTTCTCAGTATATGGTTAAGAATAACCAAAGTTTTATTCGCCCTTTTCCCAGTTGTTACTTAAACACAGGAATAGTTTCCGATTACTGGACTAATGAGAACATTACAACAAATATGGTTAAAATTCTGGGCTGATGTGAGGTTATATTTGTTTACTTTAATTGTGTCAGAATAAAATTTCTATTGGTTACTTAGGATGACGACAAAATTAGTGATTGCGTCAATCGTCCCCGTATTATAAGGCTTAGATTTTAGTCAAGTAATTAATTTTCAAGTGAATTTTATATCTACGAAAATGCGATTCCGAGACTTGAGCGATATTGGGATGGGCACCTACTTACTTGTGTAAATGGAGAAAAATAGGCCAAAGACACTTCTTTGGTGATGAAATAAGTCGATATTGTATAAATGTGATTAAGTACTACTTGTTTTATAAAATGACTATTTTTTGCTGGGGCTCCAACAATACCTGAATTTCAGAAAATCTGGTTCTTTAGTCTACAAGAAGACTTAACCAAAAATGTTACTTTTAATTGGACGTTAGTAACATTTACCCTTTTATTTCCCAACAAATTAGTTTAGACCACATGGCTATTAGTAAATTGAGAGGTAGAAGCCATCATCTTAATATTGGGTAAAAGAAGCCAGTGATAGAGAGGAATAGAATTACATACGCAAGCGGTAGACACGTTACATCGAATGCCATATTAGTAGTGCTAACTAATACACAATCACTGATGGTGTTGTAACACACGAGTTAGCAAACTGTGGTAGTCAGTAATTGTTTTTTAAATGACCTTATCATATACAAAATAGTTGGCGCTATGCATAAGACCAAATGCGCATATACTAAGGACATAACTTAATTTTGATAATAGTTACGTAGAATATTTCTGCAACAGAAAACACCATATAAGAATGTTTAATGTATGTGGTATGTAATGAGATTGAGAAAGACATTCTAATACTTTCGGTAATATTTCACCTTTTTTCCATTACTCTGACTTATACCTGCGTTGCAGGTTTCTTCTAAAGTATCTCAGAATTCCCTTGTTACGACACTTAATTGTACGAGTAAAATCTCGTCAAAAACGTTATAGCCAAACTGTACAACATATTGTAAATTTTTAAATATCATAAATATGAAATGGTATTTAAACTAAGGTTATAATGAATTAATGTTGACAAGGACGATAGAATGCAAATTAAATTTTGCGTATTTTAACTTGCAGAAAAAATAAATAATTTAACGAGGAACTTAGAGATTGTACTCTCTCAATGCGAATCTATGATATAAATCAGTAAAAATATTTCACTGAAAGTCAGTTGATAGCTACTGCTGACCGGCGGATGAAGCAAATTAACCGGGAAAAAGTGATTTATAGCAGTGACATTATTAACATTCAGTGGGAAATTACAGATAAGTCCGTGAAAATCAAAGACTATATTAATTAGTTATCTGGCACTGATTATCAGTTGCTCAATTCTCACTGATTCAAGTTTAGAGTGTAGTGAATCATTTAGTTCTCCACCACAGCTCATCAGTGTCTTCAGGGATGCATCACGACAATTTGCCAACATTTATATCCATCGGAACACCGAAAGAAAAATCGTTATGAGAGCATAGGTTTCATGAAACAATTGCCATATATAAACTTATTTTTATGTGATGTTAGTTAATATATCTTGCCACTCTTCGTCAGTCATCACGTATTAAAAACTTTAATAAACGTGATGTATTTTTCATCTCGTACTGTAAAAATGTTAATGTATTTGTATTACTAAACTGTACATTCCGATAAACTGAAAATTGCACACTCTATGGCGGGGAAGCTGAAAAGGCTTCTTCTGAAAGAGCCAATACTATTTTGTTTGAAAGGCACCGTAATGATATTTACTTTATGTAAAGAATATTTTCAAGGCGAATTGTAAAAGTCATTTAGAGGCATAATTTTCGTATCTGAAAGACCGTGTCTCCTTTGATATATAACAACGGCAATAAAGGCGGACCATTGGTATTTTGATAGAACCATTGTGTCACTGATAGCATACCATTGAGCTGTTAGTGGTCCACCACCATTGTCCATTATAATAAGTCATTTACATTGTATTGCGTGTGCATCATCTTTAATATTGCTTGAGAAACTGGATTAGCACATACCACTTGAATTCCTCATATTATTTCAGATACGGAAATTTATAGATATTTAAGTATCTTAACATATTCAATTTGTTAAAACTTCTCAGTAAGTGAATGAAGTGTGAAGAGTATTTCTAATAATACTTTAAGCTTGTTTATTAGACATTCAGTGTTCCTATCTTGGCGTTATTTGCAAATTTAGTAGGTAAACCCTTGACTTATTTACTTAGCAGTTCTAGATAGCGAGTCACGGTGAGTATTCGTTCCGTTACAGCATCGACCTCTTAGAAACATATATAGGTTTTGCAAGTAATGGGCTCGATATTCGGCCAGGATGGAGCATAATGAACTCGGGAAATATTCCGAGGAACTGTAGCGAAACGAATGGCAGGGAAATTTCCGTTGGCCGAGAACTGGGCGGGGTGCGTCCTCACCAGTATTCTTCTTCCACGGACATTTTATACCATTTTTTTTTTTTGCTTTCCCCTTTCACTGCTACCTACTGCCTTCCACCACACCCCGTCTCTTCGCTCTCCTCAGGGCGAAGAAGGAAGAACAAATACGGTAATCTAGCTAAGGATATTTTCCTCGGGCCTCCAACGTTTTATTATTTCGACAGCCATAAAAATGAGACAACGCCGCAAGATATGCTTTTACGGCGGGGCTTGCAAGCAAATCACGGCAAATAGGAACCGCCATTTTTTGCATGATTTAAAGCGCCCAGCGGATTTTTATGTTCCAAGCACAACTGTCATGACAGATCCGACGGAGCGTGCACTGTCTTCGCAAACATTTCTTCTTGAGAATGGTGCAGAACTTAACGGATGCACATGCTTATGATCGATTCCTGGGTATTAGAAAGACCAAAATAATATCGCAGTTTTTCGACATTATATATTTATGCTCATGCAGTGGATACGCAGTATTGTCCTGCAGTTGTAGTTATGCAAAAAAAAGTATTTTAAACCAAATATACGCCTTTTTTTAAAAACTTGCATTGACTTCCGTTCGTTATTGAAAATAATAATGTTTCTGAAGTTTAATGTGAATTGTATGGTAGAAGTGAATTCGAATTTTGATTGGCTCTTCATTGCCTACAATGACTACGAAAAAAGTAACCAAAAAACGGAGAACACAACATGTTAAACGAAGACCAATATATATATATATAGTGTTATCCATTTTTTTGTTTACTTTTTACGTAGTCATTGTAGGTAATGAAGAGCCAATCAAAATTCAAATTTATTGAAAATACTGTCAAAAAACCATAGTATGGAAAAACAAGGACCTTGACCTTATGTTAGTTCCTTTTTAGGTGAAAATAATTTGTAAGATAATATTTTTATTTTGGCGCGTATAATAAGTATTATGAAATATAAGAGCAAAGTGAAATATCATACTCATTAACGTTTGCTTTGATCAATATAGTTTACCTTAAAATATTTAGCTGTAAACTTCGGGAAAACTATTTTAAGAGAAACAAATTAAAAAGACATCTACTAGGACAAAGGATGTACAGGTACAATACATTATTGGTGAACAGCCTCAACAACAAACGCATTTGGGGACCTCGGTGGTGTAGGGGTTAGACTATTCGCCTCCCACCTAGGCAAACCCGTTTCGATTCCCGGTGGGGTTGCCCCTGGATTTTCGCACGTGGGAATCGTGCCGGACGATGCCGCTGGTCGGCGGGTTTCCTCGGGGATGTTCCGTTTCCCTCGACCTCGCATTCCGGCGCTGCTACATACTCACCAAGCTTCACCCTCATCGGCTCTCAAGACCTCAATGTTAAGAGCCGCCCAAATATCTTCACTCAAAGCAAACGCATTTTGACTTAAAACATGTAAAATAATGTTTGTACAAAATTACAAATTAAATTGTACTTTAATTATATTATTAAGATCAGTTTGGTTAGCCATGAAGATAAATCGTATAATAGTATACGATTTCGTGCTTTAAAATATGATAAAGACCCATTAATGATTAAACGTATACCCTAGTATACACCAAAAATTCTGATCACATTGTCAATAATTGATATCATCCATTTTATATAATTATCGACATAACATGATTTCCTCGTACCATGATTATAATACAATTGAAATTCATCTCCCCATTTATGAAACAACGTTTAGGCTACACTATATATATATGCTTACTAATAAGAGGTGATTTAGTTCCATTACTGCTATGTTTGTGACTTCGCGTTCCCACTGTGATTAATATAAGGTACTGATCGTAGTGTAGCAATTTTTTTAAAAACCCAGTGACACCACATTGATCAGTTTCATATTATGTATACATATAAATATATACATATAGTACCAATGATTTCGAGAAACTAGCCCGTGAACACATCACACCAATTTGTGACGGTATTAGCCATGATAATTGATTACTTCCATGTTTGCCAATGCCACAAACGTAAATGTGTTGTAACGAAGTGGAATTGTCTCTCCTACCACCATTAAAATATTTTGTATATCGATAGTACTGTATGTCAGTTCCATAGGCAGTTGCGAAATTTCTTAACTGCCTTATCTAGAACGTTTGTTTACTGCGAGTAGTAGGCCGGTGCAGCAGTATGTTATGCTCTTATATACCTTTGTCAGTGCTGCTGCTTCTAAACTAATCTTGGACCATGTTTGCTGTGACTGCATATTTAACGCCACTCTTAAACTGTATTAATTTTAACGGTTTCGTTTTACTTTTTCAACTACTGCCTGACGACACAAAATGCCTAACTTAACCATCATTAAATATATTGACATTCATTGCTATAAATTCGTGTTACTAGTAGTATGTCTACCATTTTTTTGGTCAAGTTGTGCTAACTGTTTCTTAACTTTTTATGATAACATTACAGATAACATTCAAGTTTAGCTACGCGTCCCTATCTTTGTGCGTATGTCGGTGACACATCAAAGTTTGACGAAATAGGATTGGCTTAATGCTGCTGAGGATTGAGGAAATGCCAAGTGAGTATGATAGAACATTGAAGGCAAATCCGTGATTTTTTACATTGTGCAAATGCATTAAAATCACAAGAATAATTTTCATTACTTTTTTAGATTTTTATTCCGCTAGGTTCGAAATAAGGAAGAAGAATATTTTCATTTACTTACAACTCAATCAAATTATTTGATTTATCTAAAATACTATAAACATTAGCCCACAGGTTTAAGTTTCGTAATATAACTGTATCTAGACATTTGTATTACACAAATCAAAATTTAAAAAATTACGAAAATTAACACTTAACTCAAGTAGCAAACAACAAGCAGTTAGAAGTTGGCTAACTGTTGGCGGTGGTGGCAAAACGTTCTAATTTATGACTGCTAGCATTAATTATATGGTTTATAATCATCTCATATAAATAAAAGTGACGCTAACTATATTTAAAACACGTGATGTGGGCCAATGTTCTCACAATGATTGCCAGAATTCATCAGAGACCTCACAAGCAGGCGATAGACAAAATGCTGTTACGTTTTGCTGGGAAAATATTAGCAGCATGCTAATAGTCTATTTATGGTACGCCAACTGCTGCTTACTACTAGAGACATACACTGAATAGCCAAAAAAACTGGTACACCTGCCTAATATCGTGTAGCAACACCCCCCCCCCCC